>LR812520.1:10667764-11207764 GCA_903798195.1 Danio kyathit | reverse complement strand
AAAATACTCTGGCACAAGTTTTACCAGCGAATGCCCTTCCTGCAGCAACCCAGCCCCTGAGAAAACACAAACTCCTGCAACCCCCAGTGCTGGACAACACCCACACACTCTCCATTTAATGCACACTATATCCATTTAACCTATTCTGCATGTCTTCGGACTGTGGGGGAAATCGAAGCACTCGGTGGAAACCCATGCAGACCTGGCATGCAGACCTTCTTGATGTGAAAAAAATATATTGCTGCTCAGAATCAGGGAGTATTCATAACATGGATGGAGGGTAATTCTCTCTCCGGGGGGAAAAATGAAAAAGAAAATATTCAGTTGAGATAACCAATAGTTTTCATTTCTTTTTCTAAGAAGAGAAAGTCTGTAAATTATAAATGCACAGAGCATTTGCACTAAACAAGACAATGGATATGTCCTGAATGACAAGCAGCGGCAAATGGAATTGATCCCACAATCAACAAAAGTGACACTGACATTGCATTGAAAAGCAATCAATGCGATTTTCATTCACTCCACAGTTATATTCCTCTGCATTTGGCCCCAGTCTCCGAGGGTTTGTCCATCACTGTTAGCCTTGAGTCAGCGAGAGAACAGTCGAGTGCTGAGCAATCTCATTCAATACCGATGGTGAGGCCTGGGTGAATTGCATGCTGGGCCTGAGAGGATAGAAAGAGGCAGTTTCTGCACATTCACTCTGATTTTCTCAGCAAACAAACTTTTCCAATTGCGCCTCACTTTGAGATGAAACTTTGAAAGTCAGTTTTAGGAAGCCAAATAAACACAGCAAAGGCTTTTTCAGTCTGACCTCAATTCCATTCTACAGGCGACCCATAGTCTACTAACAATCTGATGCATATCACTCACAAAGCCAGAAAGGTCTTTCTCTTGTTTTATTATAGGGCTTTCTTTAAATCTGTGTAAAATGATGTTCTGGTATTGAATAAGCACTCAAGTTGTTTAGTGAACGGTCTATGTACTGCACATGTGAATACAATTTTTAATGCTAATGTTCTTTTTTAGGAATATAGTGGTTACAATTTACTGTGTAACAATGTACCATAAAAGTAAATATGCCAACATACTGTAGGCTCATTCTGAAAACGTAGCCCATATACATTTCTTAAGATCCAAATTATGTAACCAGAAGTACGTATGGCTGCATTTCGTCTTTAAAATGAACGCTACAGGGCAGTATGATGCTGTTCTCTCTCACGCTAGCAGCTGATCGCTTACCTCCGTATGGAAGGCTTTCCCGATGTTACCAGTTTGTTCAATAGCTCACTATGTACGTTGGCAGACTTGAGATGCAGAGAGAAGTTGACCGCAATTATGGGGTTCAAGTCTGGCGAAGAACGGTTCCAAAAAGCAGGTAAGACAAAAATAAAAGCCAAAAAATAAACAAGTTAATAACAGGGTGAGAATGTGATAAAATCTGAAAACGTAGTAAATCAGAGGGCTTTTCTTTTTCTGAATTGCTTTCCAAAACACTGTCGGTTGGGTTTAGAGAAGGGGGTGGGCGCTGGTCAATCGACGCTTTTTAAAACACTATCGATTGGGTTTAGGGATGGGGGTGGTTGGGGGGATCGTTCAGTTGGTCAGTCAGTCAGTCAACAGCGGCCTCTGGTGTATTTACACGAATGAAGAGCAGAAGAGCAGGCGTTAATAGCACTCACGATAGAAATTTGAGATCTCAAAAAGCGTACACAGCAGCCTCTGGTGGATTCTTGAATACAAAAACTACAAAAAAGTAGCTCCTGGGACGTATAGACCAATTACCATGTTTGTAAACATTCAGGATGCGCGCGCAGGGAGGTGGCAGAAAAAAACCGGGAGCGCTAGCATTCACATCGAGGGAATGACATCCAATGCGGTTCAAAGTTTGTTGTTGTTTTAGAAATAAGATATATTGATTATATATTATATATATTATTTACATAATGCTTTCAGCGTATTATAACAGCTTGTCACCCAGTAATAAGCACAGTGATTCGGCAAAATTAACGTTAAAGTGAGCGGCGTTCGTCTGACAGGTCCATTCGCGATAGCGCCCTCCCAATGGATATTGAATAAGACGAAATGACCAAGCATCCAGCCCCAAATATACAATCTCATTGAAGCTCCAAGGGATTTTACGAGAGAAGTTAAAGGTCTACAAGTGTTTGGATGCCATCAATTGTGTTCTGTGTGGTCATGTGCAAGAAATAATGTTCCCTGATTACCAGATTCAAAACTATGTAGTGCTAAAAACCGAGGATCTGCCGAGCCAAAGACAAGGAAAAAAAGACGGAGCTAACGTTAAGGCCAGGGTGATCATCAACAGGCAGAACAAACTGCATTCTGACAGCAAACTACACTTGTACAACAGGCCCAGCGTATGTGAACTTACACATAAAGGTAAAGTTGGTTTTATATTCGCACATTCGGACTTTCCCCTTAATAATATAATTTCATAAACAGATTATTTGCAAACTCTAAGTAGCGAAATCATATTAGCAGCCAATGACTGTCAAAGTACAACATTGTTCACACACAGTCAAATAAACAGTGTTCATGTTGTTTTCAAGTCACACTTGCAGGTTATTTCAGACCGAATACTCAAAGTGCCGTGGTAAACAATATAGGGAGTGTGTCACAAGTTGTCACTGAATGAATGTGTGAATATAAAACCAACTTTACCTTAATAACTTACACTTTCACGTTTCATTCTTAGCATTCAGTGTCCGCAGTTTAATTAACCACATGTAACTGTTTTGCCGAAATCATTGCTGCAATCAAAAACGAGTAATGTATATGATTCAGCATAGCCTGAACTTACCTGATATAGCATGAGAACTGCAGAGTCCAGCATTTATTATTAGGTTGTCACTTCATTCAGCTCCCTTTTAGCCAAAGACGTCTGCAGTCGAATTTGGCATCCTACCGCAAAACACGACATGTTTGCTATTGCAGCCGGTCTTTTTCTGCAACCGGGGACCTGTGTGACGTTATGTGTGACGTAGGTTGGTAATTGTTCTATTTGGCGCTCTCCAGAAATGTATATAGGGCTATGTTGTCAGAATGAGCCTGGGTTGAAATATGTGCTGTATGTTTATCTAACATAAATATACTGTAATACAATATACTGTAACTATAACGATAAGTTAAAATTCACCGTACTTATTTGTGGAAACAGATTACCTTTTAATTAAAAACAAATAGTTGCTTGCATAAACATCATATTAATTAAAATCTTCATTGTTAATTGCTAATTATCAGAAGCCTAGCATGCGCTAGTTTTCATTTATACATTTATTAGCAAGCTTTGTTGTTGTGTCAGCAACTTTTAGAATCAAAGCTAATATTAACCACAATATTTTCTTGTATAGAATTGAAAATTATGTTAGAATTAATGGAATTTTATTGGTATGGTTCCAATCATAAAATCTAAAGGCTTGTAAACACCGGGACGATTTTCGTTTGCGTTTATCGTCAGCGTTTTTCACGATGTTTTTCCGGATTTAAACCCAAGCGATTTTCACTGGCGTCGAGCAGAACATATGCAAAATCACTCCTTGATGTTAGATGGCGCTACACAACTTTAAGCTTCTGACACCCGCTTGTAACACAGAAGAAGAAAACAAAGTTGGCACGCTTGTTGTTATGGATGGTTCAAGTAGCAGCTCCAGCTCTAGCGATGAAGAAATGATTATTGTGATCCTATCATGATCCTAATGACCTAAACAATTTTAGGCCAATTTCCAATCTTCCGTTTGTTTCAAAAATACTTGAAAGAACAGTAGCAGCTCAACTTCATTCACATCTTCAAAGTAATAACATCTATGAGCACTTTCAATCTGGGTTTCGCCCCCTAAACACAGCACAGAAACAGCCCTCACTAAGGTTGTAAACGATCTTCTCTTAGCTGCTGATTCTGGTTATCTGTCTATACTTATTCTTTGAGATATTACTGCGGCTTTTGATACTATTAGTCATTCACTATTATTGGAACGACTGGCTTCTGTAGGAATAGCTGACAATGCACTTAGCTGGTTTTCTTCCTATTTAAGTGACAGAAAACAGTTTGTGCAGATAAAGAATAGACGCTCTGATCCTGTTTCAGTCCTTCATGGTGTTCCTCAAGGGTCAGTATTGGGGCCACTCTTATTTATTATTTATATCTTACCACTAGGTCATATATTTTGTTCTTTTGGCATACATTTTCATTGTTATGCAAACGATACCCAAGTTTATATCTCCATAAAAAACCCACAACATCTCACCCCCCTCCTGATCTTACTAAATGTTTACATGAGATTAATATATGGATGACTAATAATTTCTTAAAGTTAAATGCCAGTAAAACCGAAGCCCTTCTGGTTTTATCCAAAGCTCAATCTTTTACCCTGTTTATTGATGACTCCCCAGTCATTTTCTCAACCCACGTGAAAAGTCTTGGGGTTATTCTGGATGGCACACTCTAAAAAAAAAGGTTCATTGAGGTTCTATATAGAACCCTGGGGTTCTATACTTGGCAAATAGAACCTTTTACCCTAAAAATGGTTCTATTTAGAACCCTTTAAGTGCAAAGAACCTTTTTGATTAAAATGGTTCTATAATTTTTGATTTATTAGATAATTATTAAAGATTATAAAATAATTATAAGCTATAACACAGAGAGACAATGATTTTTGAGTCCAAACCTAATAAAATGATTGCTGTGGTCAAAAACCTAATCAATGTACAGTATGATGGAATTTTTTTTCATGCAGGTTTGTACATTAGCATTTTATATATACTTAATATTTAACATTTTTGACAAATTATTTTGTGAAATAAATAAAATAACTAGTTTATTTAGACTGTGCAGTACCACGTTGTTATGGTTTAATAATTTATTTAAAACTAATAATCATAAAAAAGCCCTCTGGTGTCGTTCCTATTGGTGGACTGGTGGTGAAGAAGAGCCTCGAGTCGAGAGTGACGGTTAATTTTTGAAAAGGAGAAGTCCAATATTTCAGCTTCATCATTCAGGTACGTTATTCATTTTAAAATATTATAATAATGAAATATTTCGATTATGAGGTAACGTTAATGTTTCTATTTGATAGAAAATCCCTTGTTATATGGTGATACAGACTGAATATGGGGGTTGGGAGTAACGTTTATATGAATAAATACTGTGCTTTACTGATGACCTCGATCGTCACCCTTGGGTTCAGAAATCTGCGTAAGTTGAATTTGCTCTGCTTTGTATTAGAAATAAGTTACAATCTCGCTTTATTTGTTTGTCAATATTAATTAAACTACCAATAACAATAACACAGCCGTGTTATTTGAAGGCGAGCTTCGAGAGGGAGCGTGAATAAGCGCGTGCACATTGTTTTAACGGAAATTTAATATGAGCCGATTTCCGCTTTTTTCCCCGCAAGTTTTTGCTTCACCACTGAACAAACGCTCACTTCTAGCTTGTTCGTGTGTGTTTTATCAGGGTTTGAGCTAAACTCTGCAAAGTAGTGGACACTACTGCCCACTGTTGAGACATTCGGGCTAGTCTGCATTAAAACCGCAAGGTAGCAGCGCAGCGCTCGTAACCGCACCGTGCACGCGCTGAATTCGTGACGATTCAATTCAGATCAATTCATCTTTATTTCTATAGCGCTTTTACAATGTAGATTGATGTGAATGATGTGCAATATATTGCTAATATATTATTGAATTATTGAAACCTTTTAAAGCCAAAACATATTTTAATAATCCATAGATGAAAGATCAGGTGTTATTTATGAAGGACATAAAAATGCAGGCTAAATGTATTTTGAAATATTGAACCTTGTTAAATATATATATTTAAAATTCATATTTTAATATGTATCTTATTTGTCTTCAAACAGCCTGGAAACTGAACGGCATCATAAATCTTGTGCTCGGTATGTATCATTGTTTTAAAATCCAAACAAACTGTATTGTGGTAACTAAAATTAAATGAATATTATAAAAGACATTAACATTGTATTCATGATTACAGAAAAGAGTCATGGAACCCATATTAAGTTCCCAACCTTGGCCTGCAGGACACAAGTAGCTTTAAAGAGGAAGGATCCCAGCTTAAAGAAGGACTCATGCCCCATCCATAATTTGACATCAACAAGCACACCTGGTAAAGTATTGTATTTTATAACATGCATATTTCAGACTTGGTTGTTGGGTGCTGAAATAATATATGTATCACAAAAATATTCTATTACTTATTGGTGCAGTTTTATTACAGTGAGAATATTAAGCTCATTGCTTATTAAAAAGTCTTGCAGAGAAAAATTTGTTTTGAAAGAAAGTGTAAATTTGCCTACAGGATACCTTGTTGGAATGTCTTCAAAACAAATTTATAAATGAAAGGATTTCAGTGGTGAGCTCATCAATTATCTTGCAAATGAAGCAAAAGTATGGGATCAAAAGGAAGTGAACTAGACTGAGGAACTTAACACAAGGCAAGTTCAGTTCAATAAATTTTATTTTATGTCAAAGGTCGATTAATTCTGTGATTTAAATTCATATTTACACACTCTACAATCCTGTCTTCCTACCTCAGATTGTGATGGTCCTGGAATGTGACACCAGTTACTCTTAAGTCAAGAACCGAAAGAAATACACTCTATTCCAGAGTACATATTATGGAGGAATTTGCAGAACTAATGGAGCAGTTTCTTCTTCTTGGAGTGCCACTGCTTGTGAGTATACACTGTTACGTTGTGTGCCAAATAGATATGAAAAATCAGTGTATGTTACATTCTTATAGCTCATTTAGTAATGCAATGCATTAGCAATGCCAAAGGTGTTCCAGGGCTCACATACTAATAAATGTATAGATTAAAGACAATCCAAGTCCTTTGGATAAAAGTATCTGCCAAATATAATGTATGTTATTTGATAGAGTTATTTTGTTTTGTTCCTATTCTAATTTTACTGTTTTATTTAATGTACCTACTGAATTCAGGTCACTCAGAAATGTACATTTCATGAAATTTTGTAACAAATGAATTGCAGATTGAATAGAAAATATATTACAGCTGTCTACACTGTATTTCTAATCAACTTTGTGCGCATCATGTTTCTTATTGAGCATTCGGTCTTGAAAATGCATCACTGTATGGTATACAATTGAAACCTTGAGTTCAGGATGACTTTAAGGATCTTGTATTGATGAAAATGTGTCATTTGGAAACTTACACATGAAGTTAACAAAATATTTTGCATTTAGGATGCTGCATAGAAAGACTTGGTGAAGAACACAGAAAATCTTTAAAAGAAATTGCCCAAAAGAAGGGAAGGAAAAAAAGAAGTGCTACGTCAGCCTTCACCAGCAGAAGAAACCACAGAAGGTAACTACATCCTATATCCCCCCCAAACACAAACACACACACACACACACACACACACACACACACACACACTTTAATTATATTAATTATAACTGTAATTCTATTTGATGACTTATGGTTATTGGTTAAAAGTACTGAACATTAAAATATTGTTTTACAGAAAATCCAAAGGTCCTACACCAACCAGGATTCAACAGCTCTCCTGATTCTGTCAAGGCTTGAAGTGTCAGCATTACAATGGACAACACTCACTCGCTATCCTTCAGCTCAATCATTTATCAGAGGCACCACAGTGGAATGAATCACCAGTTACTTTGCCTTTCCAGCCGCAACCCAGCACTGGGAAACACCCATATACTCTCTCTTACACCTACACACATTCACTCACTATGGCGAGGTCACATATACTGTGTGCATGCCTTTGGACTGCAGGGCCAACCAAAGCACCCAGAGGAAACCCACACGACAACTGGGAGTACTTGCAAACTCCACACAGAAATGCCAGCTGGCCCAGTCGGGACTCGAAACAGTGACCTTGCTGTGAGGTGACAGTTCTACCCAGTGAGCCACTGTGCCACCCATGGACAAAACTATTTACATTATAAGAGAGACCGACAGACATGGACATGCTACAGGTTGTGGAATGGCTGATCGCAGTGTTTTGTCTAATCATTTTGCAATGTTTTGTGTGCCATTAAACACTTTCTTTAATGACTTTCATTAAACATTATGTATTAAAATGGTTGTCGCCATGACCAATACATACATGTACCTTCAACTTGTTGAAATTGTAGTGTTATTTAATAGATGTTTTAATTATTTGTGTATTGTTTCTACTGTATATGCATTGTGATATATTTTTCTTCATTTTAGAGATGTTTGAAAGTTAAGTACTGTAATTGTTTAAACTGTAAACAAGCTTATGAAAGTTTATCAAAAAGTAAAATTAGTAGAATTAGATTGTTGAATGCCATCAAGCTGTTAATGATGTTTACTAATTAAATAATAAAATGTAAAATGTTTAGAGGTAGATCTGCCATCTAATACAAAGTATATGCAGAGGTGCAATTTTAAATATTATTTAAAAAATATTTGTATAAATGAATTGAATAAATTTAAACAATTTGAATTTTCTGGATTGGTTTTATTTTTTTATTCAATAATAAATAACTTTAATTCAATAATAAATAAAAAGAACCCTTAATTGGTTCTAAATAGAACCATCTAACTTAAATTCAAAGAACCATTTGGGGTTCTATTTAATGAACCCCTAAAATGGTTCTATATAGAACCTTTTTGGGGTTCCATATATGAAGCGCTTGATAGAACCATTTTTGGTTCTATATAGAACCGTTTCTTTTAAGAGTGCATGCTCTCGTTTGGTTCTCATATTAGTAATATCTCACGTTCTGCCTTTTTTCATTTGCGTAACGTTACAAGACTTCGCCCTTCACTATCTCAACAAAGTACTAAAGTGCTTGTTCATGCTCTGATTACATCACGGATTGATTACTGTAACTCGCTCCTATCTGGCATCCCTGATAAACAACTTCATAGACTACAGTTAATTCAGAATTCAGCGGCTAGGATAGTTACCTGCTCGCGTACTTCTGATCACATAACTCCAATTCTTTTTCACCTGCACTGGCTCCCTGTTGACTATCGTATACAATACAAAATCCTCCTCTTAACATACAAAGCTCTTCATAACCTGGCCCCTCACTATCTTTCAGATCTTCTTCATTTGTACAGTCCTTCGCGCTCACTCAGATCATCTTCTGCTGAACTATTATCTGTCCCAAACTTTAAGATGAAGTCATTTGGTGGCAGGGCTTTTAGTTGTACAGCACCAAAGTTATGGAACTCCCTGCCTTTGCACATTCGCCAGATGGACTCTATTTCCAATTTTGAATCTCAGATAAAAACGTTTTTGTTTAGGATAGCTTTTAATGATTTGCTGGTTTAATTTTATGCTGCTTGTTATTTTTTATTGCTTGTATTTTTATGATGTGCTTGTGATCTGCTGTAAGGTGTCCTTGAGTGCTTTGAAAGGAGCCTATAAATAAAAGGTATTATTATTATTATTATTATTATTATCATAAAGATAATCATGTTTATATAAACACTATAAATAAGGAGGACTTCTCTCCTCCTCGATCCCAGGGTCTGAATGCAGACACAGTGGATAGCAGTGCAGCAGGTCTCCTGCCCTGTCTATTCCAACCATTAGCCTCTGGCGGATTTGTGAAAACAAAAACTGCAAAAAGGCGTAGTTCTTGGGACATATTTGGCACTCTCCGGAAATGTATACTGTATAGGGGTACGTAATCAGAATGAGCCTGGGTTGGTTCATTTCTATTTTTAGCCCATGTTTTTTACACATGCATGTGTATTTTTGGGATTTAAACCAACTATAAAGACTATATGAGACAACCCGTTAAGTGCATTGCATCTTTCCTTTCCACCTTTAACACTCACCTGTGCAGATTATAAATTCTCAGACATATATTACGTGGAACATCTGTATCCATTAAATCACTTAAAATAATCCCAAGGTGGCTGTTGCAGACTATTTTTGTATATGTAGTTAGTTTGTATTTGTCTTGTTCCACAAATCCATTAATGTAGGTAGTGATTATTCTCTCTGGCCAAAAAGTGGTCTTCAAAGTTAATCTCACGTAATAATTTAGAATTATTCATTCATTTCTTTTCAGCTTAGTCCCTTTATTTATCAGGGGTCAGCGCCAACTTATCCAGCATATGTTTTACCCAGCGGATGCCCTTCCAGCTTCAAACCAGTACTGGGAAACATCCATACACACTCATACGCTACGGCCAATGTAGTTAATTCAATTCAGCTATAGCACATGTCTTTGGACTGTAGGAGAAACCGGAGCACCTGGAGGGAACCCACAAGACCATGCAAACGCCACACAGAAATGCCAACTGACCCAGCGACATTCTAGTTGTGAGGTGACAGTGCTAACCACTGAGCCACCACTTACAGCTCATTTGGAACCTCAACCAAAGTAGTTCATACATATAAATCATATACACATGTTAATCATTGAATGGGGTCAAATAGCCCTTAATTGTTATTATCGATTAATAAGTATTATCTGATGGTGTTGAACTATATTAAGTAATAGTCAAAGAAAAATAAACATGTTTTGTACAAAAATAAATGCACTGGGAGGTGAAAGTACATAAAAAAATATGTACTTTCTTCCCTTGATTCTTCCCTTGAGTTCACATCCAATGGTTACATGAACTTCTACGCATCCCTAATGTAAAAGATTGCACATTGATCACCTGACTGATACTTCTCCACATTCTCCGGATGTGTATTTAAATTTTTCATCACCAAGTGTGCATGTCTTGCATCATCTGCTGTAAATCTCTCAAGCAAACATATTTTCTTCCTATTGTTATTGCACGGGTCATGGTCACCTTATGTAAAATGTACTTCAAAAATAACATTTTATGCCAAATGATAAATTTATAAAGGCTTCGTGAAATCTTTCCCCTGTGCACAGATGGAAGATTCACCAACATGTAAACAATGTTTAATTTAGAACACCTAAAAATGTTTTCAAACAGACCTGCCATGTCAGTAGCCTAAGAGAGCGCATATGCCAGTCTGTCAAGAGCTGAACATGAGGCAGTAACAAGCATTCATTCCCCCTAAGGCACCGATTAACTGTAAGACCTGCACCTAGTCTATTTCCCAAATGCAGCACCTGAACCACGTGACTTTTTGTGTGTTTCATATTAAAGTTGAAAACAGAAAAACCACACAAGCCTAAATGTGATGTCACATTAGTGAGATTGCAGCAAAATGTATGTGGGGAAAAAGAGGTAAATTTTCTGTTGGCAACAGTGGTGGAGAGTACTAAATAATACAGTCAGATCAATGAAAAATGTACTGTTTAAACTAACACAAATATTTAAAAAGAGTAGAATAGTAGCAAATTAATGCTTAAAAGTATTAAATAACATTTAGCTTTAGTGTATAATTGTGTCATGACTTTACTTGGAGGGGCACATTACCATTAACTCATCCCTAACTACTCATGAATTCCTGTGTTTAAACTGTTGTTGTTGATGTTGACAGAACACTTTTCTATTGCTATTCAGTGTAAACTAATAATGGCTCATTGTGAAAATGTACCCCTGTAAACATTTCTGGAGAGCGCAGATTATGTAGCCAGACCTACGTATGACTGCATTTAGTCTTTAAAATGAATGCTATGGGGCGGTATGACGGCGCAGATGACTTATGTTTCTTTTTGCGCTACCAGCTGACTGCTTACCTCCCTGTGGACGGCTTTTCCACTGTTACCAGTTTGCCCAGTAGCTTGGCGCTTATGTCAGTGGTCTTGAGATGCAGAGAGGAGTTGACTGCAATGAAGGGGTTTGAGTCTGAAGAAAAACGGTTCCAGAATGCAGGTATAACAAAAACAAATGACAAAAATTTAAATAAACAAGTAAACAGGGTGAGAACAAGGTGAGATCTGAAAATGTAAAAAAAAACAGGTGGCCACAAAGGCTTTCCTTTTTCTGGATTGCTTTTGAAAACACTGTTGGTTGGGTTTAGGGAAGGGGGTGATGCGGTCAGTCGGTGCTTTTGAAAACACTGTCTGTTGGGTTGGCGATGCGGTGGCGCAGTAAGTAGTGCTGTCGCCTCACAGCAAGAAGGTCGCTGGTTCGAGCCTCGGCTGGGTCAGTTGGCGTTTCTGTGTGGAGTTTGCATGTTCTCCCCGTGTTCGTGTGGGTTTCCTCCGGGTGCTCCGGTTTCCCCCACAATTCCAAAGACATGCGGTACAGGTTAATTGGGTAAGCTAAAATTGTCCATAGAGTATGTGTGTGAATGAGTGTATGGGTGTTTCTCAGTGATGGGTTGCAGATGGAAGGGCATCCGCTGCGTAAAACATAAGTTGGCGGTTTATTCCGCTGTGGTGACCCCAGATTAATAAAGAGACTAAGCCGAAAAGAAAATGAATGAATGAATGAATGAATGTCGGTTGGGTTTAGGGAAGAGGGAGATCGGGTCAGTCTGTGCTTTTGAAAACACTATCTGTTGGGTTTAGGGAAGGGGTGAGTGAGGGGTTTATGGTTGGTCGGTCAGTAAGTCAGTCAGCAGCCTCTGGTGGATTTACGCGTGAACAACAGGCCTGAATGGCACTCGCTAGAGTAATTTGAGATCGGAAAAAGCATACACAGCGGCCTCTGATGGATTCGTGAAAAAAAAGCTGCAAAAAATGTAGCTCCTGGGACGTATTTCGGGATTTCCAGAAATGTATACAGGGGTCCGTATCAATAATGAAAATAAATCAGGAATAAAGAAAAGATTCAAGCTGCTTCTCCTACCACAGCAAATTTTGTTTTTACTGTTGATATTTGGGGGTGACGCGGTGGCGCAGTGGGTAATGCTTTTGCCTTACAGCAAGAAGGTTGCTAGTTTGAGCCTCAGCTGGGTCAGCTGGCATTTCTGTGTGTTCTTTCGTGTTCGCGTGGATTTCCTCCGGGTGCTCCGGTTTCCCCCACAAGTCCAAAGACATGCGGTACATGCGAATTGTGTAAGCTAAATTGTCCTTAGTGTATGTGTGTGAATGAGAATGTGTGGGTGTTTCCCAGTGATGGGTTGCAGCTGGTAGGGCATTTGCTGTGTAAAACATATGCTGGATAAGTGGCGGTTCATTCCGCTGTGGCAACCCTGGATTAATAAAGGGACTAAGCTGAAAATAAAATAAATGAATAAATGAAAGAACTGTTGATATTTGGTGCCAGTTAATCAGGAAGTGACAATTTAGTTCTCTTTGACTCGTTAGATGGAAACGCTGCTTTATTTGCATGTCAGTTTTTATATTATTTTCAGTTAATTTATTAAATAATAGCAAACGTTTGATGTAACTTATGTAAAAAACAATTTGTAAAGTTATATTTTCAGTCTTGTAGTGGATGCATTATATGAGAGGCCAGCTTTGTTCGCCAGACAAGTGGTTTTAATTGGATTTTTATCATAAAACTTTAATAAAAGTGTTTAAAAATATATATTTCATGTGTTAGGTTTTCAGCTCCCACCCTCTCAAAGTTTACATATACCTGCAGATTGATTTTTTTTTTATTATTGCAAAATTCTGTGCAGTGGGCAGCACGGTGAATCTGTGGTTAGCACTGTCACCTCACAGCAAGAAGGTCGCTGTGTGGTGGTTGCTTGTGTTGGATCCGGTTTCCCCCACAGTCCAAAGACATGTGGTACAGTATAGGTGAATTGAATGAACTATATTGGCCATAGTGTATGAGTGTGTGTGTGTGTGTGTGTGTGTGTGTGTGTGTGTGTGTGTGTGTGTGTGTGTGTGTGTGTGTGTGTGTGTGTGTATGTGTGTTTCCCAGTACTGGGTTGTGGCTGGAAGGGCATCCACTGCATAAAACATATTCCATATTGTTTATTCCACTGTGGTGACCCCTGATAAAAAAGGGACTAATGCTGTGTTCACACCAGACGCGGAACATGCAGATAAATCTTGCTATTCGCGCGTAAATACACGTGTGAACATTTTGAGTTTACTCACTTCATTCGCGTGTCAAATTCACTGAGCAATAGACGAGGATTCGCATGATGGGCAGGGCTTCTGTCTGCCCGGTGACTGTATCTTCGTTGCTAAATGGCTAACATGGATTTTATTGAGACAATAACTGTGTTTATGTGCTTTATGAAGGCTGAAAAACAGCGTCAATTCATTTGGAGCAGTGTTTGAGTCCACTAGATCCTTTCAGAGGTGCAGCCAGCTCTATGAGTTCACCAACTCCTCCAGAAACTTAACATGGATGATGGAGGCTTTCAGCTGTGCTTCTGACTTAGCCGAGCCCAGTTTGATCAACTGTTGTCCGGTGTCGGCTAGAGGATTTCCCCCTGGGACACCAGCAACAGGTGCTACGTCATAAGCACACCCCTACAAGAGAAAACTCCTGATTGGTTAACGCCGCCTCATTCGCGCATATCGCGCCACAGGATGTCTATTCGCATATTTGCATTGACTTAACATGTAAATCGCTCGCGCTTGATACTTCTTCCGCGTCTGCTGTGAACGCAGCATAAGGCGAAGGAAAATTAATGAATGAATTCTGTGCAGTAATAGAAAAAAAATGGCCCTGGTTATTAGTAGACTAGAAAAGGTGAGCAACTTTGTGCAACAGTCAACATACTGGACCAAATCAAAAGAGAAAGAAGATTGCATCTGATTGGGCGATGTCGACCAATTTGGCATTTGGTATTTGTCTAATGTGAAACATCGCGATGGACGATGGCATCATCGTCATAGGCGTCGGATTGATTATTCATGAATAATTAATTAATTCATAACGAATAAAGTATTTGTAGCCAACCTTTTTAACAACCTGACCCGCATTGTCTTTGTTTTACCCATATTCAAATCATAAATAAATAAAGATAAGTCACACACAACTTACCACCTGTCAATCACTTTTTCCGCGGGACTCTGGCATGAATAGGTAGAGTGATCGGTGTCGTTATAATGGCATCGACAAACTTGGTTGGTAAAAAGGTGCACAACCAACAGGAACCAACCAACAGTATCTGAGGTTTTCTCTAAAATTACTAAGTACAAGTGTGAAAGGGAAAGATCGAAGCATTGTACTGACGCTGTGACACATTACCTGGTAGATTTAAAAGACAGAAGAGTCGTTAGATAGAGACAAGATTAATTAAATTTCACGTTTAACAACTACAGTGAGACGCGATCCAGCGGTACATCCTTGATAAACTGTCCAACGTACACTGCTCAAAGCATACGCTGAGCTGGAGCACAGACGAGCACATGACTCTGTGTGCGTATCTGTGTGTGGTCACGTGATGTGCGTTTTCAGCAAGTGGTACTCGTATAGTGTGGAAGGAGGGCTTTTCAGAAATGCTAGGTGAAACGCCAGTTTGGACGTGGATCATTTTCATTCTAAAATGCCATTTTAAAACTAAGCTGTATTAGTGTAAACGGGGCCTAGGTATTTATCTTTTGGAAGCGGGTTTGCGAATATGGGCAGGGTGGAGGATCGCGATGCCGGCTCAGCATCATGACGTCTATTGGCCTTCGGCAATGGACGATGGCATCGTCTACCAACCTAACCCTAGCATCTGCTAATATTCCACATCTGAAATAGGCCTATATTCTTATTCTTCATATCACAGTGTCATCATATTACATACAAGTTACTCAAAAACAAGGGATTTTTTAAATATCTAATTCTCAAGGTATCATAAACATGGTACTGTACGTTTAAAAAATATATAAATCTATGCAATTATCAGTTCACTTTTTCTTCCTGTTACCAAAAAAAGTAGCTTATACAGGTGTGAAAACTGGGTTTCCACTAGAAATCAGAAAGAACAGCCTCACACAACCTGTTTTGCAGTCTTTCAGAGTATACCAATTACCTTTCTGTAACATGAGGCATGAGGCTTAATTGGTCCCATCCATCTTTTTTTAGGAGCTGCCTCTACCTGCAGAAGGCTCTTCATCATGCATACATGAGGTGTCATCAAATTCCGCATGTAGATTATGTTTTAATATTGGTTTTGCAGCATTACCGCAAACGTCCCTTAACATCTGTTGATATCCGTTGTCTAAGGCAGTTATTGTTGTAGCAGTTTGTCGGTTCTGACTAGTTTGAGCAAGTTTCACTGCCTTCTTTTGCAATCCTGAAATAGCCTTTGCTGGAGTTTGAGCGCTTTGGCGTACGGCGCACATCAACATGTCTTGGGTTTTGTCCGAGCAAGGATTCAGATTAATTAGCTCCGATATCATCAGCGCCTCCTCTCACTTCTTTTATGCATTTCCATTATGCTTTTGCCAGCTCTCACGCTAATACATCAGCTCAGCGATAACTGTCCTTTCAATGGGGGAGCTTTCATTAACGCTTCTGTTGATTCTCCTCCGGACGGTTTTCAATTGCTTTTCTATTGACTGTGTTCACTCATGTTTATTCAGCTGTGGCACATCCTGAACACCGATAGACATCCAAAGACACGATCAGTCTGGCTTTTGCCCCAGTCGGCCTATTGTAGATCAGCTTGTGTGTGAATAGAAAAAGCCTTGAGAAGAATGTTGGCCTGCACTGACACCAAGCAAGCTGGTGAATCTAATTTTTTTTTTTCTGAGAATAGAAAGAATGCTATTGTAGGCAACCAGTCACCAACTTGGAATTTCAAGTACTTTCAGTGATTGCTTGTTGTAATAGTTAAATTGTCCTTTTTAGAACATTACCTTATGTGCAGTGTGTAATTTACAGTAGCTGTTTCAATATAAGTCCATGTTAAAGTTAGAATTGAATCTGAAATGAGTCTTGTAGGATTCCTGTTTCATTTGCCAGCAGCTAGCTCTCTGCAACTCTCACATGGTCGCCCACTTAAGCTAAGCAGGGCTGCGCCCAGTCAGTACCTGGATGGGAGACCACATGGGAAAGCTAGGTTGTTGCCAGAAGTGGTGTTAGTGAGACCAGCAGGGGGGGTCAACCTGCGCTCTGTGTTCGTCCTAATGCCCCAGTGTAGTGAAGGGGTTTTATAGACCTTTTTCTTGGCTGCTGCATGGAGGCCGCCATAGCGACCAGCGTCTTCCGGTGAATGTTTAGAACTTCCGTTGACAGTGTTTACAACTGGTAATTTGCGCTCCGAAAATGGGTTTCAATAGCGTTTTGAGTGGATTACGGAGTGTTTTGGTGACACACAACTTTGAAAGGTGTGTGTTAAAGCCGTTATAATCTGTCAGATGTGGTTCAAGCGCGAGAGAAAAACGTTCTCCTAGTTCACATGTCTGCAGTCAGAAATACAGTGTGTGTGTGTGTGTGTGTTTCCCCGGCCTGTCAGCTGTTAGCTCAGCGGCTTTTTAGCACACACACACGCACGCAATACTTCACTGCATCATAGAGCAAACCCAGATTACTGGCATGAAACATAACAGGTGTGTAAGTCATGCAATTTATAAAAATGACCAATAAAAGTCTGTTACTGATACTCTGCTGGTTGATTTGCTGTTCATTCTAATCGCGAGCCGTTTATGTTTCATTTAGTGTGTAGTATTTACCACGGTTTGTGTTTTTCTGTCATTTCAAAACGTCACTTTATTTTCACTTTGTCACAGTTATTAAATCAGTGTGTTAGTGGGGCAGTACAGTAGGCTACGTGTGTGTTAAACATTTTGGTGAAATATATTTGTTTGGGCTAGACTAGTTATATATCTGAAAGAAAGAGAAACTGTTGACTTTAGTGATGACGAGGCTTCATTTAAACGGCAGAAGATGCGGTCTGTCAACGAGAGAAAAATGCCTCAGCCATCGTATTAGATCACTTTTTTTTAAATGATCAGTCCAGGAGGTGGCGCTGATTGAAACAGTATTAGTTCAAAGACGATAAAAGCAGGTAAAATAGATTAAAACTATCGTTTCAAAGCTCTCCAAATGTGACCGTTTACACGCATCAGCTGCCGACCGGAAGTTCTTAGCATTCTCCTTGCGCATACACGCAAAGCATAATGGGTAATTTGGCGTTCCATGAAAAAGGTCTATACACTGCTCAGTAAGCGCCATCTTTCAGATAGAGCTGTGAACCTACACTGGTCGCATGATTCAGTTCGGTTATGATTATCATGCCATCGATTTGGATCGATATCACGGGGCATTGATGATGCTTTCCATACACAGTTTTATATTTTCTTCACAGCAGCAATTCTTGTATTAAAATGTATAAATATATTTATATACTACTTGTAATACAATTTTGTCCTTTTATACAAACAGTCAGATATATAAACTGTACCTTTAAACAACACGAACATTTATAGCAAATAATATAAACAAATATAAATATCCCGCTCGCTTTCTGATCCTTGTCTACCAAGTTCTCTTACACCTCTATGATTGGTCAAACGTTCAACAGAAAGGGCTGTGATTGGCTCTTGCGTGTGCGCTCTTCACAGATAAGTGACAAACTGCAGCGGCGATCACAGCTCTGCAGATACGCTCTCGTGTCTGTATCCAGGAGTATCGCTGTAAAACAGCCGAAAAGAGAGGAAGAGTCATGCCAGCAGGTCAAATGGGCCACAGAGAGAGAGAGAGAGAGAGAGAGAGAGAGAAATGGAGTTTACTTTCATTCTCTCAATCGCAGTGAAATAGTGGCTTCTGCTGTAAGTGTCAGTGAAAGACTGTCCAGCAAACACACACGCTGTGAAATTCTGCACAGTTTCTGCGTTTTTAAGTAGTTAGAGCGTTGTAAATACTCGCGCTCGCCTCCCTCACTATAGTAAGCTACGGCGACATAGCGCATATGAGATCAATGACGTCAGTACCTAATAACCGGTTAAGATTATTACTGAATCGATACCGAATTGTCCGCGTCTGCATCGCGGTGCACCGAAGAAACAATTCATTTTGACACCCCTACTTTCAGATGAGATGTTAAAAATCCCAGGATATTCTCCAAAAGAGTAGGGGCTTAACCCCGGCATCCTGGCCAAATTTGCTCACTGGCCTCTGTCCATCATGGCCTCCTAACCATCCCCATATCATAACTGGCTGCATCACTTCATCATAATTGGTCTCCTCTCCACCAATCAGCAGGTGTGCGGTCTGGCGCAATATGGCTGCCGTCGTGTCATCCAGGTGGATGCTGCACACTGGTGGTGGATGAGGAGATTCCTCCCAATGTGTAAAGCGATTTGAGTGTCCAGAAAAGCTCTATATAAATGTAAGGAATTATAAGGAATTACAATCGAATCGCAATCATGATTTGAAACGTTGCGATTAGCTAATCGCAAGAGGCTGCGTTATGAAATATACATGTATTATAAGATGTCCTTCACCCAGAGCCAATGCGTGACTGCCGTCTGTGTGTGACAGTCTTACTAGCCAATTGAGTGAGTACACTTTCATTCTGCCCAATCAGAGTTGCGCAACTGAACTATGTGGAAAGCTCACAATAAAACAAACAAACAGGAAAGGGACTAAGGGAAAGGGAAATAATAACGGGACTAAGTCGAAAAGAAAATGAATGAATGAAAATTTCAACAATTTTTTTTTCATTTTTTGCTTCTCTTGTTTTTTCCTCTTTTTTTAAATTTGTATTTAATATTTTTCTATAACATAAATTTGGGTGTACTAGTTTTTGGACCGTTATCATAAGTTATTTTGTTAGCTCCAGATTCAGTACTGACTAATCTAATGTATATGCACAGATATAATATTGTAGAGCTTCCTATTAAAAATATGAATTGAAAAGATAGATTTGTGAGGAATGTACTTATATATGCTGAGCACTGTATATGGTATATGGAAATGACATACCATAAGCCTCAAACACCATTGTTTCATTGTTCTCATGTACATCCTGTGGAAAACAGGCCAATCAGGAAAACAAAAATCTCTGATTATGCACACAGGATTATTAATATATACACATATTCACTAGTGTTTGATCTAAGCTTGCATTAAACATACTATGCATTTGGGACCCTTATTTTGAAAATGGGAAAAGCAGGGAAACTAAAGTAGCAAGACCGTGAAACAGGCAGCTATGCTTCTCATTTGTTTACAGCCTGGTAGATTATACACCTGTATATATCTCTTCATGCATAAAGTATTTTAAATATGCATTTATTCAGAAGTTCACACTTAGATATTGATTGACTTTATTAGCAGGTTTGGCATGCTGTCCCGGGGCAGAACCCTGAGCTCGGAGATAATTGAGCCCAGGGCTCCAGCCTGGTCAATAAGCATATAGGGGGGTTTGAGATCAGGTAGGTCTCGAGACCTCCCCCTGGTAAAAGTAGGAAAAGGAAGAGATGGGGTGGAAGGGGGAATTCTTCCAAAACAAAGATAAGGCAGTAGGGCGAAATTTGTCTATTTATTGTAGGCTTGGATCAATCTGATTGGATTATTACCGATTACAGATGAGAGACCAGCCGTGATCAATAATATCACATGCTCCTCTTGAAATTAGTTTGTAAAACTTCACTTAGTTTACTGTGTATTTTGTGTATGCTTGTAATGAGGCAACAAACACATGTAAACTGCTGAGCATAAGGTCATGCTTGTGCATTGTGCATCAGCTCTTTCTGAAGTGAAAGGATGTCAGTAAATTTGCTAAAACTCATCTGTTTATGAAGCAGTTTATTAATTGCTGCCTGTGTTTTCATACACTGTACATTAAAGCTTCAACATACAACCCTAAATACATCTCTGTCAGTCCAGTTTTTAGAGTATACAACAACCATACTATATATATATATTTATTTATATGTATAAACATATTTATATTCCAGTCTGCACGGTGGCGCAGTGGGTAGCACGTTCGCCTCACAGCAAGAAGGTCACTGGTTTGAGCCTCAGCTGGGTCAGTTGGCATTTCTGTGTGGAGTTTGCATGTTCTCCCCGTGTTCGCGTAGGTTTCCTCCGGGTGCTCCGGTTTCCCCCACAAGTCCAAAGACATGCGGTACAGGTGAATTGGGTAAGCTAAATTGTCCATACTGTATGTGTGTGAATAAGTGTGTATGGATGTTTCCCAGTGATGGGTTGCAGCTGGAAGGGCATCCGCTGCATAAAACATATGCTGGATAAGTTGGCGGTTCATTCCGCTCTGGCGACCCCGGATTAATAAAGGGACTAAGCTGAAAAGAAAATGAATGAATGTTCCAGATTTTCATTCTACCATTAGGCTACATCTTTATAAACATATAAAATGCCAAGTTAAAAATACATTTGTTTTCTTGGCAGGTTCATTGTCACAGCCAGGCCAGGTTCTACCCACTCCCAATCACCCGAGTTCGTCTATATGTGTGCCTGGCATCCATTACTTCTCCGGTCCCTCCGAATCTGGTCATCTGGTCTTCCATATCCATCCTGCAAAGCATCCTCATCTTAGTTCTGTTTACACCCTGCTATCCTCTGCATTAAACTGTTGTCATACTCACATCTCTGGTTCGGTCTCCTTCTGTGACATTCAGGGCTTGACATTAACTCTTTTGATCACCATCCACTGTGGCTAGTAGATTTCCAACATTCCTAGCCACTCGCTATTTTCACTAGCCACACTTTTCTTGTTGGGAAAATATATTTTATATGCATATATTTGAATTTGACATGCTAAAATGACTTGATTTAGATGTTGTGTTATGTCCACATGCCTTCTCATTCATTTAACTTCTTTTGTGTATTGTGAATTAGCTTGCTCAGTGTGCATGAGCAAATGGGTTGTGTCGCAAGACAATTAGTTATTATTTCACATGACTTTTCAGAGCTCAAAATTAAGGATTTACCAAATTTATCTCTGAATAAGTATTTCTTAGCCACAATTTTTTTATGTGTCAAAATAAGGAAAATACAGCTGTATAGGTGCACTTTTTAATTCAACAAAAGTTTTCTTTAAAAAAACATTACATTTAAAAAAAAAATTATTGTCATGTATCTAAAATATGCACAGTAATCTGTCCTGGCTAAAAGTCCCAGATCACCAGTTAACTACACATAAATGGGGAGTAATCTCCCATTAAAGGAATGTTATTGTAAAAAAATATAATTAAACCATATTAACAAAAATAACTGTAAGCAAAAGAAAGCAGGTGAAACATACCGTGTTTGATAGTGAAAGGATGATCACGCGCACACGGTTAATGTAGGCCTGTTAATAATCTGTTCAAAGAATAATTAAAATGAGAGCAGTGACTGCTGCTGTTTACAAAAGAATATGCGTATTTTTTTTTGAAACTTGAGCTCTTAAAAGCAGCAGGATTGTGGGTGCACGATCATCGCTCTTTGTCCAGTCTATTTCAAAGGGAACCGATTGCACCAGTTGCGCTTCCTGTAGGCACGGTTGCTTCGCGCAAGTGAGTGACCATCCTCTCGTTCGGTATTTACCTGCTCTCGTTTGGTCGCGCAAACACAGTTATTTTTGTCAGTCGTGCTACTTCTCGATTCTAAGATCACATTTGCACGAATATTGGGCCATGCTTATTGTTGAACCCTGCCCTTAAGAAAACTACAATTTAAAAATGATTTCCAACCAGCCAAAGTGGCTAGTGGAGATGTCTGTCTAACTCGCCAGAGCTGAAATCCACCCGCATTTGGCGGGTGCTAATGTAAAGCCCTGGTGACATTCATATATAGGACGATGTTAAAATATGAACATGTTGTATGAGACAGATAGAAACACTAAACTTGCTAATGGAAAACTTCAGATAGATGCAGCCCAGGTTCATTCTGATTATGTACCCCTATGTACATTTCTGGAGAGAGCAAAATACGTCCAAGGAGCTACATTTTTTTTGCAGTTTTTGTTTTCCTGATTCCGCCAGAGGCCACTGTGTATGCTTTTTCAGATTTCAATTTCGCTCGCGAGTGGCATTCGCACCTGCTGTTCTCACGTAAATCCACCAGAGGCCACTGTCGACTGACCGACCAATCCCCCCACCCTCCTCCTACCCTAAACCCAACCAATAGTGTTTTCAACAGCACCAATAGACCCGACCAGCCACTTTTCTAAACCCAACCGACATTTTTCAAAAGCAATCCAGAAAAAGAAAAGCCCTCGCCTGATTTTAATACGTTTTCAGAGTTGACCTCATTCTCACCCTGTAATTTACTTGTTTGTTTTATTTTTTGGCTTCTGTTTTTGTCTTACTTGCTTTCTGGAATCGTTATTCGCCAGACTCGAACAGTGTCGTCGTTGTCAACTCAGCTCTGCATCTCAAGCCCTTCTACGTACGTGTCGAGCTACCGGACAAACTAGTAACAGCGGAATAGCCGTCCACATGTAGGTAGGCGGTCAGCAGTTAAGCGAGAAAAGGAAAGGTCGTACCACCCAGTAGCGTTCGTTTCAAAGACAAAATGCAGCCATACGTACTTCTGGCTACATAATTTGTGATCTCCAGAAACGTATATAGCTCAAAAACAAAAAAAGGAATAAAGTGTACACAGTGACTACAAAATACTCTTAATATTTAATTTTTTCTCGATTTTACTAGCCAATTTCCTACAGTTTCCTACAGTACAGTTTTCAATAAACATGTTTCCTTGATTATCACAAATTCAGTTGAAATGCAGAGCACATAAAGGTTTTACTCTTCAAACTATGCTTATACTTTCTTCTATCAACATAAAATAGATTTGTTTGGATAAAAGACAAAGGATGTACTGTCCTTGACATTACCAGACAGATGAAAATGTCTTAATTATGAACACAGATATAATCCAATTTTAAGAAAACAGTCCAGTAACGTAAGAAGAAGAAAAAAATACCATCCTGCAAACATAAAAGCATAAAATAGTTTGATAACAATCCTAAATTTTATTTATTTATTTATATACCTGGAGATTTGTATTCCCGGCCCTGCTCTCCCTGAAGATCCAACACACACACACACGCACACACATCAAACAAAACAAATGCCTCCTGACAGTATCCTGACAAGGAACACCAAAATTAAATTGTTTATACTATTGACTATATAAATAGTGGATATATATGCATTTTTTAATCACAAGGTACTTTTCATCCTTTTCCCCAGACCTTTCTGTTTCAGCTTCCCTTTGATTCCTCCTATCTGTCAATGGTGATCAAACACAAGCCTTCTCTCAGGTTTCTGAGGTCTTTTTCTGCAGCCAGTAATAGGGGGGCTGATTACTTTGAAAACGAAAGAGATGGGGGAAAAAATGAATTCTCACTTTCTCTCTCAATTTTTTGTTTTTCTTTTTGATGTTGTATTCCGTTTCAGGTTTCTCCAGTGTGTGAATGCTACGTTACCGAAGTGAAATATAATGAAGGGTAACTACATCAACCGGGGCTTTCTCTTAAGACCGTATGATCAATTTACCTGGAATATTTCTCTGAAAATTATGAGCTAAACGTTTAGTCAGATGGATAGTTTTGGAAAAAGTCAGACAGACAGATCATTATTCTGCAATATAAAAGTTGTGTGATCTTCCTCTACCCCGAATGACTGTTGTCTTTGATTGTGTAAACATCGTCAAACATACGGAATGCTATCACCTCTTCTGCAAGCTCAATCAGTCAAATGCAGTGACTCCGACAGCTTCTATTAAGTGTTGAATGGCTTTTCTCTCGGTCATGACTATATTATTACAGCACCTGGTTGATCTATTTTCTCTGATATCATACAGGTACACTGTGCATACACAAATTACAGCAACATCTCAGTATTGTTTTATGTGTTTGATCATTGTTGTAAGATGTATATCTTTAAATTTATTTTCTCTATAAATAATAAGGCAAAGCGATTTATTAAAACAGCAATTTTAGCCACGTTTTTAAATACTTAAGCGAATAAAAAACAAAATGTAGTATATATATATATATATATATATATATATATATATATATATATATATATATATATATATATATATATATATATACACACATATATATACACATACATACATACACACACACACACACAGTTGAAGTCAGAATTATTAGCCCTCCTGAATTATTAGCCCCCCTTGGATTTTCCCCCAATTTCTGTTTAAAGAAAGATTTTTTCAACCCATTTCTAATCATAATAGTTTTAATAACTAATTTCTAATATTTGATTTATTTTATCTTTGCCATGATGACAGTACATGCTATTTCACTAGATGTTTCAAGATACTAATATTCAGCTTAAAGTGTAATTTAAAGGCTTAACTAGGTTAATTAGCCTAGTTAGGATTATTAGGCAAGTCAAATGTACACTACCTGACAAAAGTCTTGTCGTCGATCCCAGTTGTAAGAGCAACAAATAATAACTTGACTTCTAGTTGATCATTTGGAAAAGTGGCAGAAGCTAGATTTTTCAGATGAATCATCTGTTGAACTGCATCCCAAATCATCACAAATACTGCAGAAGACCTATTGGAACCCACATGGACCCAAGATTCTCACAGAAATCAGTCAAGTTTGGTGAAAGAAAAAACATGGTTTGGGGTTACATTCAGTATGAGGCCGTGCAAAAGCTCTGCAAAGTGAATGGCAACATCAACAGCCTGAGGTATCAAGACATTTGTGCTGCCCATTACATTACAAACCACAGGAGAGGGCAAATTCTTCAGCAGGATAGCGCTCCTTCTCATACTTCAGCCTCCACATCAAAGTTCCTGAAATCAAAGAAGGTCAGTGTGTTCCAGGATTAGCCAGACAACAGACATGAACATTATTGAGCATGTCCGGGGTAAGATGAAGGAGGAGGCATTGAAGATGAATCCAAAGAATCTTGACGAACTCTCGAAATCCAGCAAAAACGCTTTCTTTGCTATTCCAGATGACTTTATTAGTAAGTTCTTTGAGTCATTGCAGAGATGTATGGATGTGACATGCTGGTAGACAGAGATGGTTATCTTTTCACAGTTTTATTCAAAACAAAGTCACTAATCAAAGTAGGGGATTCTGAGGGATGATATAAATGCTGTAGTGATCATCTTTAACAGCACTGAAGTGTCAACATCAGATGTTACCGATCTCGCATGTAGTTCGCTCATTGGAACATCAGCTGGTGAGTATACAGACACACAGTTCATCTAGTAGATTGGTGTTCTTCTGGTAAACACTACACAAGTGCATGCATTCTTTTAGATCGGTGAGAAGGATCAGAAAGCATGTAATGAACATCCGTTGATGAGGATACAGGCACACAGTTCATCAAAGTGATAGCGGATCTTCTAGTAAACATCAGATAAGAATAATCACTTCCCTTAATCAGTATGAAGGACTCGAAGAATCATATTGAAGATCCATTGAAGAAGAGGAGAAGACGAAGGAGTGAAGATGAGGACAACCATACGACTTCACTACTGGCCGACAACTAAGAGGCGAAGGTGGGTCTTTATAGTGTCCTTTGGTGATGGGGAACAGGTGCAAGTCATTAAAAGGCTGGTGAGAGTTCATGGGATTGGTTGGTGGTGGTTTGTGAAGGAGAACGCTCATTGGGTGAGCAGGAACGAGCCGGGGATGTGACAGGATGCAGTTGTGCAAGCTCAAGGGAGTCATACACATTATTAATTCTTTCCCACTGTACCATGACTTTATATTCTTTACTGTACATTATTTCTGTTAAGTGACAAGACTTTTGTATGAGCAAAGTCAGACCTTACCGTCCTAATAAAATAATTAAATAATTAAAAAGGCATGATGATATTTTATTTTGGTAAAATAAATCAAGAGGCCTTTGCCTTTCATATAAGCGACTTCTGATACCAAACCATCAACTTGAAGTCAAGATATTAGTTGTTCCTAAAACTTAAATAGGCGACAAGACTTTTGTCAGGTTGTGTATAATGATGGGTTTTCTGTATACATTCAAAAAAAGAGAGAAAATATATATATATATATTTCTTAAGAGGGTTAATAACATTGACCCTTAAAATTTTTTATTTATTTTTTTAATTAAAAGCTGCTTTTATTCTAGCCAAAATAAAATAAAGAAGACTTTCTCCAGAAAAAAATAATAATATAGGAATTATTGCCCTATTAAACATAATTTGGGAAATATTTAAAAAAGAAACCAAATGCACAGGAGGGTTAATAATTGACCGGGATCTGTGTGCACTATATATATATACACACACACACACAAAAACTACTGTAGTGCACACAGAACCCGATCAGGATTATTTTTCACATATTGTTATGCTATAGCCGTATTCCAAAATGGATTTAATTAATTACATACCTCAAATTCTGCAAGCAATACCCCGTAAAGACAATGTAAAGATTATACAAACAACTAGGGAGGCAACGATTAACCGGTTTCACTATTAACCGCGCTTTAATTCGTCACGGTTAATTAATCGTAAAGGCTTCTCAACACCGCGTTTCTGCACAGAACAAAACTGCAGCAACTAAACAAAGTTATGCCAGCTGTGCGCTAGTTTGTACACCGAGACTAATAACCACGCACACTGGAATAACTATGACTAAAGCTATTAACTACGGCAAGCTCGTGCAAGTTCATTATTTCCAATGGAGGGACACGCACGCGATGCAACGCGCTCACGCTTTTTAGGCGCATTGAGATGGGGGCTTTTGTGACCACGGGAACTGCAAACGGCTGAAGTTTCAGGAAGAAGCAATGAGAAGTACACAGGTTGGCAAACCCACTTAAAGTTATATTGGCGCCGATGAGAGAATCATGCGGTGAATGTTGATCCGCCAGCCGAGATCAATCGAGTGATTTCGGAGAGAGTGCTGAAAGACTCGGTGGATCACCTGTTTAATGGCCCGAAGCTCGATGCGTTGCATTCACTGCGTGTTCAGCGCAAATAGACGCCAAATGTAAAATCTAACAGTCTATCTTTGCCAAAGAACTTTACTAAGTTTAAACTGAAACTTCGGCTCATGACAATTGTGCAGGTGGTCATCGCAAGAATCCTGCTCTGCGCCAGTCATATATTGGATAAATCAGCGCATAACGAGACTGAGCATTTACAATGACAAAAACCGAAACCAAAACCTTTAAAGACTGGTAGTAGTGAGACTTTCCTTTCTTTCTTTTGTTCGATCTTTCTGGTTATTATATTGACATGCGTATAAAAACAATAGTGCAAAATGCATATTTCTTACTGCAATGCTTCATTTTTGTTTGATGCAAACCCTAGATTTTTTTCTCATAAAGTAACAGTTGGACTTTTTATAGCAAATAACTCGCATTCAAGCACATTCAAGGCAGCATGATAATGTAATTAATTGTTAGTATTTTTATTATCATCGACATGATTAATATTTTATAATTATTGGACACTCATTTTGGAATTATTGCACAAATATTAATAATCATACAGAATTCATAACAGAATTAGACAGTTGTTTCTGGTTATTGTTAGTTTTGATTGAAGTTGCTTTCAAATTTAATAAATCTGTTAATATACAATTTGCAGTGGTGCTCATTCATTTTTGGTGGGTGCCCCTAAATTTTTTATGGTGCTCTTAACATTTTTGAAGTTGGGAGCACTGGTGCTAACAAATTAAAAAGTAAATTTCAAGCCCTGCATTAGACAAAGGCAATTTTTTAAATTTATTTATTTATTGTTCTGTCATTTATTTACAGTGTAAAAATTATGTATGTTTAAATGTCAAATATTTTACTTATTTTTAAGCACAAAGAGAAACATGGACTATTGTTTGTTTTTAATATTATTATGTGCCGTATTAACTGGTTACTGAGTAGCAATAAATAACACTGTAAAATATAAGGAGTTTTCATATGATTTTCTAAACTAGTAGTGTTTTGTAATTAATAAATGCATAATAATCGTGATAACCGTGAAACCGTGATTATTTCTCAGACTATAATCGTACAACCAAAATCTATAATCGTTGCATCCCTACAAACAACTACTGTACCAGGCACATCAGCTATCACTATATGACATCAAATTGCTCCTAATGGTATCTCTGTGGCTGCTGACAATTCCTGATATTTAGAAGTTGAGTAGAATGCAACCCAGAATCATATTAAATCAGTTAAATATCACTAAAACCAGCTGCATCAACATAGTTTAAAAAAAGCTTTCCCACAGTGAATAAGTCAGTTGCTGCATTATGTGAAGCTGCTAGATGTGACACAAGCGAAGCGAGTGTCATCGTTTGCTGAATGTGTTTGCTTTATGATCAATACACCTCTTCCCCCTGGTACTTCATCACAAAATGGACATTAACTCATTTCAAGCCCTGTAATGTTACTGGGATATTTGCACATGTCTTTGGCTGACACTGAACACAGTCATTATTAGCCAAACAGCCTCATTAAAAAGGTTTAATCTTGCTTAAATGATGTGGAATTGGCAGCTAAATTAACCTCCGCTTTACCTCTCCAGTGGATCTGAGGATCAGGAACGGTCAGATGAGCAGTCTGTATAACACATTAGCTTTGCTCTAACTGCTGGACCCCGTGACGCAAGTAACGAGGAAAAAGAAGAAATGAGGTAATTAACAAACATTAAACTCTCCATTACATATCATCTGAGGACGATTTGTGGTAAAGGTGCCATTGAAAGCTATCTTTAGCCTGTGCTTTTAGAGTAATTGAATGCTCTTTTGGCTCAGAGATTATCGATCAAATGGCGAAACGCTACAAAGGTACAAATCTCCTATCATGTGATTTCTTTAATCACTGTAATTAGTTGGTGAATTTCCTTTGAGATGTGAGTTTTCTGAAGAATTTTGAGTCGTTTGAAATGATGAGTAACTCTGAGGACATTGATTTGACCACCAGAGGACAATGAAGTCATTGTTCAGCTAAAACTGAATGCTTTGCTAAATAAAATGGATATTTTTTGCAGAATGTCAGTGCTGTATATATACACAAGTATTGTCAAACAAATGTCTGTCTCTTCATCAGTTGATCATGTACAGTAGGAAGACATAACTGTAAAAAATGGCAGTGATTTCAATGGTAGAAACCTGTAAAAATTCGACAGTAAAAAAGTTGTAACACGATTAAAAGTAAGATTCCTTTATATAGGGGTCACCAATCTTGGTCCTGGAGGGCTGGTGTCCCTGCAGGGTTTAGCTTCAACTTGCCTCATCACACCTGCCTGGATGTTTCAAGTATACCTAGTAAGACCTTGATTAGCTTGTTCAGGTGTGTTTGATTAGGGTTGGAGCTAAAATCTGCAGGACACCGCCCCTCTAGGAACAAGTTTGGTGACCCCTGCCTTAATATATATAGGCTGTGTCCGAAACCGCATACTTCCATACTGTACAATATGCTAAAATCAGTATGCGAGCCGAGTAGTATGTCAGAATTCATAGAATTCGAAAATCAGTATGTGAGGAGTACCCGGATGACCTACTACTTCCGGCGAGATTCTGAAGTGCACATCCCATGCACGCTGCGCTATCCCATGATGCCCCGTGAGAGAATTCATGAATGGGAATGAATCGACGCAACTGACGCAGGTAGGTCACGTGACCATGACAAAATGGCAGATGTAGTACGTCCGAATTCCATTCATACATTCATACTGTATAGAACATACTTTTCTAACGGCCGAGTAGTACGTTTAAATTCAAATGCAGTACCGCGGCAGTAGGCGGTTTCGGACGCAGCCATACTGTATGGTGAGTAACCTTCAATTGACTTTCCCAGAATTCCCTGCATGACACTTCACTTTTCATGATTTTGTTGACATAACTATGCATCTTTTTAGTTTTTTTTCCCCCATCAGTGAATACATTCGCATTTTGTTACATCTAATGTTGATAACTAGTGCTAATTATATTACTTTAATTTTATGTCTATTACCATGGTGTTTCATAGTTGTGTGAATGACATCGTATGCCATCTATATATTAGTATATTTTATGGCTGGCGTGATGTCTGATGCTGAGACATGAGAGTTTACATTTAAGTTTAAGCTAAATGTAACCAACATGAACTCATGAGCTGTTAGTGTATAATTATGTCATGACTTTACTTGGAGGGGCACATTACCATTAACTCACTCTTAACTACTCATGAACTCCTGTGTTTAAACTGTTCTTGTTGATGTTGACAGAACACTTTTCTATTGTTATTCAGTGTAAACCAACATATGCTCATTCTGAAAACATAGCCTTATATACATTTCTGGAGATTGCAAATTATGTAGCCAGAAGCACGTATGGCTGTATTTTGTCTTAAAAACTAACATTACGGGGCGGTATGACGCTTACCTCCGTGTGGACGGCTTTCCCGCTGTTACCAGTTTGTCCAGTAGGTAACCATGTACGTCGGCAGGCTTGAGACGCAGAGAGGAGTTAAACACGTTGACGTGGTTCAAGTATGGTGAAGAACAGTTCCAGAAAGCAGAAAACATAGACCAAAAAATACGTAAAGCAAACAAGTAAATAACAGGGTGAGAATGTGGTAATCTGAAAACGTGTTAAAAACCAGGCGAGGGCTTTTTTTTCTGGATTGCTTTTGAAAACTGTCGGTTGGGTTTAGAGAAGTGGGTGGGCAGGTCAATCAGTGCTTTTGAAAACACTATAGGTTGGGTTTAGGGAAGGGTGTGTCAGTCGATCGGTCATTCAGGAGTCAGTCATTCAGTCTGTCGACTGCGGCCTCTGGTGGATTTACATGAAAACATCACACACGAATGGCAATTTGCGATCTGAAAAAGCATAAACAGTGGCCTCTGGTGGATTCGTGAAATAAAAAATGCAAAAAACTTAGCTCCTGGAATGTATTTGGCATTCTCCAGAAATGTATATAGTGGTACATTTTCAGAATGAGCCTGGGTTGGTGTAAACGCAATAGACTGATGTGCAAAAGAAGTTCATGAGTAGTTGGGAGTAGAATGGGTTAATGATGTGCCCCTCCAAGTAAAGTCATGATATAATTATACATTAACATATCATGAGTTCATGATGGTTAAATTAAACATAAACTAATGTGGTAATTGATACATTAATTAACAAACAATAATTACAATAAGGGTAGCCGTTATTCACACATAACCTCATGTGGGGCAACCCAGTGGCGCAGTAGGTAGTGCTGTTGCCTCACAGCAAGAACGTCGCTGGGTCGCAGGTTCGAACCTCGGCTGGGCTGGGTCAGTTGGCGTTTCTGTGTGGAGTTTGCATGTTCTCCCTGGGTTCGCGTGGGTTTCCTCCGGGTGCTCCGGTTTCCCCCACAGTCCAAAGACATGCAGTACAGGTGAATTGGGTAAGCTAAATTGTCCATAGTGTATGAGTGTGAATGTGTGTGTGTGGAAGTTCCCAGAGATGGGTTGCGGCTGGAAGGGCATCCGCTGCGTAAAATCGTGCTGGATAAATTGGCGGTTCATTCCGCTGTGGCGACCCCGCAAGGGACAAAGCCGACAAGAAAATGAATGAATGAATGAATGAACCTCATGTGGCTCATGTTGTAGTTAAAGTTAGTTCATGATTAGTGCATACATTAACTCATTATTAGTTCATAATAAAATAATGTTTAGTTTACATATTAACACATCATTATTCATGTACTATTATTGCAAAGTGTTACTCTAACTTTCAATGTTTTAACTCTTGTTTAGGTCTGCGTTTTACATTTTTACAGTGTGAAATACTTTAGCTTGCATTTCATATGATACTGTAGCTGTGTGTTCTAACAATATCTGATGGTTCCCTGGCTCTGCAGCTACTGTTTGTTATTGTTCCTGTTCAGCACTCTCCAGTATTTCGGCCCAAATCCTGCCTCCCATCTATCTTTCTTTCTGTCTCCCTTGTCTAAACACAGTATGTCTAAAAAGGGGCCATTTGCATGCAGCCGGCAGACGTTTTAATGTTCACGTTCTCATCAAACTGTCTAGTTTAAAAGCCAGCTGCTCTAATTAGATATGGATTGCTCTGTCAGTCACTTTCTCCTTGTTGTTCAACACTGTGTCATTTGCTCTTCAATACCGTCATAAAAGCGGGAGCAGGAAGGCTTTGAACAGCTGATTAACCACTATTAGAGCTGAAGAAATGAAATTTTGCAGTGCGCCAAGATGGTCTGGTAATCTTTAACAAAAGAAAGAATCATTAAGCAAGACTTTTTTTTTTTTTTTTAATAGCGTACATGTTATAGTAATGGTGGACTAAGCAAACTGATGTCTGAGGATAAACTGAGAGAGGCTGCTTCTTATTGTTACTTGTTATATTTGATGATCAATACTGTGCTTTTTTCAGGTTATTTGTTTGGTAACGAGCCCCTTCCTTCTTAATGCTTCAGGTTATTTGTTTGAAATATTAATAAGACTGAAAAGATTTGTAGGTATTTTTAGGGGAAATTTCATATATGCACTTATTAACAGAGAACTTGCTAACTTTGCTGTCTGCCATTTAATAACATTAAGGTGTTACAATAAACACTACATACTGTAAAATATACCTAAATTAGTAGTTTACTGTATTGCATTGTAGTGTAATTCAGGGTTTTATTTATGATTTAGAAATTCATTATGTGATCTTGATCTTTCCCCTTAACAACTTTTGATATTGAAATGATTTTTTAAAAAAGTGGCTTTTATTTATTTTATTTTAATAGTTTTAGGTTTTAACTAATGTATTGTCTAGATTATAGTACAAAAATCAGGTAATAACTACCAGTACTTTTTATGTTATTTTATGGACAAATTACTACATATACTATTTCTTATACAATACATATATACAGTTTAAACCAGAAGACACTGTATAAAAAGGCACATAACCATTTAAAAAAAACTTTTTTTCTTTTAGGTAAGTTAGGATTATCAAATTTGTTTCTGTTATGCTTAATAGCAGAATAATGAGAGAGATATTTTTTGAGAAATTGTTATAACTTTTCTTGAAAGTCAAGTTTACATACAATAAGATTATTATGCCTCTGAAAAAGCTCAGATGATGGTGTCAAGGTTTTGGAAGTTTCTGATTGGCTAATTAACAACATTTGGGTTAATTGGAGGCACAACTGTAGAATAGTATTTAAGGAAAACCTCAAACACACTGCTTTCTTGTGTGACAACATGGGAAAATTAACAAGCCGAATCAACAAAAAAAGCCAAATAACAATTTGCTAAATTACACTGGGAAAAAGACAAATTTTTGGAGACATGTCCTGTGGTCTAATGGAACTAAGATTGACCGTTTGGCCATAATGACCAGTGTTACATTTGGAGGACAAAGGGGAAAGCTTACAAGTCTAGGAACAGCATCCCAACTGTGAAGTATGGGGGCGGCAGCATCATGTTGTGGGGCTGTTTTGCTGCAGGAGGGACTGGTCCACTTCACAGCATAGATGGCATCATGAAGAAAGAACATTATGTAGAAATACTGAAGCAACATCTCAAGACATCAGCCAGGAAATTAAAACTTGGCCACAAATGGGTCTTCCAAACAGACCATGACCCTAAGCATACTGCCGAATTAGTTAAAATGCGCTTTAAGGACAACAGAGTGAATGTTTTGGAGTGGCTATCACAAAGAAAATTTGTGGGCAGAGTTGAAAAAGCTTGTGCGAGCAAGACAGCCAACAAATCTGACTCAGTTACACCAATTTCTTTCAGGAAAAATGGGCCAAAATTCCTTCATATTATTGTAAGAAGCTTGTGGAAGGATACCCAAAACATTTGACCAAAGTTATAAGCAAAGCTAAAAAATACCAAGGAAATTTATGTAAACTTTTGACTGTCTAGAAATTAATTAAAAATGATCTAAAACAATTCTCTCATTATTCCGACATTTAGCAAATTTAAATCATTTAGGTAATCCCAATGGACCTAAAATAGTAAACATTTAGTATGATTTACCATCAGACATTTTTAAAAAATGGTTATGTTCCTTTTTTTATAGTGTATGTAAACTTCTAGTTTCAACTGTGTGTGTGTGTGTGTGTGTGTGTGTGTGTGTGTGTGTGTATATATATATATATATATATATATATATATATATATATATATATATATATATATATATATATATAGTTTTAGAGGGGTGGTCCACAGTGTATTTTAAGGCTTTGTTGTGTTTATAAGATGCAAAGCAATGTGTGCTCATGCTTCATTTGTAAATAATCACATTATTTTTTCATATAACTTACTCTGATTATATACTGCTACTCAGCTGATGTTAAAACGACTGTCATATTTCCTAGTTCCTCTAGCAGGCCCGCACTCAAGAGGCTCTGATTGGTCAGCCAACATAATGTTCTGTGATTTACGGATCTGCTCCACATCACCATGTTATGCCCCTACAAGCATGTGCTTTTGCGCTGTGTAAACAGTAGCTGTTAGCCATATCAGACAAAATAAAGAGCACACAGCTGAGCCTCTGGCCTAATCTCTAATATAAAAAAAGTGTCTTTCACATATATTCAGAATAAGCACATGTTAGTAATATAAAACGTTAACATATCTTTTGCGAGTTTGTTATTTGAGATGTAGAGTGCAGAGAAAGCGGCCACATAGAGACACACTGCAGTGCTGGTGAAGATTGTGGGTGTTTACAGCGGTTTGACAGATAAATGTTTACATCCTTGTTTATGTGCATGTCATAAATCAATTTTACCAAATTAAAATACTTGCAGGTTGTGGCTCTCAATCCATAACTTCTTCTATTATGGAGCTGCTCCATAGGACTCCAGAGGAGTTTTTAGCGGAACTGCACTGAACTGAGAGAGATTCTGCAAACTCTCCTTTGTCAAATGCTATCTATATATTTTTTATAATTCTCTGGAATCTAATTAAAACTAAACTGTAAGCACTTCTCTCTTTGTGTTGTCCTTTGAAGCCCAAATACAGAAACAGAACGAGCTATGTGAAAATAGCAGCGTTTGGACGGCATTTTAGCTTTCTCTGCTATAACACTACAACGCCTCTGGCCATGGATACTTGGATGAGTGACCACATGGGAAAGCTAGGTTGCTGCCGGAAGTGGTGTTAATGAGGCCAGTAGGGGCACTCAACCTGTAATCTTTTGTGGGTCCTAATGCCCCAGTATATTGATGGTCGCCATCTTTTGGATGAGACAGTAACCAAGGTCCTGACTCTTTGTGGTCATTAAAAGAACCAGGATGTTCTTTGAAAAAGAGTAGGAATGTAAAATTTCCCACTGGCCTCTGTTCATCATGGCCTCCTAACCATCCCCATATCTTAATTGGCTTTATCACACTGTCTCCTCTCCATCAATCAGTTGTTGTGTGGTGTGCGGTCTGGCGCAATATGGCTGCCATCACGTCATCCAGGAGGATGCTGCACACTGGTGGTGGATGTGTAAAAAATGTGTAAAGCGTCCAGTGTCCAGAAAAGTGCTATATAAATGTAAGGAATTATTATTAATTACTGAAATGTCAGTAAACACCAGATTGTTAAACTGCAATGGTGAATTTCCACCATTAAAAGTCGAGCACAGATCCAGGTTCCATAATGCAATTCATACAATAAGTGTAAAACAGAAAATGCCATGATTCACAAAATACGAAAACTGTCAATTAAAAGATTTTTTTTACAGTGTAGTGTGACAATTATCAAACATTAAATATTAGAAACCAAATTATAAATTAAAAATACTGGTTTGACATAACTTAAATTTAAAATAAATACAATATTTCTATTTCTTTATTTTAAATATTTATTTTAGGCTTTTTTTTATTCAAATATTTCATAGATCAGCATTTGTTTAATAAAAAAATGTATAAATATATTAGCATTTATACTTTTTAAAGCATATATTTAAATCAAAATTTTTTCTTTTCAACTTAGTCTCTTTATTAATCTGGGGGCGCCACAGCAGAATGAACAACTTATCCAGCATATGTTTTACGCAGCGGATGCCCTTCCAACTGTAAACCATTACTGAGGAACATCCATACACACTTATTCACACACATACAATACGGCCAATTTAGCTTACCCAATTCACCTATAATACTTGTCTTTGAACAAACTCCACACAGAAACGCCAACTGACCCAGCCGAGGCTCGAACCAGCGACCTTCTTGCTGTGAGGCGATCATTGACTTAATAATTCTATCTATCTATCTATCTATCTATCTATCTATCTATCTATCTATCTATCTATCTATCTATCTATCTATCTATCTATCTATCTATCCACACACACACACACACGTATATATATATATATATATATATATATATATATATATATATATATATATATATATATATATATATATATATATATATATACACATGCACACAGTTGAAGTCAGAATTATTAGCCCCCCCTTTTAATTTTTACTTTTTTAAATATTTCCTAATTTGATGTTTAAGAAAGAAAATTTATTCTGGAGAAAGTCTTATTTGTTTTATTTTGGCTAGAATAAAAGCAGTTAAAAAAAAAAAAGAAAAAAAAACATTTTAAACATTTAAGGTCAAAATTTTAGCCTCTTTTAGCTATATATTTTTTCCGATAGTCTACAGACCAACCATTATTATACAATAACTTGCCTAATTACCCTAACCTGCCTAGTTAACCTAATTAACCTAGTTAAGCCTTTAAATGTCACTTTAAGCTGTATAGAAGTGTCTTGATAAATATCTAGTAAAATATTATTTACTGTCATCATGACAAAGATAAAATAAATCAGTTATTAGAAATAAGTTATTAAAGCTATTATGTTTACAAATGTGTTAAAAAATCTTCTCTCCGTTAAACAGAAATTGGGAAAAAAAAATAAACAGCGGGGCTAATAATTCAGGGGGGCTAATAATTCTGACTTCAACTGTATGTATATATATATATATATATATATATATATATATATATATATATATATATATATATATATATATATATATATATATATATATTAGTTTGTGTCATTTGCTTTACTGTTATTAGAGTTATTTATTGTCATTACAATATTTTGTCTTTATTGTTTCACCAATTTATTTCTCACACAATATAATTACTTCTCAGTTCAATAAAAATGCATGACTTTCAACTTCAAAAGTTTGACAAACCCAATAAGAGTCTTTTTGTTTTGTTCAAACGCAGAACAAAAAAGAAAAGCACAGCATTTAATGCATTTTAATGCAATGAAAGATAAGTGGTGTGAAAGGCTCTGGCTGAGGGTTTTTGTTCGGCTTTCTGTCACACGTCTCCAGATGCACTGCCTGACATGCTGGTGTGACAGCTATACATCACACCTTCAGCTTTCAGAGAGGCAGCGTTTTCTCAGTGCAGATGGAGCATTTGATTATCACATGCTTCTGAGATGTGCTTTCACAGCGCTTAATGAGGTGAGCCTCTAAACCATCTCTGTTAACTTCCCCATCAACCGCACAGTGTCAAAGCAACTTTTGAAAAGATTGTTTGCCCTTGGGAGCAATTATGCAGGGCTAAAGCATTTATTTTGCAACTATATCTTGTTCAATTATGAGTCGCTCTTTGCTTAAAGTAATGGCAGTAAACAAAATCTTCGATTTAGTTTATCAATTGAGCATTCTTTAAAGAGCCCCCTTTTATGGGTTTTTGAAAATGACCTTCCATTTAGTGTGTAACAAATCTCTAAGTGAAGTGAAATATCCAGCTGATGTTTAAATCTGAAAGTGCACCATTTAAAACTATTGATTCATCTATAAAAGAGTCGACTTATACTGGTTTAAATGAATCGCCACTGTAATGAGTCTTAGCCGTGTCGGCGTGACGTTGATATGGAACTCAAGCCCCACCCATTTGTTGCATGCGCAGACTCAGGAAAATTGAAACCCCCACAAACACTGTAGAAAGAAAAAGAAGAAGACAAACACTGTAACAGATCCTGGTTGAATCAAGTCGCGTAGACGCTTATTTTCCCTACCCAAAGATGAGGCTGTAAAGAGTCAGTGGTTGAAGTTTATTTTTGCAAAAATACCTCAGCATTATAGCCCCAGCCTTGTGCTGTGTTCTTGTCATTTTTCTGATGAGTGCTTCAGCAATACACGCTCACAACGCGGGATTCATCTGCCATTTGTTAAAGGAGGGATCAGAAAAGGCTATTGATGTATGGGACTTTGTCAGAGCTTGACAGAAGCTTTACAGTACACAGTTCATGGATCAGTTTCTTCCTCCATTTCACAAGTGTAAGTAAGTGCGATTAAGGGTGCTTTCACATATGTGGTTTGGTTCATTTGGTCCGGACCAAAGGCAACAAATGATACATTGTAGCATTTTCTGCCGTCTTTGGGCCGCTTTCACACCACACTGATTGCTTTGGTCCGAACCAGTTGAAACGAACCAAAATGCAGTCATGTGACAAAATCTACATCACTCACTGGCCAGATGTTATTGAACGTATTTCCTAAACTGCTTTTCAATTGGTCAGAATTAACGTGGAACTACCGCAAATAAACAAACCAGCAGACAAACAATGTCGCTGCGATGGCTGACGCAGTATCCCTGGTCATAGTATACTATGTAGTTTGTATGCATCACTTTAGACAAACTATACATTTCGAGAATGAAGGGCGGCTGGGGCTGGAAAACAATGTTTTAATGCATTGCAATCGGCGAAAGCTTTAGGAGAAGGCGTGAAATAATTTAGCTAAACTGCGACATGGTCATCTTCTGGAAATATTACCAATGAATGATCCATCAGGTAATGTTTCTCCCTCCCTCCCTCTCTCTCTCTCTCTCTCTCTCTCTCTCTCTCTCTCTCTTTCTCTCTCTGTTTTAAACTGTTGGTAAAGCGCTGTCAACATATATTTTTCCTCCAAATCCCATAAGATAGACAGCGCATCGCACTACGGCAGCTGGATTAGTCCAAAAGGCGCAGTACTTTTTGAGGTTGGGTCTGTTTTAGTGTGGATCACGTTCTCACCACAAACGAACCGCTCCAGGGTTCATTTGAAAGCGTACCGAGACCACCTCTTCAAGCAGGTCTCGGTACGCTTTTTTGGTACGCTTTTGGTGCGCACCCGAGTGCGATTGCTACGTTCTCACCTGCCCAAACGAACCGTACCAAGAGGGAAAACGAACTCTAGTGCGATTCAACCGAACTAAATAAGGCAGGTGTGAAAGCACCCTAAAATGATTGCCTTCTTGTTTTCTCTAGCTTGCAAATGATGTATTTAATTGTGTTTTGTTACTTTGTAACCGCTTGTACTGTATCTGGTTAACTCTTTTTATTCTCATATCGTGTCTAAAACCTTGTTGACGCCTGCTGATTCGTTTACGGATTTAAATGCATTTGTGAGCTCATGATCCACAGTCAAGTTTCAAAATAGTTCAACTTTTGCCACTGTGTGGATTAATACTATGTGCGTGTCATGGCTAAGAATAGAGGAATATGCTGGTGTTTAACTGCATTGCTTTAATGCACTCCTGCATTGGGCTCACACATATTTTCTGCACTCTACTTCAAAATTGTTGATAAGCCGTGGTGCGCATTTCTCTCTGTCTCACGCTAACCGCAGTCAATCAAAACAGGCTGGGTCATCGGACCAATCAGCGCAGTTTAGCATAGCGCTAAGGAGGGGTTTGGGAACAAATGAATCGCTGAACAAATCACATTGTAGTTGTTGGGATAATTAGGGGAAAATAAATGCATGTTATAGGACAATTAAAATGTTTTTTGACCTTGCATGCAGATCAGCCTGTTGTTGGAGACCCCTAAAACCAAAATATGACCTTTAATAATGCATAATAGGGGCTCTTTAACATTAAATGTTTTTTTTCTTTGCTAAAGCTGAGGTCACACTGCACTTTTCTCCCCATAGACTTCCATTCATAGCCATGCGAATGCGGCAGACTGGAAACGCAAGCTTGTGCGACAAGTTTGGCATGCCGCTGCGTTGAAAACTTCAAACATGGTGAACTCTGACCTGCAAAATCGCATCATGTGATTGCGTGTGATCAATAAAAGAGTAAAACATGACCTCTGCACAGAAATTTTAAATATGGAGCAATCGCTCGCTTTTTAAATGTTTAATCATCTTGTTTAATCCCGCTCCTTTTCACAGCATCGTACGACAGAATTTGGCATGCTCAAATTCTTTTAAAGATTTATTTTTGGCCTTAATTTGACAGGACAGTAAATTGACAGGAAGTGAAGTGGGAGAGAGAGGGGGCTAGAATCGGGAGAGGTCCACAAGCCAGGACTTGAACTCGGAATGCCCAAATTGCCTCCGCAACATTCACAATATTAGTAATTGTCAAAAACAAATTAGTTTTTGACTTTTATGGGTGGGGGTGTTGCGTTGGCAGGTGTGTGTCTATCTCTCTCTCTCTCTCTCCCTCTCTTTACATCTGCAGGCCCCGCCATAGTTATGCAGACGACGTGCCCTGGTATTGGCTAGAGTGACCCAGGGCACACTCTAAAAAGGGAAAACGGGCGTGGGATGGGAGATCGAGTTTTGTTGGCGTGTTGTTTTGCGTTTGGTGTGCTATAAAAACTATATTTGTTGCTAAGTGTTATTGTTGATTGTTTTTCCCGTGTTGGTGTGTAAATTTTGACTCTTTGTTGTATATCCATTTATGTTTCTCCCCTCCTATTATTTTGTTTTTGGTTCGTTTGTTGGTTTGTTGATATTGTAAGTATTGAATTCTGAACACGGTAAGAGGCAGTAGGGGTTGGATGCCACACTGTTTTATTTAATATTTTCTCCTGTTTATGTACAAAGTCAGGGAGGTAGGGGTAGATTTTGTATTTTCATTTCTGTTATTTTGTTAAGTGTAGTTTGTTTCATTTGGGTGTTTAGTTAGTGTGTACTTTTTGTTTATTACTTTTCTGTGGGTCCACTCCAAGGTACTTGGCTTCATGTTTTTGGGTGATAAAAAAAGGAAAAAAGACAACAAAAAGACAAATAAACAGACCCGACTCTAAAGGGTTACAAAAGTGATTTTTATTTGTCTGGTGTTCTTTTATGTTGCGGCCTTGTCCCTAGACCAGGGTCATAACAAGTCCTTCTATCATCTATGGTCATGAGCTTTGGGTCATGACCTAAAGAACAAGATCTCAAGGATATAAGTGGCCGAAATGAGTTTCCTTTGCAGGGTGGCAGGCCCACCCTTATAGATAGGGTGAGGAGCTCTGTCACCCGGGAGGAGCTCGGAGTAGAGCAGCTGCTCCTCCACATCGAGAGAAGTCAGCTGAGGTGGCTCGGGCATCTGTTTTGGATGCTTCCTGGACGCCTACCTAGGGAGGTCTTCTAGGCATGTCCCACCTGGAGGAGTCCTTTGGGAAGACCCAGAACATGCTGGAGGGACTTTGTCTCTCGGCTGGCCTGGGAACGTCTCAGGATCCCCGGAGGAGCTGGAGGAACTGGGGAGAGGTAAGTATGGGGTTCTCTATTAAAACTGCTGCCCCCACGACCCGGCCCCAGAAAAGTGGATGAAAATTAATTAATAATAATAATAATATGTTCATCTCTATGACTACACTGGGCGCTGGTCACTGGTCAAGCAAAAAAAATCGGCAGATTCACAAGCTTTTACAATCTATTATAGAGCAAAATCCCCACAAACTCGGTTTATGTAAGCGAAATCCTAGTGAACGTTAATTACATAAACAAAAACCCAGGAAGCATGTTTTTTATTGGGTTCCACCAAAGACTATAAATAAACTTCAGCCCATGTTGATCTGCGTGATGACAGACAAAGAGATTTAAGTAGATTTCAGAACGAACAAAATATTCTTTACCGGGTAGGATAAATTGCATTTTTAAAACCCTTAAAATGAAGATTTAAGACACTTTAAGGCTAATTAAGGCCTTGTTTTTATTCTATGGAATTTAAGACTTTTTAAGAATCTGCGGACATCCTGATTCTGGACTACTATACATTCAGAAATAAAGGTACAAAATCTGTCATTGTAGCGGAATCTTTTCATAAAGGTGGACATTAGTGCCCTTGGGGTATACTTTTGCGCCTTTTTAAGTTTCACTTTTGTACCTTTAAGGTACTATGAGGTACACATTTGTACAATTTAGGTTTTAATATGTACCTTTAAGCACCTGTTAGGAACAAAAATGTACCTTTTGAAAAGGTAATGCCCCAGTGACAGATTTGTACCTTTATTTCTGAGAGTGTAAACTGAACTGAATTAGTTTTTTCATTTTGACTTAACCTGTTAGGCTTCACTCAATTTTGGGGATTTACACCTACCTAACTTTAAACAGTAACAGTTCCTGACTCCAGTAAGCTACAAACACAAACTGGGTATCATTGAAACGAAGACACTTAGAGCTTTACTGTGGTAAAGGGGGAACTTATATGTTAAAAAATATAAAAAGTTATACATTATGAAGTTATGAGAAAAAAAATTTGTATTGTGTTCAATATTTGTTGCACACTTATTAATCATTGATGAAAAACTCCACACTGAAGAGAATTTATTTTCTTACATTGACAGAGTTTGTGATGAAGATGATGTTGTTTCTTTAAGCAAAACAGATTTGAGGATTGAAATAAAAAAAGCTGCTTTATTTTAAAGGTTTACACCCCATTCACACGGGGCTTCAGTGTCAACGCTTGACAGAGGGCGCGTCTGAAGTTGGGGCTGACGCGATCGTCATAGCAGTGTCAGCCAATGAAATTAGTCAGCAATAGGCCACTGTCTGAGCTAGTGTATTTGCATACAGCGATCTGATTGGCTGATGCTTCTGTCGGCACTTGAAAACCCTGCTGGTTGGCTGGTTTTAGCTGGTTGACCAGCCTGGTTTTAGAGGGGTTTTGGCCACTTCCAGGCTGGTTCCCAGCCTGGTCTTAGCTGGTCAGGCTGGAAAATGACCAGCTAAAACCAGCTTGACCAGCCTGGTTTAAGCTGGTCAGGCTGGAAAATGACCAGCTTAAACCAGCTTGACCAGCCTGGTTTAAGCTGGACATAGCTGGTTTTGGCTGGGCTCCCAGCCTGGCTAGGCTGGTCAAACTGGTTTTAGCTGGTCATCTCCCAGCCTGACCAGCTAAGACCAGGCTGGAAATGGCTGGAAACCAGCCTGGAAGTGGCCAAAACCCCTCTAAAACCAGGCTGGTCAACCAGCTAAAACCAGCCAACCAGCAGGGTTTTCAAGCGCCGATGGAAGCGTCACCCAATCAGATCGCTGTATGCAATGCCTGGTTGACCAGCTAAAACCAGCCAATGAGCCTAGGCTGGTTTAAGCTGTTTTTTTGTAGTAGGGAAGTTGAGCAAGTCCCAACTTCTGCAGCGAGCAACGCCTCTGAAGCGGCGCCGATGGATCCACAATACAGTTCGGCAACGCCTGACGTCACCCATTCAAAGTGAATGAGAAGCGTTGAAGCTGACAACCCGTGTGAATGGGGCGCTAGACACCCAAAGGACAGAATTCTAGGACAACACAAGGGTTAACTAGAATCACATAATCATTCTGCTACAACTCTGCCTAATATGCTGGAATCTTCCACAATCTTAAATACTGTTATAGCTTTTTTTTTTTCTTCATGTATATCAAGCTCCTTTGGCAGAAAATACATTGTAAAAAAGTGCTATAGAAATAAAGATGAATTGAACATACAGCATTAGACATACAGTATACTGTAGGTTTATCTTTTCAGCCTCTACCGATATTAAAGAGACTCTAAGAGAATATCTGCAGACCATTTAGAATGAAGTTGTTTCATCAGCTCTTACAAAAGTGCTCTCCTGGAACGTGCTTTGGTAATCAATGACCATCTCCTGCCCTCACTAAGTGCTGTTTATAGATTTGAATGTGCCTTGCAATGGCCACTAGTTAGAGCTAAACTGTTCAAACTGCTCATTATTACTCTGGTACCTGTAAACCTACAGCAATTAGCGAATGAGCAATTATACAACGCATTATTGTCTGCTAACTGAGGCAATGCACAGTTTGTGTTTTTCTTTCCAGCACAAAAAAATAAACTGTAAGTGGAATGTATGTGCACCACTCACTAATGTTTTTGAATACTGTACTAATTGCTTTTATATAATACAATTTGGGACAATGCCATAAATCTGAAGCACATTACTTTTATTGCAATGTCCTTTTGGCATAAACAATGACCCTGCTGTTCCATATTTAGATTAAGAAGTATGATTAAGGGCTAGAAATGCCCAAATGAGTGGACATCTTAATGGGGGTAAAAAAAAAATGGTTTGGTTTGCAAAACATTTACATCTTTACTCCACCTTTACATAGTAATTATATTCATGCAATTTTGAGAGGGCCATACATGTAGCGAAGTTAGCTCAATTTATGAATGAGTAATAATAAGATATTATGCAGATTTAACTTAAGAGTTAATTTAACAAAAAAAATATATAACAATAACTGTCTGAGAGGACCTCTTTAATTGTTTATTTATTTAGAACGGAAATTAATTTTACTTCTTGCGAAGTAGATGAAAAGTTTTAGAAGTTTTGCTAAACTTTAATAAGCTGGTAGCTGTTAAAGTGACCATTTCTGTGAGGTAAACGAAGACAATCCAGCGTGGTTATAGCATGATTTATTGACTAGTCTAACATATAACAAACAAACGTGCAATATATATATTTATATATATATATATATATATATATATATATATATATATATATATATATATATATATATATATATACAGTATATATATATTATAAACACACAGAAAAGAAACAGAAAGCGATAAAATATAGAAGCTAGGTACAGAATGACAATTTTTGCTCAGTTCAACCACATTTAACAAGAATCACCGAATCACCCTAAAAGCACCTTAAAAAAGGCACAGCTTTAAAACACATGTTAAGAAAAGTACTTGCATTTACTCTCATGTTGTGCGAGATTTTCTTGCGCATGGACGTTGGAGATCCTTTAGGAGTTCTTATGTCCTGCTCGACTTTGTGGTCTAGGTTGGATGGTCCCACAAGGCTCTAGTTCAATTGTCGGAAAAGAAAAGAAAGTGAAGACAGAAAGTCATTGTTTGTATTAATGGCAGACACGGGAAGAGCCGTTGTGATGCACGCTCTGCTGGGAGAATTCTATGGATTACTTAGTAAAAAAACATTTTTTTTTCAAAATGAGTTTCAAAGTGCACCTTCCACGCTCTTATGTATATCTCTCATGTATTCGTGGAGATTACGCTGTTTTTTTCTGACCACAGTTTACATGTCGGGCGCGTCTCACGTGGACGACTGTAATAACAACGCCCCATGGGTGTGGCCGCATTAAAAATAATGAGCTCAGACTGAGAAACTAGACAATGTTGGTTTCATACTGAATACTTTTACAAATCATGTGAATTCTCTGTAGGCTCCCTTTTTCTGAGCCACTACTTTTGATATTTTCAGTTTTTCAAAGAGATACTGTTAGTCTTGTTTTGAATCTGTTGCTATGTTTGAAACATGGGTAACTCCACCCTCTTTTGAAAAGAGTACAATCTCATTTGAATTTAATCCTCTGAGATTGCCAGATCACACCGGTGTGACCAGCATCTTTCTTTTCTTATCAGTGCAAGTAACACTAAGAATACTCTGTTGATTTTGGCCACGTAAGTATTATACACTCTTTGAATCTGTTAGGTGTCTACTTTTTTGTGTACACTCAAAAGCGTATGCTTTTGCAAAATAAGGAAAATCTACCGCGTGCGCGTTTTTTTTTTTTGTCTCTTGTTTTTTAGAAACGCGTCAAAAAAATAAACTAAAACTCAGCGAAAACAAGACATACAGACACAAGACATATATCTACAGAAAGCTTGAAATGTCTACTTTTAAATGCATGTTGAACACAAATATTGTTTGATAAATTAATCAGTATCAAAGCAACATTATATCTGAGCTCATTATTTTTAATGCCACCACACCCATAAGCTTTGTTATTACTGTCCATGTGAGACACACGCAACATATAAACTGGCAGACGCGTCAGAAAAAACAGCAGATATTTACATACATCTTAGGTGCTTTAAAATCACTTCAGACCCCAGAGGGTTAAAGCAACAGTCACCAAAACAGCACAATTTGGATCAAAGCCTAAAAGGGTCAGTTTCTAAAAGTTATAAAAAAATATGTGTGATCTCTATGGTCTCTCAGAGACTTAATTTACACCTGGTAAAACGTGGTTCTTTATAATAGGTCCCCTTTATGGCTCTCTTGTATATTTAAATCACTCTGTTTCATCAGTTCATTGTACAGGCTCATGCGTGTGAACACCATTTTTGCGTGTGTGTTTTGTCTTTGCATTACCCTGATATTCATCATTAAAGATATTGTACTGTATCTCTGTCTTCATGTGTTCCTTGGACATATATTTATGTTTCCCTGTTTGTTTTTGTTTTTTCATCTCTCTTCCCCAAGGACATCCCCACCATACAGCTTCATTGTCTGGAGCAGGGAGATTGCTCCCTCAAGGACCATATAAGTGACTTTATTGAACTGGCTAATCTAACCATGTTGCCAGAATGTGCTATGCACTTTCTATTTAGCTAGCTTCAGTGGTCTGGTGCAAGACTGCTTGAACAGTTCCTCAAGGGAGTTATGCCACATTTGTGGAGTGGGTGCTGGAGAAAAATGGATTAACTTTCCTTGTCTGCCCCGCTGATAACATGTCCAGCCTAAATCCTGACCAAGATTCTAGCCAGCCAGCACCCTGTTGGATGGAGCAATCGCCTGAGCCAACTGCAGGCAGAAATCACACCAATGAGCATGAGAATGACAGAAGAGATCATCACCTTTGAGCCAGATCCCCAAAACAAGTTTGACCAGGTGGGTGACCATCCAACATCTTTCTTTGAGTGAGAATTTGGGGAGATTGACAGAATTAACAGAAGCTCTTCCCATACCACCACTGTGTGTGAGTTGCTGCTGAGCTTTCATATATTTTACTAGATTGGACATTTGCATCTACAGTCCCACTTAGCTTCTCATCTCCTTTGTTTCTTGAGACTCTGCTGGTCATGCCCAGAACCTGGTCTCCCTTATCAGCAAGCTCCTCATCTCCAGTATCGAGCAGTGCATTCCAAATGGGATATTTCGCCCTGCAAAGAGCACTTCGGAATGAAAAAAATCATGGCTGCCATATTGAAGTGGCATTCCAAACTAACATGATCAAAACTGGTCACTTCAAAGGGCCCTTTGGAATGAAGGATTTTGAAAAATAAAACTGATGGAGACTTTGGGAAATCTAGGGAATCTGCTTGGTGTCATACACTGCACTCAATTCGTAAGGGCTCATCCCTATACTCTAATCCCTTAAGAGGGACCCTCCAAAGTGATTAGGGCATAGGGATGAGCCCTTTTGAATAGAATCCACCCAAGGATGGTCCCGCTTAATCTCCCACTCTGCCTCATCTCTAGACCTCATCTATAGTCTTCCAGCCCAGTTTCCACTGATCACTGTAAGCCTCTCAACTCACCCTCAGCCAACTCCTCCTGGTGTTGAAATTAGTTAACGGGACTTCCAATCCTTAGCGCCTTCTGGACATTAAGCTCCACATCTCTGCCTCCAGCATTCTAGATATGGATTCCAACTTCTGAGCTATGGACTTCCTACCTCTCTGGTCTGTATTGTGGCCCATCAGACCAGCAGTTCTATTGGAGCCCATCATCTTTATCTGACTCTGCTTATGTCATTCATTGCCCTGCCTCCAACTCGGGACTCATCTCCTCTCGCTGTGTTTCATCCCTCCATCCCTTTGGTGCTGTTGAACACAACATCAGTCCTTTGTCACTCCAGCCCCAAAAGTCTTCCAGATTCCCACCTCTATCTCAGTTACCAGAGCCATCAGCTCCACCTTCAGACCGTCCAGATTCTTAGTTACCTCTTTTCCACCAGCATAAACTAGGAGCTAGTTCAGAGCCAGTGCTATTGCCAGTTCGGGGATGGTTCTTCTGGCAAGGCTTCCAAGAACTGATTGTTTTTTTCCAAAGTTTAGAGAGCAGGGAAGGGAAGTCCCATATCCACTGACAGACAAGCGATTTGTCCAGCCATCCTCCTGTCAGACATCGCTGCGTTCTGTGTAAACAAGCTAGCAGATCGCTTCAGAAAGATTCAATACTGTGTAGGGTTGATAATGTAGTGTGGATTAGAATCACGTGGATGATGAAAATGTTGAACAGCCTGTGACTGATGTTGAAGAAGTTAATAAGGTCATGTGAAACAGAATGTGTGGAAACAGTTAGCATGGATCGAGATGAAGAATTAACAGAAACACATGCCATTTGCTGGCGACGCAGTGGCGCAGTAGGTAGTGCTGTTGCCTCACAGCAAGAACGTCGCTGGGTCGCAGGTTCGAACCTTGGCTGGGCTCGGTCAGTTGCCGTTTCTGTGTGGAGTTTGCATGTTCTCCCTGCGTTTGCGTGGGTTTCCTTCGGGTGCTCCGGTTTCCCCCACAGTCCAAAGACATGCGGTACAGGTGAATTGGGTAAGCTAAATTGTCCGTAGTGTATGAGTGTGTGGATGTTTCCCAGAGATGGGTTAAGGCTGGAAGGGCATCCGCTGCGTAAAATCGTGCTGGATAAGTTGGCGGTTGATTCCGCTGTGGCGACCCCTGATTAATAAAGGGACTAAGCCGACAAGAAAATGAATGAATGAACGTGCCATTTGCTGTAAAGGTTGCACGACAGAGAGTCATGTTTACTGTGAAATGATGAAGATTTTGTTTACTAGATACATCTGTCTGTGAATTTCTCAGCAAATACGAGATTTCTTTAAACCAAATATTTAACTGTTGATATCTCCATTATAAATAATTTAACACTGTTAAAAAGTAGCACCTCTTGTTACAAAGCGGACGCAGACAAACAACTTGTGGATCCAAGTGTAGATTAAGGCAAGGTTGTGCAGGCAATAGTCAAATACAGGGGCAAAACAGTATTACAAGGGTAATTCAATAAATGTGGTCAGTATTCAGGTGAGAGGTCAGACTAGGTGGCAAAGAATCAAAACGGAACATGGCAAGAATCAAAACAAGGGAGAACAATAATGCTTCACACTGTTCAATAAAGACACAAGTCTCGGCAATGTGTGAATGAAAGTGACGTGCATAAAGCCGAAGTCACACTAGAGTTTGAGCTTGCGAAATTCTGTCGTACGGCGCTGCGAAAAGGGGCGGGTTTAAACAAGGTGATTAGACATTAAAAAAAGCTAGCGATTGCTCCATGTTTTAAATTTCTGTTCAGAGAGGTCATGTTTTGATCCTGGATTGGTCTCACTCAGTCAAGTGTTCACCAAGCTTGAACTTTGCATCGCAGCAACCTGCGAAACTCGACGCATGACCCTGCGTTTCCGGTCTGACACATTCGCGTGCATATGAATGGAAGTCTATGGGGAGTAAAGTCCAGCGTGACCGTGGCTTAAATAGTCCTTGTGATCAGTGTAGATGAGCAGCAGCTGTGTCTGTGTCTGAATGTCCGAATGTCCGAATTATGGTCAGCTGTTGCAGGAGTTGATGGGCGCAAAGAGTTCTGGGAGTTGTAGTTTGGTGAAATGTAATCTCCAACAGAGAAAACACTGCTGGCGATCTCAACACCTCTGATCAATCTTTTTAATTTTATTAAATCTTTATTAAATTTGTAAAAGTGCCTTTTAAAATATTTATTCAAACAAATATTTAAAATAATTTGAGCTTTAGCCTGATTTATTAACATTTGTATATACTGTATGTACAAACGAAGCTGTAAAATAAATAGTTTAACCCTTTTAAATACAAAGGATTTAGAAAAATATCAGCAAAATACAGGCAAAAAAAAATATTCTTGCAATTTTCTCAGCTTTTCAATTGAAAAAAGAGGGCAGACAACCATAATTCAAATGGGAATATCTTCAAAACCATTCAAGGTGTAAATTAGGATATCATATTAGTATATCATTTTAACTAGGATAGCATTTTATAGCCCAAAGTCTGCTCTTTCCATTTATAGCAAAATTTCAATTTTGAAATGTGGGCCACTGTGACACGTTTTGCTATATCAGGTCACAAATGCAAACACTGCATCAATAATCAATTGCTATTAATGTTAATAACTTTGCAAACCTATTTTGGCCTTCAAACAAAACAAATTCAATGTGTTCTGTGCCAAATATGGTGCTCAAAACAGTTTCTGTTTATCTCGTTGGTCACAGTAACCCAATCATCAGACTCTGATACAGTATTTTTTACTTCTAGACCACTAAAGTTTTGGTACTACTTAAGAACTTTCAGAGGCAGTGGTTTGGGTGTCGAGAGACAAAACTGAATTGGAACTAGGCTCTGGCTCACTAGAACTGCTATGGTGGAAAATGGATAAGTGTGGCTCTGTGATGCTCTATCTGCACCTTGGGTTTCACCAATATCAGATATGTCTCCATCAGCTCAATGGTCTGCCATTCTTGTTACAGCCTGGGTGTCTTCTTGGATCCTCCCTTCATCATCTCCACCCTGGTTTGATGTGTCGTCTCCTTGTCCTTGTTTTGCACTTATTCAATTTCCTCTTCCAATAAAGGCTAGGCAAACCTTTGCAGAGTGGAATGTTTTGTGGACTGAGACTTGGTCTGAAGTGGTGATTTAAGCAAGTTTTATTTCTTTGGGTCCAGTGGGAAACATTATGGTCATCATCAAACTGGAGAAAGACTGAACTCAAAGTGCCTAAAGAAATCAGTAAAAGGTGGATGAGGAAATGTTACGATTAAAACAGTTAACTGATGCTGAATATAATAAAATGACCAGTACAGTCCTGATCTAAGCATAACTGCAAACCTCTTTGCTTACATAGTTATGGCTAAGAAACACACTAAAGTCACTTAACTGTGGAAGAGACTTGAAAAATGAGTGGATCCAGATCATACCAATGCAGTTAATGTCTTGTGGCCACAGATGTGCTGCAGCTAGAGCTGCACAATTAATCGTAAAAAGATCGCGATCTCGATTCGACCCCCTAGACGATCTTAATCCAGCATTTCCACGATTCTGCGAATCATATTTTCAAGTTCAGGAGAGAAGCAAAGACGGCCGCACAAGTCTTCACGTTGTTTTACATACAATGTTCAGCAACGTTGACACCTCCAAATGATGTTGAACGAGTCATATAGCCTACTGTATTTATAAGGTACAATTCACCCACAAATGTCATTTCTGTCTTCATGTAATGATGTATTCGTGGCCGCGAAATCACACGTGACGTGAGCTGTTACCACAAAGAGGGCGGGCGCGCGCCTGTGAACGAAGTCTACTTTAGTGAACAGAACCTGCATAGGCTGTGAAGAACAGGTAATAAAGTTGTAAATAACATTCAGTTTGTGATCGTTTGGGAGCCGCACGGGAAGTATGAACCGCACTTAGCAGTAAAAATGAAACAGAAACAGGCACATCATTTAAATAACCATATCGCATTTTAGAGTTATGATTACGACAAACATTTAATATGTTTTTCTTTCATAGCGAACACAGAGTGCTGTGCATGAGAATAAATGTTTAACAGTGTCAGTATAACTACTCTAGCCTATATAATGCAAGAGGAAATCTGATAATGACAAACGTCTCATTTTACCAGTAGAAAAAATGGTCCAACAATGTTGTCAATGACAGATTGCAAGCATATGTCTCAAACACAATAATTCAACATCAGAATTATGAATAGGGGAGCGCGGGGCACAAAGGAACGCGGGGTTAAATGTAACACAGAGTTTTAAGGTATTTGCTCAGGGTTAACCATGGCATGCTTCCGAGGTTTTCACCACAGTGTCGGCAGACGTCTTCCTGCCAATTATTGAAAATTTTCGGCGAAATTTGGATGAGAAACACAGGAGAAACCATTTTTGCAGCATAAAAGTATTTTTTACTACAGTCGATATTTTTTTATTTTAAACAAATCGGTGAAAGTATGTTAGTAAAATCTTATATTGTTGTGATCACTGTCTTGTAGGCTAAAAGATGAAACCATTTTGAAAGATGTATAAAACACACAGAGACTGCTAGCCAGTTTTGAGTAAAACATAACACGGCGGGGTTAGTTGTAACAGGGTGTTACAATTAAGCCACACACTGTTGGACATCAATAAACTAACTAAATATTTTTTGGAATTTTGAGTGTAACGTTGAGAACTTTTTAAATAAAAATGTTTTTTTTATAGAAAATATTGTTTTAATAGAAAAATAAATATTTTATTGCTGATAATGCAAATAAATGCATTGTATAATAATGGATAATAATGCAAATAGATTCAAATGTGTTTATCCAATAAACAAAAAATAAATAAACATGCTGTGCTATGTAGAATAAAAAAGAAATGAGTCCATATTATTGAGGAAATATAGCTACTATTTAAAGTAAACTGATTTTAAATTAATTGTGTAAAATTTGCCTTTATAAGCATGTGTTACAACTAACGCTCTGTCTGTTACAACTTGCCCCGCAGGTGGGGTAAATAGTAACATTTTTACTCCTGGCACTTTTGGCAATACTGCACAGAAACCACAGGTCCGGCGATCATAATTCCAGTGCTCAATTGTAGGAGAGGCTTGTGTGTTGTTGGTAAAAAAAAATATGGCTTGTCTAACCCTATTACTTTGTTAATTATTTGACCAAAACCAAAAAGTGTTACTTTGTGCCCCGCTTTCCCCTAGTTGTATTCTGAATTAACAATAATAATAGCCTACTCATATTAACCTTTATTTTACATCTACAGAATCGTGAGAAAATTGTGATCTTTATTTTAAGCAAAAAGATCGCGATTCTCATTTTAGCCAGAATCGTGCAGCTCTAGCTGCAGCCATTCAAAGGTAAGTACATTCATGTGTATCAATATACATTTTTGACTTCAAATAGTGCCCAAATGGCTCAAGTGGACTGTTGTCTGACGAGTAGCAACCTTAGGCTAAATCCCAATTCTACCCCTTGGCCCTTCCCCTAACCCCTACCACTCGTTTTGCGCGTGCCCGTCAAGGGGTAGGGCTATCCTAATTCTCTTTAGCTTAAAGGCGTAGGGCTAAGGGCAAGGGGTATACACCCCTTCGAACGAAGATTTTTCAGGAGCACACTTGAAACGGAGGGGTAAGAATATTTCCCAGAAAACACCTGCCACAACGGCAGTATAGCTGAACCCGGAGGTAAGGAGATCCACAAATTAGTATTTTTTGTCAAAATTACGAATTTTTACGACAAACAAACACATGATTTATTATATTCATAACCGCGTTCATGTTTTACGGACATGCTTTTAAAAAAAAACGCAAAAAAAAAAAACGCTAAATTTCGCGATCTATAATCCCTAATAATAACTCCTGTACAGCAGGAGTTCGATAACACTCGAATACCCTGTCAGAGCAGTCTAGTAACTGAAAATGAGCTTTTTACAGTGTCTGCTATAATGTTAATGTTGTTTTCGTGTGTTTACATAGATGAATATGGCCACTGTGTAAATACACAGTACAGTTACGATCTTATTGCCACATTAGATCGTTATGATGACATAATATATGCCTTCAGTGATTTCCTAAAGATAAACACCACAAAATAGCACAACTGGAATAACTACAGCAGTCGCGATCGTCTGATCTCATATGAAGCAAGAGATCGTGATGACATCTGATCACGTGTGCAGGTGTTGAAGTGCTGTCCCAATTCTTAGGGGTAAGTTTTGAAGCCCTTCCCCTTAACCCTTGGTTGTAAGGGCCAAGGGGAAGAGGAAGGGGTAGGGGTACAAAAATAGAATTGGGATTGGGCCTTAGTTCCATTAAAGCATATGCATCTAACTTAGGCTCCCACTTTGACAAAAAAGTACGCACTCATAGGCAAAGGCAACTTTTTTTTGTGGGGACAAAGTTTACCATTTATAAATGACTTCTTTTTTATTATTGAGAACACCTGGCTGCCAGTTTAGTACAATCTGTTCTGCTCTTTAAAACATATTATGAAAAAGCAAAGGAGGCATGCTTTCATGTTAGTGCGCTTATATAAGAATTTCGCTTGCAATACGTTATTTGTGGATGGATGTTTGGGTGTTATTAGCAGCACTGTAAGGGGCTTAAAGCACCTCCACACGATCACAAGCACAAATACGGGTGGTTGCTGCTCACATCCATCCAATAATAACACAAACATCAAAGAGCAAACATTATTTCAAAAAACATCACAGGACTGATTTATGCTCACTGACCTAAATAAGACCTAGATGCCACTGTTTTATATTGGCACCCAAGTCACCCACAGAGAAGGCTGTACTGCGAACACATGACACGTGTTAGCATTCTTTCAGTTCAATCTTAACATATTTGAGTCTAGTTTGACTTTACTAATAGAGTGGTTCCCTATTGAGTCTGTGTGAAGTGCAGGACTCATTTAATTCAAAGTATAAAAACTCCTTTTGAACTCTGGCAAACTAATGACATGCATAAAAGTTGAGTCCAAATTACAGAACAGAATGTTTCTTGGAAATCTTTTTATTTCTATTTTTGGTAACACTTCACTTGAAGGGGTGTTCATAAGACATGTCATGAAACTTTAACATACACTACCTGACTAAAGTCTTGTCATTGATTCCAGTTGTAAGAGCAACAAATAATAACTTCATTTCTTGTTGATCATTTAGAAAAGTGGCAGAAGGTAGATTTTTCTACCTTTTATCTGTTGAACTGCATCCCAATCAACACAAATACAGCAGAAGACCTATTGGAACCCCCATGGACCCAAGATTCTCAGTGAAATCAGTCAAGTTTGGTGAAGAAAAAATAATGGTGTAGGATTATAATTAGTGTGCGAGAGATCTGCAGAGTAGATGGCACCAGCAACAGCCTGAGGTATCAAGAAATTTGTGCTGCCCATTACCCGTGTTGGGCAGTAGAGTGCTACTAGCTTAACTACATTTCTCAGTAGCGTGGCGGTAGCGTCGCTACTTTATAAATCAATATATTAATCTTAATATTATAAATCTTTTCTGTAGTAAAGCTATTTTTTTTGTCATGTAGCACAGTAGCGTCCACACAAGCTACATTTACTAATTGCAGATCAATAAGCGACAGCATTGACATTCACAAAGCTGTGAGGCCAGTGTCTAGCTGATGAAAGTAAATCCATATGATGGTGAGAATGACAACTTCTTCTTCTTCTTCCTGTTTTACAGTGGTCGACAACAAACTTTTTGGTGCATTACTGCCACCTCTCACTCTGGGGTGCATTTCCGAAAAACATCGTTAGCCAACTAAGGTTGCAAGTTACAAACATAGTTCGTTGATTTGGCGTTTCCCAAACCTGTCGTTCCAACGAACATTCGCAAAATGCGCCGCAAACTTCCATGCTTGCAACTACACCTTTGGAGCTGTAGTTAGAAACATAGTTCCTGGCTGTGTTCTATTCCCAGTATCCCCCTATGCCCTATTCATTTAGAACATTCTAACATTTCAACTTGGAATGATTTTATTTTAAAAAGCATTAAAGTCAATCTTTCTTAGGTGTAATTTGCTTTCAAAGTGTTTTTTAAAGTTCAGTTTTAGCGATTTTCATGTTTACAATTGCGCTCCCTTCGCAGTGCATTTTGAACACAACCATGGCTCATGACGAAAGCTATAGGTGACCTATTATTTAAAACTGGAATTTACATTACGTCTCCAAAGCTTGTGAAAATAAAAGCCATAGCATACGTTAATTGTTTAAATTTATAGTAGGTTATATATATATATATATATATTAGTGATGGGCCATTATTGGCGTTAACGTGCTGTGTTAACGCTAGACTCTTGTTATGGAATTTAATAACGCACGCCAAATGGGAAGAAAAAAAACTTCCGCATTTCGCGGTGTGTGTGTGTGTGTGCGTCTGTGTGTCTGTGCGGTCCTTTACTGATAGCCGCCTGTGTGGATCTTGTCGGAAAATATGGCGAAAACTCCTACATGACGGGAATAGTTTGTCAGTAATGCCACTAATATCTGCATACTCCACGTCTTAATTCCATTTCTGTTTAGTTCAGTTATGACTTTAGTCGCATTAAGTAATCAAAAATCGCTGTTTACATGGTGACTCTTAATCAGAGTATTGTTTTATTCATATTAAAATCGTATTAAAGTATTGTTGTCCATGTAAACATACTCAATGTTTGACACACCGTCAGGGCTCTGTGAACTTGTCTTTGCGAAGCAGCATTTTCTGTATGTAGGTACATCAAAAGCAAGTATGAAATCGCTGTTTGGAGCTTATGTAGGCCTACAGTTCAACATTCATGTTTAACTGAATAAACAGTTAGTAAACACAAGTACATCTTATTGAACATCATTTATTTTCATCACCAATTATCATAGTTGAACAGTTTCTCAAGCAGTTTGTGATGCAGTTTGGAAACAGGAGATGAGCCCCTGGTCTAATGCGTCACCTGGCTTGAGAAACCCGTTCTCAAAGACTTATTATTTGGGTAGCACACATATTCTGAATGCCTTCGGCAGAATTCAAATGAGCCATTTTAATCTAGATTAATTTTGAAATTAATCTAGATTAAAAAAAATTATCTATGCCCACCTATTATATATATATATATATATATATATATATATATATATATATATATATATATATATATATATATATATATATATATATATATATATCTGTATATCTATTATCTGTACTGTATATGACATGGGCCTCTTGGTTAGAACATTTTTGCAGTGGTTTGCATGTGTCAAATTGTGAAAGTAGACTTAAAAAAAAAAAAAAAAAAAAACAATATCCTACTTAGTAATAATTATTATTATTATTATAATCATCATCATTAATATTATTAATATTATTATTAAAATTAGACTTTCTTCATTTCATAATAAATAAGAAATATAAAATTTAATTTCTTAATAAAAAGCCTCATTATTTATTTATTTTTATGATTTATACATGATATTAGAATACGTGTTAGCTTTTGTAAGTAATTTTATGTTAAATTAGAATAAAATATGGAATATTCTCAATATTATTTGTAAAGGAAACAATGGCCCTATATGTGCCATTTACATATATTTCAATTAATATGGAAAATGAGTGCATGTTTTTGCCAAAACTAATATTGGATTTTTTTTTAATGCGTGTGCGTATAAAACAATATAATTTGCACAAAGAAATTATGGAGTTTTTCTCTAAAGAAGTTGTTACTCCACCCCGTTTAGAGCATCATTATGGGCGTTTTACGTTATAACTAACGTGGTTCAAACGATGGATCTGCGACAGAGAAACTACAAGTTTTGGGAAACACTCGTCACTACATCGTTCTTTTCCCAAACAATGCATCGTACTAGGATAGTTCAGCCGCGAGTTACGTCATTGTTTGGGAAACGCACCCCTGGTCGGTGACGTTGCCGACCAAGGTTAGAGAAACTTGCTTGATGGAAAGATGACTGAGGGAGAAGAGTTATATATTTATAGTTTAGTGTAGTAAAGGCTAAAGTATACTATGGTAATTACTATTAGTTCATGATAGTTACTAATGATACTACTAATGAATTGAATTGTGTAGTGTAATTCATTAATGAAGAGGTGTACATATACAATATAATGCTTATTCCTAAATTTTTCCATTTACTATAAATTACTATAGTATTTTAAATGTGTAACACCTGGTTTTAATAGATTTTTGTTGTTGTTAAATAATATAATTTGTTTCTGTTTAGTACAGTATTATTTGCAGTAAATAATTGAACTAAACAATTATTGCCAAGTAGCTTTTAGCTTAGCTTGATACATTTCCCAGAGGGCAACTTTTAGTGTAGTTAAGCTACATTTTAAGTAGGGTAGCTAATAGCTTAACTCACTACATTTCTCAAGTAGCTTGCTCAACACTGACCATTACATTAAAAACCATAGGAGAGGGCAAATTCTTCAGCAGGATAGCCCTCCTTCTCATACTTCAGCCTCCACATCAAAGTTCCTCAAGCAATGAAGGTCAAGGTGGTCCAGGATTGGCCAGCCCAGCCACCAGTTATGAACATTATCGAGCACGTCTGGGGTAAGATGGAGGAGGCATTGATGAATCCAAAGAATCTTGATAAACTCCTGCAACAATGCTTCTTTGTCATTCCATGACTTTGTTAATAAGTGATTTGAGCCATTGCAGAGATGTATGGATGACAAGTGACAAGAATTTTGTCTATGCAAGAATTTTGTCTAGGTCAGTCCTTACTGTCTTAATTAAATAATTCAAAATCAAGGCATGATCATATTTTATTTTGGTAAAACAAGCATTATCCAGAGGCCTTTGCCTTTCATATAAACCACTTCTGATACCAGATGTCAACTAGAAGTCAAGTTATTATTTGTTGTTCCTAAAACTTGGATAGGCGACAAGACTTTTGTCAGGTAGTGTATATCGTGAATGAAATGTCATTCACTCAGTTATGTCATTTTAAATTCAAAGTTGACATTTTTGAGATGTCTGTTATGACAACTTGATAGGGTCTATCCCAGTGGTGGGCAAACTTTTTAGACCCGAGGGCCACATCAAGTTTTGCAAACCAAGTGAAGGGCCACATGTCAAATCGTTCAAAAATAACTTTTATTTATAGTGGCAGTATACATAGAACATGTAATGTCGGACAGAAAAATGTCACATCAACACAAAACAGATTTTTTTAAATAGTTATTATTGAGTCAAATTTTCAAGTCAAATGAATTTGCACTATTTATATTTAATTATCAATCATCATAAAACCATAAAATAATCCCTTAAAAAATATAATAATAATAATGTAATAATTTTTACAGTGGAGAATAAAAAAATCTCATATTAACACATTAAAATAGTTCGTAAAGTTTACTATTCAGTCAAATTGACAATAATCTAATTTTCCATGCTTTTAGAATATAGAGATCAATCATCATAAATTTTGATAAAACCACAAATCTTTGATAAAATAACTTTTTAAAGGGGATGTATTCAATTATTATATAATTTGAGTCAAATTCACAACAATCTCATTTTAGCTTGTATTAATATGCTCATATCAATCATTATAAATCTGAGATAAAATGGAAGAAGAATCTTAGTCTTTATTATTCCAAGTCATGTTATTATGAGCGTGTTCATGTGAACAATGAGCCTGAAAATAAGTTATATTAATATTAACAGCAACACTCTTGCAAAATACCTAGCTGATTCAATCGTTGCCCAACGACATAAAAAAAGCGCACCATGCTCCTTTTTTTCTTGTCAACAAAAAGGCAGTGCGGTGCAGCTCGCGTTTTTGGAACGTAAATGCGCGTTCGGTGTGATCAGCCGCTTAGGCTGTAGTCTTTAAAAACAGCAATACTTTCTTGGTATATTAGACCAACCTCTTTCTGTTCGTTATTGCTGAAGACGTATTTTGTTGTCAATTCTTCCTTAAACACACGACATTTAGAGTCAATTTTATTTTATTTTTTGCCTGACTCATTTTCAGTCATTACGGTCGAGTACATTTTAATATCCGAGAGTGTGTTCTAATTCTACTGGTTGCACTAACTGTACCGCGTGCAATACTGCCATCAAATGGCGTTCACTTGTATCGCATCAGTAATTTACTAATTCTGAAACCAAAACGTTACTCAGAAGCAGCATTTTTAAAACTCCCTCGCGGGCCGGATGAAAGTGTTCAGCGGGCCACATATGGCCCGCGGGCCGTAGTTTGCCCACCTCTGGTCTATCCCATTCAATAAATAAATTCAAATATATATAACAAAATAAATGAGTGATTTATTATTTAAAGAACTGACTGATTGATTTTCAAAACATTTAAATACAAAATAATACAATAAAGTTTTTTTTTACCCCATTTTAAGCATACTTGGGAGCTACACAATGCACTTTAGTATGAGTATCATGAATGAACAGGGATGTAAATTATGTTTTTGACACTGCATAATAATGTGATATTTTCAATGCTTTTTCAAAGGTTTTTTCCATGTTACCTTGGAATAACGCAGTTAAGGAGTGATCACATAAACACTGCAGCAGATCAAACAGACTGAGTGTTTAGACCTGAATATTTCACACAGGAGGTGGAAACATGAGTTTGGCATGCCTGAATGTCACATTGCTGTTCTAGATAACGCCAGATAATGGATCAGATCAATATTTAAATTCATGGAAATTATTTTCAACCTGGAGTTATCTTTCCTCCCCCCTCTCTAAATATATAAGCCCTCCAGCTGACACACTCACACAGCCGCATTTGACAAAGCAGATTTGATCGATGATCATGATTTTGGAACTTTTCTCTGCATAATCTCTTGGCAGGAAACCAAACAGTGTCATAAAACCCTCCACGATGTCTTTATCTTCCTCATGACACTCCTGTACTGCCGTGCTCAGCAATCCCTAAAAGCAGCACTGCTGAATATCAAGCAGCTTTATGAATACTTAAAAAAAATGAAGATAAGAATGAATTTCAACCTGTTTTGTGTGCTTCAGACTACAGCATAAATTGTGCAGGATTTTTTTTTTAGCATTATTTAGGATTATTTGAATTTAGACTGCTGGAAATATTAGCAGCTATTACAACTATTAGCTTAGATCTGCAAAACACTGATCATATCAGCACCCTAATTAATATCACTACTGTTCTGTCATCTCTCTAAAAGATTTACTATGGTAATGAATCAGAGTTGGCGACGCAGTGGCGCAGTAGGTAGTGCTGTCACCTCACAGCAAGAAGGTCGCTGGGTTGCAGGTTCAAGCCTCTGTTGGTTCAGTTGGTGTTTCTGTGTGGAGTTTTGCAGAGGTGTAAAGAGTACCTGAAAACCATACTTGAGTAAAAGTACAGATACTTACTGTAAAAATTACTCCATTACAAGTTACAAGTCACCAATTCCAATAAGACTTGAGTAAAAGTATTAAAGTATCCGATTTTAAAAGAACTTAAGTATTTTACTCATACTGAATGTAGGCTCAAAGAGCACCAGAAAAGGTTTATTTTCCTAATATATAAATTAAATTTAACACCTTAATGTTTCAAAATGGCAGAACAAAATATATTTAAAAAATAGAACAAAAAGTCTCAGTCAAACTCAAATGTTCAAAAAAGCCACAAACAATTTATCAACAAAAAAAAAAAGTAGTAAAACGTAGTAAAAAAATCAGAGCTGACTTTGATGTGATTCATCTCTCAGTATCAGAGGGGGGCAATATTTTTTATTTTGAGTAGTTTTGTAAACAGTATGTGTTGAGCAGTAATTTAATGCTGGGCGTGTCATCGTGATTGACAGCTGTGATTGACAGTTTCTCAAAGCAGACGCCGGAGCTTCGGCAGGAGACTGAAGTGTTATTATTCCATTTCTGTGTTATTTTACCATGATAAAATGAGTTGCTCAGCAGTAAACTAGAGTTTCTGACATACAGGATCTGGTGAAACACTGTTTATTCGGTAGGGTCAGGGGGCTTTATCAGTTATTTGATACACGCCTTACCACCCAGATAGCAAAATACACTCGGGCCAGTTCCGGCTTCACTCTCGCCTGCCGGAGACTTACCCCTCGGCCCGACTCCGTCTGCTGTACCTACTCGCGCACATTACTCGCGGGCAGATCCGGCTCGGATGCGGCAGCGTCGGCTCGCTAACGGCCGCCGCATCTGGCCCGATTGACTCGGGCAGTGTGTCCATAGGCATCCGGTCAGATCCGGCGGCCGTTAGCGAGCTGGCGCGATTAAATCTTCATTATATAAACCGCACCTTTGTTAACGTTATTACAACCATTTGTGTTGATAAAACAGCAAACCAGGCTCCTATGTAAACGCAAAGTGTACTTTAGCGAGCCTTTGTTATAGTGCAGACACCGGCGGTCAAGTGAGCAGTTCGGGGGGCGTGGCTGATTTGATGTACAAGCGTTTGGTTGGAAGCTTGATTCCGCAGCTCCTCCTCTGGCTCCATCAGGCAGTCCTTCTGCGCATGCCCAGGCTCCAGTTTCAGCAGTCTTCTGCCACAGTTTGTGCCCGTCACGAGGCGTTTTTTTCTTCACAGCGTTTAATGGAAAATGGCGCTGTCGCGTCGTCCATATTTTATACAGTCATTGGCACAATTGCAATGTAACGAGTAACGGTAAGCATCTGTTCAAATGTAGTGGAGTAAAAAGTACATATATTCAATCAAAAATGTAGTCAAGTAAAGAGTAAAAGTTGCTTATATTTTTGATACTCAGTACAAGTACAAAGTAGCCAAAAAAATACTTAAGTAAAGTAACGAAGTCCATTTACTCAAGTACTTTACACCACTGGGAGTTTGCATGTTCTCCCTGCGTTCGTGTGGGTTTCCTCCGGTTTTCCTCACAGTCCAAAGACATGCGGTACAGGTGAATTGGGTAGGCTAAATTGTCCATAGTGTATGAGTGTGAATGAGTGTGTGTGAATGTTTCCCAGAGATAGGTTGCGGCTAGAAGGGCATCCGCTGCATAAAACACATGCTGGATAAGTTGGCGGTTCATTCCGCTGTGGCGACCCCAGATTAATAAAGGAACTAAGCCGAAAAGAAAATGAATGAATGAATCAGAGTTCGCACATACTTAAATTTCAGATATATGGATTCAAGGCGGTGGTTCACTTCGCTGTGGCATCACCTAAAGGGACTAAGCCGAAGGAAAATGAATGAATGAATGGATTTAAGGCCTGGAAAGTACTTAAAAACAAACATAGGTCCTTAAAAATGCTTGAAGTCTATTTGAAAAAACTGCAGATGTCAAAAATAAAACCAAAAAAACAGAAATTCTTCATTAAAAAATAAAAATTAAATCTGACAAATAATGCACATTTTATCAATATTTAAGAAACCACATATGTATATTACCAGTATTGAAATAATTAACTAATTAATTAACTAATTTTAATAAAGTTTTTTCAACGTGACATTTTTGAAAATTACTTCATTTTTTACGTAAATATTAATTGTAAAAATAGATGTAATAATATGGCATATATAACAACTACTTCTCAAAATTATAATTAAGCCCTTTCTCATACAATTTAAGATGCAGATGTAACTTCGCTTTGCTATGAAATAAAATGCTAGGAGCATTGCATTCTATATAAAATATTCTTTATAAAATATCAGTTGAGCAAATATACAGTTGAAGTCAGAATTATTAGCCCCCCTTTATTTATTTTTTTATTTTTTAAATATTTCCCAAATGATGTTTAACAGAGCAAGGAAATTTTCACAGTATGACTGATAATATTTTTTCTTCTGGAAAAATCTTATTTGTTTTATTTTGGCTAGAATAAAAGCAGTTTTTGTTTTTTTAAAAGCCATTTTAAGGACAAAATTATTAGCCCCTTTAAGCTATAGATTTTTTCGATAGTCTACAGAACAAACCATCATTATACAATAACTTGCCTAATTACCCTAACCTGCCAAATTAACCTTATTAATCTAGTTAAGCCTTTAAGCTGTATAGAAGTGTCTTGAGAAATAGCTAGTAAAATATTATTTACTGTCATCATGGCATAGATAAAATAAATCAGTTATTAGAAATGAGTTATTAAAACTATTATGTTTACAAATATGTAATCTTTTCTCCGTTAAACAGAAATTGGGGGAAAAAATAAACAGGGGGCTAATAATTCTGACTTCAACTGTATGTGCATCCACTATGGTAATCAGCTACTCGCAAAGTCCAATTTTTCTATACTGCATATTTAATTGACAGGTCTCCTCAGCTTGGGTCAAACCTGTAAAATGTAATTACATATCAAGCAGCTGAAGAAAGTAGATACTGTAATTCCTGTGGCCTCCTTTTCTGTAAATTACACCAATAAAACTAACTTGTTAAGCAAGACCAAATAACTGCAGGACTACTTAATGTTTGATCCCAATTACTGTATCAATTCTGTAAAACAAGCTGTAGATTTTTTCTTCTTCTCTTTTTTGGATAGATGAATCTTTCAGGAAAGTGACAAGGAGAAGACACATTCTGTGCGTGCTTTTGTTAATACCCGATTCTGCTGACGGATGACACATGGTGAATTACTGTGAATCATTTTATCAAATTAATTTTACATGACCCTAACACATTAAAAACGTGACTTCAGAAGAAAAAAAAGTTTGTTTTCATCTACTGAGGCTGTGTAAACGACAACAGAATATTCCGTTTTTATAAGAACCATTGGTGTAAATAAATAAGGTTGAGTGCAGTTTGAGAACAGTTCGAACCATATTCATAACTATTCTGTAAAATCATCTGCTGAAAATATTCATGTAAAAGCTTTTAGAATGCTGGTTCATTTCAACATCCATTGGGTGACAGAGTTTTACATCATAATACCTGTTTTTCATATTACAAATTTTAATGTAGAAAATCTTTAACCTAGGCTCATTAAGGATACGAATTCAACTCTTGTTTCTTGTTTCAAAGGCAGTGTTGAGGGGAAACGCGTTATAAGTAACATAATAATATTACTAGTATTATAATATACATAATATTATAAGTCACATAATAATATTACTTTTCCAAAGTACGCATTACCTTTAAAAATAAGTCATATTATTTGAGTTACTTTTTTCCTTGCTTAATTGGCTTTAAAAAACATTTTGTAATAAAATTATCTTAGTCAGGTTGAATCACACACTCAATAAGAAAGCGTGCTGCGAGCGAACAGTCGACTTGCACTCATCGTTATCATCAGGTGTCCTTTTTCACAGCAGATGAGTCAGTGTAATGTTCTAGTAACTGAGGGCTCTATTTTGACGATCTAGGCGTAAAGTCCAAAGCGCAGGGCGCAAAAGCATTAAGGGCATGTCAGAATCCACTTTTGCTATTTTAACGACAGAAAAATCCATTTTGCGCCGCTGCGCATAGTCTAATTAGAGTCTCATCTCCCATTCCCTTTAAGAGTCAGTTGCGTCACGCCATAGCGCATTTGCTATTTACCGTACATGGCAAACTTTGTAAGTGGAAAAACTGAGCGGTTCATTAGTGAGAAAACAGTTAAACAGAGCATCTGCAGAATGAGAGATGAGCCTCCTCATTCTTTACTTTCACTTTCTTCAGTGGATAAGGAAAGGTGTTGTACACACAAACATCCATTAGCCTACATAATTAATTTAGTTTGTTAAGCGCAAAGATTTGTTTCAAAACTATTTCTTAATTCAGTTCTAATTTACAGCAAACAAATAAATGAACAATAACAGCAAAGTGTGGTCAAAACCAAGTTAGACCAGAAATAACCAGAGTTATATCCAAATACACATGCTATGCCCCACATGGTCTAAAACCTGACAGGTGGGCAAATCTAAGCTTGTTTTTAATACAACAAACATAAATATGCATATAATAAATAATACTACTAGTAATAATAACATTATACAAAAGCAATTTGTCATGAATAAACTGAAAAAGCCCCCCGAGAAGAAGGCATGAAAGCAGTGGATTTTATATTTATGTAAAAATAATAATTTTTTAAATATTTTAATCCTTTAATTCTTTTTAATTTGTAAAGATATTTGCGTATTGCTCTACATCCTGTGTGTATTGAGCAATGTTTAAGCGAGGCGCACAACTAATGCGCTCTGCTCTGGACTTTAGACCTCCTCTTAGGGTGCTTTCACACCTGCCTTATTTAGTTCCGTTGAATCTCACTAGAGTTCGTTTTCCCTCTTGGTGCGGTTCGTTTGGGCAGGTGAGAACGTAGCAATCGCACTCGGGTGCCAAAACACATGCGACAAAAGCGCACCAAAAAAGCGTACCGAGACCTGCTTGAAGAGGTGGTCTCGGTACGCTTTCAAACGAACCCTGGAGCGGTTCGTTTGTGGTGAGAACGTGATCCAAACTAAAAGAGACCCAACCGCAAAAAGTACTGCACCTTTTTGGACTAATCCAGCTGCCGTAGTGCGATGCGCTGTCTATCTTATGGGGTTTGGAGGAAAAATATTTGTTGACAGCGCTTTACCAACAGTTTTAAACAGAGAGAGAGAGAGAGAGAGAGAGAGAGAGAGAGGGAGGGAGGGAGAAACATTACCTGATGGATCATTGGTGATATTTCCAAAAGATGACCATGTTGCAGTTTAGCTAAATTATTTCACGCCTTCTCCTAATGCTTTCGCCGATTGCAATGCATTAAAACTTTGTTTTCCAGCCCCAGCCGCCCTTCATTCTCGAAATGTATAGTTTGTCTAAAGTGATGCATACAAACTACATAGTATACTATGACCAGGGATACTGCATCAGCCAGCGCAGCGACATTGTGTGTCTGCTGGTTTGTTTATTTGGGGTAGTTCCACGTGAATTCTGACCAATTGAAAAGCAGTTAGGAAATATGTTCAATAACATATGGCCAGTGAGTGATGTAGTTTTTGTCACAAGACTGCATTTTGGTTCGTTTCCACTGGTTCGGACCAAAGCAATCAGTGTGGTGTGAAAGGGACCTAAAACGGCAGAAAAATGCTACAATGTATCATTTGTTGCCTTTGGTCTGGACCAAATGAACCGAACCACATATGTGAAAGCACCCTTAGCTGGTCTATTAAGCAGTCTATTTTAGTTCCTTAAAAAAGCAACGCGTCAGCAATGCACCTCAACACACATCCTTTTTTAGACCAGAACGCCTATGAGCGCAAATGCATGTGCTATTTAAACAGCGTGGTGCAAAACGTCAAAACGACACTTGCGTCGAGCTGAAACTAGCAAACAACAATTGCGTTGCGCCTTCCGCCAGGTGTATGATAGGGCCCTGAATATCTAAGGATATGGGTTTATTTCATGTCAGGGAAGAGTAACCGGTATGTTAGTACTTACTGAAGACAAAAACCGTTTCACGACAACTCCGTTCAATTTAATGAACTGGTTCGACCGGTTCCCTTAGAAGATCCGGTTAAAACAAACGATTCATTCGTGAATCGCCCATCATCACTACAGACAGTCAGAATGGCAGGCCGGAGACTTATATTTTTGGTATGGATTCTTGTTATTTTGAACTCATCGAAGAAAAGAAGTGGATTGCTGTTAAGTGTAGATTATGTGTAAGTAAAACTTTTGATAACTGCAAGAAACACAACATCAAAACAAAAAACAAAAACAAAAAAAAACTGGATACGAAGCACTACACACGCACTCCACCTCCAGCTAAACAACAATGATTGACATCAGTTCACATTCTCCAGGTAAAACAATCAATTTGATTAAAATAAAAAATATATATATATATTTTTTTTGCTTTTATTGTTGAGGAGGTGCAGCCACCGTCTAAGCGACTACGTTTTGTAATATTGTAAGATTTTTTCTCTTTTGGAAAACGATTTACACATTTGCTAAGGCCACAAAAAGCAATTTATTCAATGTTTAAAGCTCATAGATTTATTTTGATTGTCTTACTGTTCATTTTGTTATTAAACATTTTAAAGGTTTAAAATCTGTTTTTGCCTTAATAACTTATGTCCTGTTAGTAAATATGGCTTTATTGCAGTCTTTATCTCAATGGACAGAGAATTTACTTGTGTTTAACACAAAACATACAACAGTAGCAAACACATTACTTTACATGCTTTCATTAATCTGTATATACAGCATGTATTATAGCTCTGGGCTCAGAAAGTTCTCAAAATATAATTGTATCCAATATTTATTAAAGGAAAATGAAGGTGTAAGCAGTGGCGGTTCTAGACCCAAGTAACTAGGGGGGGGGGGGCTGTTGGGGCAGGGGCCACTTGTGCTTTTAGAGGGCACACTAAAACATACATCACAAAATACTTTTTTACAATTATTTTACAATTATACAATTATTCGAAGTCATTTTGTTTTTCATGCATCACTCTGCAGTTTTTATAAACAAGCTAATTAAATAACTTTGACAAGTAACTTTGTATTGATAACACATTTTTAACATTCAAGTACATCAAGGCACATTTTTGCAGATACAGATACAGTTGAAGTCAATTTTTTTGCCCTCCCGTTAACTTAAAATAATGTTTTCCAAGTGATCTTTAACAAACCAAGAACATTTCCACAGTATTTCCTATAAAACTAAAAGAATTCTTCTGGAGTCATAATAAATCTTAAAACTTATAGTTTGTCTTGAATAAAAGCAGTTTAAAAAAAAAAAAAAAAAGTTTAAGGACAGTATTATTAGCCTCCTTAAGAAATATTTATTGTATATTTTTTGATTTTCTACACAACAAAACAGTTTTATTCTAAGTTAAATAATTCAATTATTCTAAGTTAACAAAACCTAATTAAGTCTTTAAATTACACTTTAATCTGAATACAACTATCTTGAAAAATATCTAGTAAAATATTATGCACTGATTGTCACCATGGGAAAGACATAAAAGTAGCTATTAGAAATTAGTTAAACTATTAATGTTTAAAAACGCGTTGTAAAAAATCATGTGTTTGAAGACTTGTGCTTTGTCACGACTGAAAACAAAAATGAATGAAGGCAAAACTAAAGGAGTTGATTATAACTTTTACATGAGCATGACTGAAAACTAAATTTGATGAATGTGTTACAACTGTTCTCCGGTACTTGCCGATTGTTTGGAAACTCAAGACTGCATTTCCTAATGTAAAACTATGTACACTTAATTTCTGATTAATACTAACCTCTGCATATCCAAAGACTTCCTCTATTAAAAGTTTTAAAATCACTATTGAAAACAAAAGTCTAATATATTCAACAATGGACATTTTCATAGTGTTTCACAACATGAACATGACTGAAGTTTAATTTTTCTCATTACCTGTGTCAATTTGGGGCTTAACTTCTGACGAATGCGGGAAACTGATGCGTGCAGCACCGTCACTGACAAAAGTCAAGGGAAAGCAGATAGAGGGAGTGCTCGCGACACAGAGCGAGTGCGTGCGCGAGAGGCCTCAGTCATATCTCCGTCTACCACCGATGACTGATCTAGCTTCTCCGTGGCGTTTTAATTGTGACACAAAAATAAGCGTCCAAATTTAGGGGGACCAGAGGGGGGCCGAGCTTGTTGACCTAGAACAGCCACTGGGTGTAGGTTATATAGGTGGCTGTTAAATGCAGAGCTTCTCGATAGTTCTGAAAGAGATCAAACCTCAGGTAGGTAAGAAAAAGTAACTCAAAAGTAATATTTTCCATAAAAAATAACTAAGAAACGCACTTAGTTACTTTTTTTGGGAGTAACTCAATATTGTAATGCACAACGTTCAAAAGTAACTTCCTCAACACCGTTCAAAGGTCAATTTAAAGTGTATTAAACTTGTTTAAAACTGTAACTAAATATGATACTAATGCTTTAGGTAGGTTCTTACATTTTTAACTGTATAATAATACATTTTACAGGCCTGGTCGCCAATCCACGGAAGTCCTAAGAGGCCATGCATTAAAATATTTTTTCTCTCTTGTTATGTCGTGATCACGACTTAATTATCTCGTGATCTCCACATAACAAAAACTTGTTATGTCTTGATCACGACTTATTTTTTTTTGCTTTAATTTATTTATTTATGTATTAATTATTATTATTATTATTAGTAGTAGTAGTATAGTAGTAGTATTAGTATTAATATCTGGCAAATGTCAGGACACCGGCCTTGCGAACAGGGAGAGAATAACTGCAGACGCGCATTCGTGCAACACATTAAAGGCGTTCAGAACAGCCATAAAATGAAAGCAAACGCTCGTGCTCCTGATTAATGTACATTCATGATTATGTTCATGTATATGATCATTATTTACAATAATCTGCATCAACTGTTATCATTTTAAAGCAACTCTATGGCGCATTTTTAAAGTTGTAAATAATTTGCGGAAAGGATCAAAGCAAGTGCAGGATCTTCATCATTCTTCATAATTTAATTCATGCATGCATTAACTTATTTTGCGCCATATAGAGTTGCCTTAAAATGGTAACAGTTGAGGAAATATTATTGTAAATAATGGTATATAATCAAATACGTGAATATAATCAGAAATGTACATTAATCATGAACACGAGCGTTTGCTCTCATATTATGGCTGTTCTGAACGCCTTTAATGTGTTGCACAAATGCGTGTCTGCAGTTGGACTATTCTCTCCCTGTTCGCAGGGCCGGTGTAGACTCTCTGGCCAGACATTTGCCAGATAATAAATAATAATAATAATAATACTACATAAATAAATAAAAGCAAAAAAAAAAATAAGTCGTGATCACGACATAATAACTTTTTGTTATGTCGAGATCACGAGAAAATTAAGTCGTTATCACGACATAACAACTTTATTAAGTGGTGATCATGACATTACAATTTTTTGTTATGTCGAGATCACGAGAAAACGAGTTGTTATGTCGAGATCACGAGATAATTAAGTCGTGATCACGACATAACAAAAGAGAAAAAATATTTTAATGCATGGCCTCTTAGGACTTCCGTACCAATCTGTTTGGCACACCCTATAAAGATTTCTTTAAAATCACAGAAGAACAATTGCGTGTATTTCAAGCACATCTCGAGTGCGCCTGCAGCCGAGGTGGGAGCCAATAGAGATTAATCAAATTGCTCTGGAGGAAGTGCACTGCAACAGTGCAAACACAAGAGGGTCAGCAGTCCTTTTACAGGCCCACTGTGTAGAAACAATTTATCCTTCAGATTCAAGTGCTGGCCTTGTGCTTGTCACTATAAATAACACTGTAATGGAGAAATAAATCAGCTCTCTGTTTAAAGCGGGTACACACGTGCCTGAGCGAATGTAATTACTATGTATTATATTAAAACAAATGTTTCGCGTTCTCCGAATCTCACAATTAGAATAATTAAAATAATGCAGCAAGAAGCAGAATGTGACGTCACATTTTCAGTTTAATCTGGTCATTAAAGGAACACTCCACTTTTTTTGACAATTAGGCTCATTTGATGTCTCCCTTAGAGTTAAATTTTTGAATCTTTACATTTTTGACTACATTCAGCTGATCTCCGGGTCTAATGGGAGCACTTTTAGCATTAATCATTTAAGATTACATAGATAAATACACTAGATATCGCATATGGACCATGAGCATGCGTCAATACCACCGCCGTATTTGTACAGTGCTCCCAGGACAGAAGTCGTTCAACCGCACTAGTCAAGACTAAAGCCAATGTGAAGATGCTGGACTTCAGCGCTGTGTACGGGTGTAGTAATGAGCAAACAAAGAAAACCACAAAGGCAGAACATTTCATAGGTCAGATTTCGTTTTTTATGATTTTGTATATTACGAACTTTTGTGCTCGACAAGTAATGTTATTGATGATAATACAGTCACTTACTGCACTGGCCATAAGGCAAAGTAGCACCATCTTGCACTCAATACTAGGCTCATGCTAGTTTTGTTGAATAAAATAAGCAAACAATGTAAGTGAAATATGACAAGATGCTGTGTAGCTACTTTTATAATTGTAGGTGAACGAGTCGTTCATAACGCAGATATATTCACAAACTAATCGTTCTCTCTGTTAGCATTAGAAGTGAAAGCGGAAGAGGGTGTGTGTTTCAGGACATGGATTAGATCAAATTAAACAGGGAGGGAGGATAATAATTTTCCATGCACACAAACACTCGCTCTTTGTCAGGAATGCCCATGCGATCAATCCATCAATGTAGAAAAGTGATGTAAATTTATAAATTTGTAATTAAAACATTTCCAATCATAGATATATGTATATATGTGTATATATCTATGGGTCCGGATGGCCAGACCTCCACTGCATCTTGGTCTGACATTCATTTCAAAGGAGCGCTACCCTGTACTAAAATGGCGGCTCTATTGGCGCATACCTTCCAATAGACAACAATAGCATAGGCGACATCTAATGTCAATACCTATGATCAGATTAGACCATTAGCATCTTGCTCAAAAATGACTAAATAGTTTTGATAACTTTCCTACTTAAGTCTTCTGTATTTACATCATGTACGTATATTGAAGGAAATATAATATAATATAATATAATATAATATATATAATATATCCATCTTTCGGATGAGACATTAAACCGAGGTCCTGACTCATGATCTGTGATCATTAAAAATCCCATGGCACTTCTCGTAAAGAGTAGGGTTGTAACCCCGGTGTCCTGGCCAAAGTCCCTCAATCGGCACTTACCCATCATGGCCTCCTAATCATCTCCATCCACCGAATTGGCTCTATCACTGTCTCTTCACTCCACCAATAGCTGGTGTGTGGTGAACGCACTGGCGCCATTGTCCTGTGGCTGCCGTCGCATCATCCAAGTGGATGCTTCACACTGGTGGTGGTATGGAGAGACCCCCCTCATGATTGTGAAGCGCTTTGGGTGTATGGCCATACACAATAAATGTGCTATATAAATACACATTGCATTACATTACATTACATTACAAAATTAAAAGTTGATATGGCTAGAATTCAATGATGTGTGGAGAGGTTTGTGGCTGGTGAGGCACTGACTCTTACAGGGTCATATTTACAAATATATATGCACCCAATATATTTGCCAACTACTTATTATTTCATATATCATATAAGCATTCTTTCTATACACATGGCAGGTACATGTTGGGCCAAGGAAGGATGTAAAATGTATAGCGATTCAATATGCCTCCCAAAAACACCAAGGTGGGCACTACAGACAGCCTATAAAAAGCAATACAACAGCACGGTGGATGCTCTCTCTCTCTCTCTCTCTCTCTCTCTCTCTCTCTCTCTCTCTTACTTACAAACACACACACATAAGATTTGCACACTGGTCTTACAGTACCTTTGCTTGTAAATGACGTCTTGAAATTACTTGAACTACTTTGAAATGATCAAGTTATCTTCTGTCCCGACCTTTGAAGCAAGCCCTTTAGCTCCGGCATTGGTTGTCCATTGTTTATTCAAGTCTTGATTGAAAGTCCAATTTTGAGAATTTTTTGACCTGAGACATTACATACATGATTTTTCCAGTCATACAAAGCAAAACATAAAATAAAGGACTCCTATTGAACTTTACTTGACTACATAGAAGAAAAGCAACTGAACAAGAACAATTGTACTTGTAAATGTTTACAATAATAACAACTTGTAATTGTTTTTTTTATGATCTGACCTTTTTACTAATGGTGATTTTGTAATTTTGTGGTATTGTTTTTGTGTGCCGTCTTGACCAGGGGCCTGTTTCAGTAAGAAGGTTCAACCAACTCGGAGTTTAAACTTGAACTCTGAGTTGATTTACCGAGAGATTAAAAACTCAGAGTTTTGGGTTTCAGAATAGCTGATCTGGGTTGGGTCAATCAACTTTGAGTAGACCAACTCAGAGTAAAGCGCGCACACAGCAACTTTAAAAAGGCATTATCAATGGAGCGCAGATATTACGAGTTCTCCAGCTGAACTTGATGTGCTCATGCAAAGTTATAGCAAATATGAGCATATATTTAAAAAAGCAACACCACTGCATCAGCTAAACAGAGACAGTTAGCGTGGGAAAACATAGCTGCTCAAGTTAATGCGCATGTTTACATTTAAAGTATTTAAATAGTTAAGTATAATAAAAAAAAGTAATGTAATGTGTGACGTTTATAAAATTTTTACTTGGAAAAAGTGGGGAATTGGCCATAATTTTAGGTATTTCAGATGTAATTGCATACATAAAATAGGCTAGCACATTTCTACAACAAATCTGACAAAACAAGAATGCATATAACCTTAGCTTAATGTTGGGGTGGAAATTTTTAATTTAAGGTTCCCACTTTTACACACGTTGATCAGTTTTAATAGATTTAAGTGCACTTGTCTGCCTTTTTTCATTGTTCGAGTGGTAGAGGATGATATGACATTTATAATGTAAGCAGAACTAAAAAAAAATAGTTTTTACAAGGAGTAATAATCCCATTAATCTAGTTAGTAACGTTACATGTGCCAGTGGAAGGTAAGTGAATTTAAGCAAATTAATTAATAAAAAATGACAAGCTATTATCGTACGTGAGTTTGTTCTTTGTGTGACTGAAATGTATTAGCTATGTTTCCATCCAAAAATGCAAATTAAATTTATGTGCAAAACTGGAATATAGTATAAAAGTTGTGCGATTAAAGCAGCGTTTCCATCTAACGAGTCAAAGAGAACAAAATTGTTACTTGCTGATTAACTGGCTCCAAATATCAACAGTAAAAACAGAATTTACTGCAGTAGAAGAAGCTGCGTGAACCTGTTTTTTATTTAAAAAATGACTTGTGCCTCAGAAGACAATGCCGACACACAATGAACGCGTGGTGGCGTTTGAGACGCGTATGAGACGCGGAGAACAGACGCTCTTGACAAGCTGCAGACTCTCTGGAGGTAATTAATAATATAATAATACTGAAACGGTTAAGGCGTTTTAGAATGACCAAAACAACATTTCAGATGTTTTACAACAAATGAGCCTATTGTTAAAATGTTCCTTTAAAGGTGCAGTATGTAAGTTTGACACCCAGTGGTTGAACTAGGTATTGCACTCCTGGATCAAAATAAATGCACGCGCGGGATGCCAGATTGAGTACAGGAGCGAGTGATTTAAACTGTGTTCTAAATAAAAGCAACGACACGTGATAGAGGGAATATTTTCCATACTAAAAGGAGTTTTGGTTCTAACCAACACCTTAAATTGATATATTAGAAGCGGCTTCTATTTCTCACAGCTGAACATGTGAAACCTATGACAGTGATCACCTCAGGTGTGTTTTATTCAGTGCTAAATGCTAGCAATGTGAGTTTGAATAGATTCTAAACCTTACGTTTTCGTGAGTGAGTGCATATTCTGTGCTTCTGAAAGGCTGTATTTAAATTTCTGTCGTGTTTCGTCTGCTGCAAACAGTCAAACTGCTGTTTGCGTGTTGTTAGGACACGAGATTACAATGTAACCTGCTCGCCTAATGTTTACGTTCGCAATATTTATATCATTTGCTAATTAATAACCTCATGTGGAACTGAATCTGTCTGTTTTCGACGTCTGATACTGCCCATTTCGGTCACGGACGCATGCTTTCAGAGCCTTTCTGAATGAATAAATGAAATACGCTGTTTTCCAACAAGGCAACCCGGAGTGCTGAAATGTAATTGGCTAAACTGGCATCGTGCAGGTTAACTTTACCTAAACAAAGACAGCATTCCGGCACGGAAAAACCATTTTCAAAGCAGAATATCTGACTTCAGCATTGTTTTTCAGTTAAACAAGTATGTTCACTTGGCATGTTTCTTAAATATCTGCAAACATAGTATGGTATTTTTATGCTTTAGAAGAGTCAAAAACTTACATACAGCACCTTTAAGCCTTAAGTAAGGTTTTTTTAAATTGTACATAATTTCTTAACGCACCTTTATTCACATTTCCATTGTAGCCTACCACAAAATTGTCGGATGTTCTGTATTCTCTGCTGCCATCCTTGAGTTTGATTTTGCATTTGATGTCTGTTTATATGAGAGGACTTCAGCCCCATGTTGGTTTTCAATGGTCAGTGCACTTTCACAGTTTATGAGCAGCATTTTAATGTCTCTCTCCCAGTGTGTGGCTGCGCACCAGCTTATTTCCGCCCATCTGTGTGATTTATTGTATAATGATCCCTCAGGTGTTAATGTGTGTCACACATAATTCATTCATATTTATGCAAGTCAGCAGCATTTGGAATGAGGAATGGGCCTATGGGGGTGGCTTAAACTAATGCGGCTGAAATAATCAATTTTTGGTATTTGACATGTTGCCAAAAAGCACTTTAACCTCTCTAGAATATCTTGTTGACTAAAACGTTTGGTGTCACATTTATTTAACTCTGCAGCCATGAAGAATCTGTGGAAAGCACAGCCAACAAAGGACAGCAGAGTTTAAAAAAAATCACACAAACAAGTCTGAATCATGGGGATTTCATATATGTTTTTGGAAAAATGTAAACGTTATTCCAGCATAATATACACTACAACCTTATGCTAAGTACACACCACAAGGAAATCAGGCTGATTTTGAGGTCTTGTGAAAATTCTAGGTATGTCTTAATTATCTTGGAGGTTCTAAAAATTATCTTATCAGATTTTCCTGTGATGTGAGGTGTGTTAAGAGTGACTTAACCCTCAAACTGAACTTATTTCTTGTATTTGGTCTATATGATCTCAACAATTTATAGAGTAATTGTAAATAAATATATAAATTTTACACATACAAATTATATATATATATATATATATATATATATATATATATATATATATACTGTATGTGTATATATATATATAGTTGAAGTCAGAATTATTAGCCCTCCTGAATTATTAGCCCCCATGTTTATTTTTTCCCCCAATTTCTGTTTAACAGAGAGAATATTTTTTCAACACATTTCTAAACATAATAGTTTTAATAACTCATTTCTAATAACTGATTTACTTTATCTTTGCCATGATGACAGTAAATAATATTTTACTAGATATTTTTCAAGACACTTCTATACAGCTTAAAGTGACATTTAAAGGCTTAACTAGGTTAATTAGGTTAACTAGGCAGGTTAGGGTAATTAGGCAAGTTATTGTATAACAGTGGTTTGTTCTGTAGACTATCGAAAAAATATATAGCCTAAAGGGGCTAATAATTTTAACCTTAAAATGGTTCATAAAAAAATTAAAAGCTGCTTTTATTCTTGCCGAAATAAAACAAATAAGACTTTCTCCAGAAGAAAAAATATTATCAGACATACTGTGAAAATTTCCCTGCTCTGTTAACCTTCCTGTCGTGTTCGGGTCAAATTTGACCGAATTACAACTTAAAACACTCATAAATATTTTGTTTTACGTCTCAAGACCTTATGATATCCTCCACACTATGCACTTGAACATATAAAAGAAATGATCACATCTTTCATTGAATTTTGAGTGTTTTAATCAACCTTGTTACACCTGTGGTGTTCCCGGTCAAAAGTGACTGCCATAGGAAATGAATGGGTATCCAGACTATATTCATCCATCAGACAGAAAACATCCCCATACACACCACCCCAACTCACTCACTTACACACACATTATAAATTCATGTTAAACACTACTTTGAGTCATTGTTCACGGCTAAAGAATGTTGAATAAGTATAATTGTTTGTAGTTAATTATAGTTGCTAATATAAGAGAAGTTAAAACAGATCGGCCAATTTTGACCGGGAACAATAAAGTAAGGGGCGGGATGTGAACATGACAGGAGGGTTAAAAAATGCTACGAGATATTCTAACACAGAACAGAACTGACTTATAACTAGGGCCAGACGGAATCTGTGGACGTTTTTTGCTATTTCTGCGGAGAATTTTGGTAAAAATCTGCAAATTTCTGCGGAATCATTTTAGGAGTATCATAACTAAAACCTTAAAATGTGAAATAAAAAATATTACCTTTTTAACTTTTATTTAATGTTTAAAATGCAAATCCAATTAGATTAACAGTAAATAGTTAACTGTAAGTAAATAAACAGAATTAATGTTGGGCTAAAAATCTGCGGAAATCTGCGGAAAATCTGCGGAATTCTGCGCGCGCAGATTCTGTGTGGGCCTACTTATAACCTACTGCAAAAGCACGGCCTTCTATTAAAGGGAAACTCATCTCCATGTCCAGGCCTGCACTAGCTGGCCAGTACGGGCCCTATGAATACAATTCGTGGGTGTCAAGGCCGAAACTGAGCTGGGGGGTGTCGCGGACGAAAGTGAAGAGCAGGGGGACGAGGAAAAAAAGCGGTTGTTGAAATAGCGGTTGAAGACCGGGTGGGGGTGGATTTTTTCGCAGATGAAAGAAAAAGACCCAGTTCCGAAACTATCGCGGCACTGCTGCTTCAGCGATGCTCACGCTCCATGCTGACATCTTGCTTCTGCATGCAGAATGAAAGGTCTAATCTGTTAACATGGACACCGAAAAAACACGCTCTGCTCATGCTTGCAGTGTGAAACAGGCGTTAGAATCATCCTGACTTTCCCCTCCCTAGCGACGTACCTGGGCGCGATAATTTCGGCGCTAGGTCTATTTTTGCCGCTGCTCACGCTCAATTAAAGTGACAGCGCAATGATACTGATCAAAACACACTGAATGATAGTAAAAATGACCAATTTTACCCAATAAATGCATCGATAAGATCCACTGATATACAGTGTTGTGCAAGTTACTTCCAAACTGTAATACATTACAGATTACTTGTTACTGTTATTTAAAAGTAATCCCTTACTTTACAATTTTACTGTCTCAAAATTGTAATATGTTACATGACTCATATTACTTTTTAGTTACTTTCTCCAAAATAACTACAGAATTAGAACTTGACATTCTAAAATGACAAAATGTACTGCAGAGCATTTTATATCCAGTAGAAAGCAATATGATGTAGCAGAATGACTGTGACCTATCCAGGCTTTTAACAATATATAATTGGCAACGTGAAGGCTCAAGACAATGCAAGAAAGGATGACAGTCAGATTCACAAATGATCTAAGTGTGTTAAAAGTATGGTAGAGGTACAGTGATTATCTGGCAATATCTGTGAATAGCTTGGGTATATTCATATTAGACATAACAGGCCTATATGTAAACTCCAATGCCATGACAAGATGCAGATTTTTTTTTCTTTTCTTATTGTTGCCATTATTTTATTTACTTTAAATTCAAATGGTTCACAACCTGATGAAGTAAGCATGATGAACATAGCTTTCTCAATATAAAGTGCTATTAGAGGACCAAACCCTCAACCTGTCATTTTAGGCCATAGAAATGAACATATAGGCTAAACATCGCCTAACTGCTTAGAAAGAAAACAGACCAAACAAAGATCTATATGCCTCTAAAAAGACTAAATTATCCACTGACTGAGAGACCGAGAGAAACTTAATTTCTGCTGCTTTGGTGTATCACTCTCGTCTTTATATTTGAATATAAACCATATCAACATTCTTGGGATAACCAATTTAACAGGAGGATCTCTGGAGAGCAAAAGCACGAAAAGAAGAGGAAACACAAAGCACAAATTGTGAGTCTGCATCATCTGACAGGGCGAGAGCAGATCATTCGGACGTGAGCAGCCAGTGCGCGTGAGAAGCTTTGCGCGTGAGCAGCTTATATTTGAGAGTTTGCGAGCAGTTTTGTCCACGAACAGAGGAAACCGGCAGGTGAACAAAAAGATTCGCTCGCTCGTATTGCATGAATGCGTTCTCGACTTGTAATACTGTGCTTACGACATTTGTCAGTGAAATAACGCCATATGCACGTATATCCATCTCACGAATACTGTCTTCTGCCATCTATTTTCAGCTTTTCCGCTGCACGTTAGGGCTTAACGTTACTGTGAACTGGGCTGAGCCAATGGCCTAGCCATCAAGCTCAGAGGCAAAAATAAGTAAAAAGTTCCAATATAACCAGAGGGAGATTGATAACAACACACTCGTATATTCACTAACCACGAACAGGAAACAGAACTTGTGGTATATTTTATTTGTTAATGTCTTGCGGGCGAAAAGTTTGTTGTAACGCACGCGTTACTGAACATGTACTGAGTAAAATATTACTGAAAATCTATTAGTAATGCCTGATGCTGCGTTCACACCAGACGCGGAAGAAGCGCCAAGCGCGAGTGATTTACATGTTAAGTCAATGCAAACGCACGAATAGGCATCCTGTGGCGCGATACACGGGAATGGAGCGGCGCGAATGAAGCGAATTGTGTGAATGGCGTCGCACGAATTGAGCGTTTTGCGCGAATCGCTCGAGTTCAAAATCTGAACTTCTGCAGACATTCGCGCCGCATTAACCAATCAGGAGCTTGCTCTTGTGGGGGCATGATTGTGACGTAGCACCTGCTGTTGGTGTCCCGGGGGAAATCCTCCAGCCGACACCAACAACAGTTCATCAAACTGGGCTTGACTCAGTCTGAAGCACCGCTGGAAGCCTCTGCCATCCAGGTTAAGTTTCTGGAGGAGTTTATGAGCTCACAGAGCAGGGTGCACCTCTGAAAGTATCTAGTGGGCTCAGACACTGCTCCAAACGTATCAACGCTGTTTTACAGCCTTCATAAAGCACATAAACAGTTATTTTATCAATAAAATCCATGTTAGCCATTTAGCAACTAAGCTACAGTCACCCGGCAGACAGAAAGCCCGGCCCATGATGCGAATCCGCGTCTGTTCTGAAGTGAATTTGACGTGCGAATGAAACAGAGTTTGACGCGCAAATGAAGCAGAGTCTGATGTGCAAATGAAGCGAGTAAACTCAAATGTTCACGCTTCTATTTACGCGCGAATAGCGTGATTTATCTGCGCGTTCCGCGTCTGGTGTGAACGCACTCTTACACTACTGCGTTACAGGAAAAAGTAATACTTTACTGTAATACATTACTTTTGTAACGCATTACTCCCAACACTGCTGATATATGCAGTTTCTGCTCTACATACGCACTGCGCACGCGCTGCTTCAACTCTGCTTGTGCGTGCAATGTGTTCCAGTAGAGGAGACGCTGTTGCAGGAGCAAGAGCATTGCTGCACATGACACGCATTGACAATTAATCTGACCTTGCTAAAATATTCGTATCACATTTCTAAATATGGCATAGCTTTCCACACAATTAGGCAAATTAAGTAATGACTGAAAAACAACAACAACAAAAAAAACAAAATACAAATGCTTGATCACGGCCCATGTGGGCTCGGGCAGAGAATCTTAACTCTAGTCTGAATTAGTGAGATTTTGCTATGAAATACTGAAACAAAAGGAGCACAATTATTGGTTGAAGGTATTTATCACTGCATTATCTATTGCAAGACAATCCCATCGCTAAATGTTTTAAATGACATTTGACCTGCTGTTCATAGTCAGAAAGCGAAACATATCATTTGACTGATTAAGACCTTAATGGTGAGCTCCATGTTGTATATAATAACGGATCTGATGATGTCCTCAGTGTGTAATTAGGCAAATTGTGCTGCTGTTAGACCAAATGCATATGGGGGTCAGGTTTCATTATTCTAAATGACTAATACTTCAGTTACCCTTCCGTGAGGCACATATTCACGTCTTTGGCAACGTTCTGCTTTTAGATTTGAATGCTTAATCAGTTTGAGTCCTTGCCAAGAGTAAAATACAGCATAAAAGACATTGATGGACAAGCATTAATGGATGATGTGAGCCAACAGTTATCGGCAGCCGTCTGCAATGATGTAATACTTATTAGCGGTTAAGGTCACCGGTCTACACATCAAACATCAAAATAGCCTGATGCTGCAGAAGATGGAAACTTTTCTTGTCAGTTCTGGACAGAACAGAAGACTGTAAATCAAATGGCTTGGTAGCTTTGTCAGCGTGAAAGGCAGACATTACGGGCCGTTGTGATCAATAAGGGCCGTCGAACCTGATCAAGCCACTGGATTAACATCATGTTCTTATTAAGCTGTGAAATGAAGTCACAGAATCAAGTGGAGTGAGCAATCAGATTGTGCTGACACGGAAAACCTCTCCTTGAAGAGATGTCGGAGTCCATTTGAAGTGTGCAGCAGCTGTCTGACATTTCAATGAAGGCAGTGTCTCCTTCGGCATCTGCAATTTCAACAAATAAACTGTTTCGAAATGTCTGACAGTTAGCAAACGTTTCATTTATGCACTATTTTGCAGCTAAATCAACTAGGAGTGCATAACACTGAGAAAATAAAACAGTAAAGAGTGGTTTAAAAAAATCTAAACATATTTTCCTGGGCTCACCCATTTTAAATTAAAGAGCAAACATGTTCCACTTTAACCACACAAACTAACATTACATCTAAACACTGCACATGCAACAATAGCTTCAAATCGAAATAAATCCTGTGTGGAAGAGGCTTAGTTTTGACAATTGCTCATTTTCATGAAAATCTCTTAAAATATCATTCCATGTGAATAGAAAATAGAGTTGTTGCATAGTGTTGAGCTGATATCCATGGGAACATTTTAAGTTCTTGTGGCCACTTTGGGTTAGCTATGTTTTCACCATAACATTTGCTGCCGCAGACGTATATTGTAGTGGTAGCATTATCCAACCTGGGGTGCGTTTCCCAAAACCATCGTTAGCCAACTAAGGTCGCAAGTTCCGTCGCTACAAACATAGTTCTTTGATTTGCTGTTTCCCAAATCCATCGCTCCAACGAACATTCGCAAACTGCGTCGCAAACTTGAGCCCTTGAAACGACACCTCTGGAGCTGTAGTTAAAAGCATAGTTCCTGGCTGTGTTCTATTCCCACTTATCCCCCCTATGCCCTATTCATTTAGAACATTCTAACATTCAAAGTTGGAATTATTAATAATAAAAAAGCATTAAGGTCATCTCTCTTAGGTGTAATTTGCTTTCAAAGTATTTTTAGAGTTCAGTTTTAGCGATCTTCATGTTTACAATTGTGCTCCCTTCGCGGTGCACTTTGAAAACATTGATGTCATTTTGAACACAGCCTCATGGCGAAAACTATAGGTATATTTAAAAGCGGAAATTATGTTACAGTACGTCTCCAAAGCTTGTGAAAATAAAACACATAGCATACGTTAATTCTTTTATTTTATAGTGGGTTATTTATTAAGTATCTCTACTGTATATGACATGGGTCTGTTGGCTAGAACTTTCTGCTGTGGTTTGCATGTGTCAAATTGTAATTTTTTAAAAATAAATAAACAATATCTTAAATAATAATAATCATCATCATCATTAATATTATTAAAGTAAATATATTTATAATAAATAGCCTCATTATTTATTTATTTATATAATTTATATATGATATTGGAATAGTGTTAGCTTTTGTAAGTGATTTTATGTTTTAGAATAGAATATGGAATGTTCAACTTCTCAATAATATTAGTAAAGCAAACATTGGCCCTATATGTGCCATTTACATATATTTTATTTAATATGGAAAGCGAGAGGATGTTTTTACCAAAACTAATATTGGATTTTATTTTAAATGCGTGTTTGTGCAAAACAATATCATTTGCACAAAGAAATTATGGGGTTGTTCTCTAAAGAAGTTACTCCACCCCGTTTAGAGCATCATTATTGGCGTTTTACGTTATAACTAACGTGGTTCAAGCGATGGATCTGCGACAGAGAAACTAGGGGTTTTGGGAAACACTCGTCACTACATCGTTTTTTTGCCAAACGATGCATTGCACTATGATAGTTCAGCCGCGAGTTACGTCGTTGTTTGGGAAACGCACCCCTGGTTTGTGGCTCCACAGATTTTGTAGTTATTCGTGCTCTTAAAGTTGCAATGAAAGTTAGTTTCATGTAAATAATGATGTTAATAATGTAGAATAAATTTGCATTGTGTAGTGCATCAAGTATTGAGGTCTCTGTGTTCAATTTGGTACCTCATTATCTCATTTGTGTCTGTATGTGTATTATAACTGTGTTCAATTTGCTGTAAAAAAGATTGTAAAATACACAGTTGAAGTCAGAATTATTAGCCCCCCTTTGAATTGTTTTTTCTTTTTTAAATATTTCCCAAATTATGTTTAACAGAGCAAGAAAATTTTCACAGTATGTCTGATAATATTCTTTCTTCTCGAGAAAGTCTTATTTGTTTTATTTCGACTAGAATAAAAGCAGTTTTAAATTTTTTAAACACCATTTTAAGGACAAAATTATGAGCTTACTTTAAGCTATATTTTTTTCTGATAGTCTACAGAACAAACCATTGTTATATAACTTGCCTAATTGCCCTAACCTGCCTAATAAACTTAATTAACCTAGTTAAGCCTTTAAATGTCACTTTAAGCTCTAAGAAGTCTTGAAAATATCTAGTAAAATATTTACTGTCATGATGACAAAGATAAAATAAATCAGTTATTAGAGATGAGTTATTAAAACTATCATGTTTAGGAATGTGTTGAAAAAAATCTTCTCTCTGTTAAACAGAAATTGGGGAAAAAATAAACAGGAGGGCTAATAATTCGGGGGGGGGGGGGGGGGGGGGGGGGTAATAATTCTGACTTCAACTATATCTGATGATTTTTTTTAAACTTGCGATGAAAGATGAAGGATGAGGTATTGGAGATGAATCCAAAGAATCTTGATGAAAGTCAGATGACTTTATTAATCAGTTATTTGAGTCATTGCAAAGATGTATGGATGCATTCGACCAAGTCAGACACAATATTAATTATTCTTCCACTGCACCATGACTTTATATTCTACACTGTACATTATTTCTAAGTGACAAGACTTTTGTCTAAGCAAAGTCAGACCTTACTGTCCTAATTAAATAATTAAAAATCAAGGCATGATCAGATTTTATTTTGGTAAAGTAAGCATAATCTAGAGGCCTTTGCCTTTCATATAAGCCACTTCTGATACCAAATGATCAACTAGAAGTCAAGTAATTATTTGTTGTTCCTAAAACTTGGATAGGCGACAAGATTTTTATCAGGTAGTGTATATATGGTGATTTTTTTTATTTAATGCTATACTGAACATTTGGTGATCACTGCTTGACATTGTTAAAAATAAAATGAAAATGCAGTTGTAGTTTAAGCTGTCACTCCCATGAACGCTAGGTATATAAGACAATTAAAACACAGCTTATTTATATCTACTCAGGAGGATTGTTTGTTCCTGCTCATTGAAGTTGATTTTACTTGATGTCTTCATCAAAGGCTTCTGACTGGATCCATATGGTTGGGTGGAAGTATCCTGCTCAATGTCATCAGTGTCAACAAAGGCATACAGCATATCAAGTCCCATCAACATCAAAAGGAAACATGCAGTGTGTCCTTATCAGCTCACAGGATGTTCTTCACAGTGGCTTGCTAGGGCTGGTTAAGGAATGCTTTTTAATTCCTTACACCAAAATACCCTATTTTGATATGATCTGTGAGGTCATGTCTTGGTGAATTATTTTCTTACTGTATGTTAGCGATGGGAAGTTCGGATCATTTTACTGACTCGGATCTTTGAGTCTCGTTCATCGAGATAAACGAATCTTTTTTCGAGTCGTTTTGTTAATTTCGTTCAATTTGCTGTTATGAATTGCTTCCAGACACATCCAGACACATCTACAACTATCCCAAGGTTGATCACACTACAAACAAGTCATAGATAGAATGCTATAAGGAGGAGAAAATAATAATTCATTGTTTACCTGCTCTTTTGTCTATGAAGATTTTTTTTTTTGCCTCTCTGCTCAGCTCACCTCTTCACGTCTTCAAATTTCAGTGGTTCAATCACATCACATTGACAGTCACATATAATCTCAACCAATGTACACAGTCTGAGCCTAAAGGAGTCATGATTAGTTCACCTTTCGAGTCTTCTGCTTTTTGAGTCATTCGTTCATCACATGACAGCATGTAAAGAGAGATGACTTAACCAGAGGACTCGAGAAATTAGCGGATCAAATCTGTTTCCGGCTCTAAACGCAGCAACTCGATGAATGTCCTTGAGTGGCCCAGCCAGAGCCCAGATCTAAATCCTATTGAACATCTCTGTAGAGATCTGAAAATGGCTGTACACAGTCGCTTCCCATCCAACCTGATAGACCCTGAGAGGTACTGCAAAGAAGAATGGGCAAAAATTCCCAAAGACAGGTGTGCCAAGCTTGTGGCATCATATTTAAAACGGCTACATACCGAATCTTTTTTATCTACATTGACAATGGTGTTCGGTCCATAAATATCGATACCGATTTTATCGCCCAGGCCTATTTTAACTCAATTTTAATGTCAGGTCACAAGCCAGTTGAGAATATATGCAATATGTTCACAAAACAGACAATCCATTGTTAGCTCGGCTGTGATTTTGCATGAATGAGTATAGTGTGAATATTTGTATGGTGTTTTGCATAAAGGTCTAATTTGGGGAACCTTTAAAACTGTCACTGGTGCTTTAACAGATTTTATTACACAACTCTCTGGAATATTTGATTCTGATTGGTCAGTTGCAGCATTCCAAGGTATGTTATTCCCTGATAACAACCAATTAAACTAATATCACAAGCTCATCTGGATACTATGAATCATCTTGAATATATTTCTACTGTATGTATATATAATTATTAGTCACTCTGGTGTTCTCGCCAGTTTGCAAATTAAAAATTCATTTATTTGTTTTATTTATTGTGGGTCACCACAGTGGAACGAACCACCAACTATTCGGGCATATGTTTTACAAAGTTGATGACCTTCCACCCACAACCCATTACTATGAAACACACTCACATTTACGCAAACATTATGGCCAATTTAGTTAATCCAATTCATTTATAGCACATGTCTTTGGACTGTGGGGGAAACGGGAGCACCCGGAGGAAATCCATGGAAACACGGGGAGAACATACAAACTCCACACAGAAATCCCAACTGACCCAGCTGGGACTCGAACCAGCGACCTTCTTGCTGTGAGGCGGCAGTGCTAACCACTGAGCCACCCAAATTAATAATAGTAATAATAAGTACCACTAAGTATGGCTGGTAGAAGTTGCCAGAGGTGCTACCAGTTAGAGTGAGAGGAGTCATCAGTCCATGTGTGTTGCTGGATCAAATACAGCACTGCTCATCCTACCTGCCAATCAGAAGATCACCACCTGTGAGTAACAACAGATAAAGAGCGAAGACAGAAAACAGAACACCAATGGAAAAGAAAAGCATTCAAACTAAAACAAATATCTCCCAGGAACACCCTATTTTCCCCCCTAACATAACTAAAGCTAAGGGGGGGGAAGCAACACTCTGTGGGGGTATGGCTTGCATTTGTTACTAGAAAGCCAAGGCAATGTCATTCATAATTTAGTGAACCAACTTCTGGAGAAAGCCTTGCCCTTCAGCTGACCACCAAAGTAAACAAAGCTGCTCAGTACTTCTAAATATTCCCTCCATGCAAGTCCAATGTTTCTTGAGATCAAAAAAAGAAAATATTTATGTTTATTTTTAAAGAAATACACAATAATTTAAGCAAAGTTTTAAAAAATGATGTCAACGAAGTCATTTTAGGTCACAAATATGTAAAATGTCCCTGCAAAATACTGGAGGCACTGCTTATACATCTTGGTGCTATACACATAAATGTACAATACACAGACTTCAGATGTGAGGCTGCCACAATCTCACGGCAATTCGTAACTTTTTGATTAGTGGCTAATTCGTATGAATTCGTACGATCTAATTCGTACAAATTAGTACGATTTGCTCATCACCCAATGACGAATTTGTACGAATTAGCCACTAAACTGACAAAACGTAAAATACTTACGTTTCCTCGTGAGATCAGGCTGGTGAGGCTAAATCCTGGTTTATACTTGCTGCATCCGCTAGTTTCCTTGAGTGTGTGCGCTTAATGTGACGGCATCGTGTTGTTGGCGGAGGTTTGCTTTGGGTGTGCATGACATGATTTCATTTGGCGGAGCAGACAACTTTTTTTGTAACTTTGTTCACGAGATGAACAATTTGGATCTGAGTCCAATCAAGTTGGGGAATTTACATGTACAACGCCTTTAGAAGTCCAAGACAACTGAAGTCCTTTAGGTTTCATTTAAAGCTTTGAGAAAAAACAATGAATATATTTTGTGCAAAGGTTGTCCTTTATTGAATAAAAGGTTTTGCATTAAGTTAGCTTGGACATATAAAACGCAGCCTAAGTTACCTATTTGCCCAACATATATAGCTAATTTCATTTAGCAACTCCACTGAATTCTTCTTTACCACTGTTTTGTCATGACATTTAACCCTGTTGTTACACATAATAATACAATGGTGAGTGCGTCAAGTATATAAGCCTTCACAGTTCTCAGCTGTCCATGCACAGTCAGCGGAGGCTCGCGTTGCAGAGCCAGGCGAATGTATAAATCAGCCCTAAGGTGGGTAGAAACTGTCCCCTTCTGGAGATGTGTTAGGGCCACCTACATCTAGCCAGCAGCTCTCACATGGAACTCTCACATGGTCGCCCATTAAAGCTAAGCAAGGCTGCACCAGGCCAGTACCTGGATGGGAGACCCCATGGGAAAACTAGGTTGCTGCTGGAAGTGGTGTTAGTGAGGCCTGCAAGGGGGTGCTCAACCTGTGGTCTGTGTGGGTCCTAATGCCCCAGTATATTGATGGGGACTCTATAGTGCTCAATGAGCACTCTTTTGGATGAGACATTAAATCGAGGTTCTGACTCTCTGTGGTCGTTAAAAATCCCAGGATGTTCTTCGAAAAAGAGTAGGGGTTTAACCCTGGCATCCTGGCCAAATTTGCCCACTGGCCTCTGTCTATCATGGCCTACTAACCATCCCTATATCATAATTGGCTTCATCACTCAGTCTCCTCTCTACCAATCAGCTGGTGTGTGGTTTGGCACAATATGGCTGCCATCGCGTCATCCAGGTGGATGTTGCACACTGGTGTATGAGGAGATTTTCCCCAAAAATGTGTATAGCCCTTTGAGGGTCCAGAAAAGCAGTATAAATGTAAGGAATTATTATTATTATTACCTACAGGTCATCTGTAGGTCAAGTGCAGGTTTCATCTCCTCCCTGCATGCACCAGTGGGTCTGCCAAACAAATATGGAAAATCTAAGCCAGCATTACACTTCCACCCCTTCAGAGCCACTGGGCAAAACGTAGGAGAGAGCACCTATTCCAAGTCGTTTTTTTGGAAAAGGCCTCACACAATCCGTAATTTTAAGCGTGGCTCACACTGTGCAATTTTTTTCATAATCCTATAGGATATTAGCATGTCAGACCACCATGATTTCCATGCCAGATCTCAGTTATCCTAATGTCAGACTGAATGACAATCAAGACGTGCCAAACACACACAAAAAAACTCATCAAGAGTTTGACGTCTTCCATCTGTGGAACATTCAATAACCCCACATTCTAAAACAATAGCTCTCAGCAAACATAAACAATCTCCAGCATTAATTTTGCTCACGTCATACCTTAATAATAAAACCTGAAATGCATGTACCCAGGGCTTAATTTGTGCCGGAACAAGCCAGATCCAGATCATACGCTCTTCACTTTCTTCCACAAATCACAACCCCCCCCCCCCCCCTCCCCACCTCGCAATTTACAAATTAAGCACTGCATGTACCTGTAGTGGTTTAAAGTTGCCATGCTGAATGCATCGTCAGATCATATTGGCTTTTAATTTGACACTCTTATGCTCACTGCTTCAGCAGAGAGAAGATTTAGGCCCAATCCCAAATCTATTTTTGTACCCCTACCCCTTCCCCTTGGCCCCTAAAACCGAGTGTGAAGGGGAAGGGCTTCAAAATTTACCCCTAAGAATTGGGACAGCACTACCTGCACACGTCATCATATGTCATCCCGATCTCTTGCTTCATATGAGATCAGAAGATCGCGACTGCTGTAGTTATTCCAGTTGCGTTATTTTTGGGTATTTATCTTCAGGAAATTACTGAAGGCATATATTATGTTATCATAACGATCTAATGTGGCAATAAAATCATAACTACACTGTGCATTTACACAGTGGCCATATTCATTAATGTAAACACACCAAAAACAACATTAACATTATATCAGACACTGGAAAAAGCCCATTCCTAGCCACTAGACTTTTCTGACAGGGTATTTGAGTGTCATCGAGTGTCAGAATGTTGTATGACTGCTATACAGGAGTTATTATTATGAATTATACATCGCGAAAGTAAGCGTTTTTTATTATAACGGGTTTTTTTTAAAGCATGACGGTAAAACACGAACACGGTTATGAATATATTAAAACATGTGCTTGTTTGTTGTAAAAATTCGTTATAATGACAAAAAATTTTTTGTTCTGTAACTAATTTGTGGATCTCCTTACTTCCAGGGGCAGCGTTCCTGCCGTTGTGGCTGGTGTATTCTGGGAAATATTCTTACCCCTTGGTTTCGAGTGTGGTCCTGAAAAATCTTTGTTCGAAGGGCTATCTACCCCTACCCCTTCAATTCAATTCAATTTGTTTATTGTCATGTGCACAGTAAGGAAACACGTTTCCACAATGAAATTCTTACTTTGCCGTCCACAGTGAAGTCAAACACATCATACACAACATACACATACTGTGTAGACCATTTCAACGTGGCGATGTCATTGGCCCTTAAACATTTCCTGCTTGTTATCAAACTATTTTATAACTGTAACAAGAGGCAATTCAATCTTAACTTCATGTTAAAACAGCTATCATAACATTAATTATAAAAATGTGGCTCTTTTTGGATTCTCAGAAGCTGTAGAAATTAAAATGTAAAACAGGAAATACGTTGGGACCATTGTTTTTGTTTACATCCCTCAAAATGGTCTATATGCACATATATACACAGAAGTGACGGAAGTATAACTATGAAATGTATATACAGTTGAAGTCAGAATTATTAGCCCCCTGAATTATTAAGCCCCCCTGTTTATTTTTTTCCCGAATTTTTGTTTAACAGAGAGAAGATTTTTTCAACACATTTCTAAACATAATAGTTTTAATAACTCATTTCTAATAACTGATTTATTTTATCTTTGCCATGGTGACAGTAAATAATATTTTACTAGATATTTTTCAAGACACTTCTATACAGCTTAAAGTGACATATAAAGGCTTAACTAGGTTAATTAGGTTAACTAGGCAGGTTAGGGTAATTAGGCAATTATTGTATAATGATGGTTTGTTCTGTATCAGGCTAATCTTAAAGGGGCTAATAATTTAGTCCTTAAAATGGCTTTTAAAAAATGTAAAACTGCTTTTATTCTAGCCGAAATAAAACAAACAAGACTTTCTCCAGAAAGTCATTTAGGAAATATTTAAAAAAGAAAAAAAATTCAATGGGTGGCTAATAATTCTGACTTCATCTGTGTATATACGTATATATATATGAAATATAAATAATATATAATACTGATTGTAGAGTAATGTAAACAGATGTAAACAATGTATAGTAGTTCTTAAAATTGTGCTTATTACGCAAAAAAGTGCCTAGGCCGGAGCGAAGCTTGAGTGCAATTGTATGCATTAATAGTGCAAACTGGGATGGAGAATATAGTGTGCTACTTAGCAAAAAAAAAAGCCCTATGCCTTCAAGCTAAAGAGAAGTGGGACACCCCTACCCCTTCACGGTAAGGGGAAGGGCTAAGGGGTAGAATTGGGATTAGGCCTTAATTGCAACTGCCATTTAGTGTCAAACCAATGATCAAAAACCACAGATTTTAGCCAAGGAATAAAAAAAATGTTTTATAATTTCCCAAATTTGTTTCAGACAATCAAATTGTCTCAAATCGAAATGGCTCAGTGGTTAGCACAGTCGCCTCACAGGTTCTGGGTGGGCCAGTTGACATTTCTGTGTGGTGTATGCATGTTCTCCTGATGTTTGTGTGGCTTTCCTCCGGGTGCTCTGGTTTCCCCCACAGTCCGAAGACATATGGTACAGGTGAATTGGATTAACTAAATTAGCCATAGTGGATAATTGTGTGTGTGAAAGATAGAGTTTATGGGTGTTTCCCAGTGCTGAGTTGTACCCTAAAGGGCATCTGCCGCATATAACATATGGCAGAGTAATTGGCAGTTTGTTCCACTGTGGCGACCCCTGATAAATCAGGGACTAAGCCAAAGGATAGAGAAAGTGAGTGAGCAAATTCACCACCTTCTCCCAGAAGAGAATAGCAAGAACACAGAGCACATACCCTAACCGAGACATCTTGATGGGAAAGAACATGGTCAGGATCACTGTTTTAAGTGATAGGATTCATAGAAAGCTGCTCAAAGGGAGCTATATACAGTTCTGTCAGAACTACAGGGAGACCTCAGGAGGAGGTAAGAGGTGGACTAGGAGCTTAATGAGCCGTCATAAGTGCAGCCAAGAGAAAGCAGCTTCACAATTTTGTTTAGACGCACACCAGAGGTAGCTCTGGCTTTTTAGAGAGAATTGCTTGGCTCTGAAGCAAAATCGGAATTACTGGTGCATGCCAGCTCTCTACTTGTTTGTATGGGGGAGTTGCTTTGCTTGTATACAGCCATTATATTTAATATTTAATATATAATATACATACACATAATCAAATACATTTTTAAGGGTGTACTGTTGTGTTACATCACAACTTACTTTTAGTATGATTTAAATGTTGTAATATTTTGCCTGGTTGTTCAGTAGCTTGTCTGTCACGGTGTGTTTTGTGAATCTACAAACAGTCTGTTATTTAACTAGAGGCAGCAGTAAAAGATCAGCTCTGTGTTTTTTTCTCTCTTTAGTTTGCTATAGGTGCCATTGGCATAGCTAAAGGCAAAGTTACATGTTGTTTGTGGCCAGCTCTTTCATCTTCTCTTTTAGCAATTCTCTCTAGAAAATTGAACGCAGCAGATGCAGTTCTTTGTGTTTCTTTAGTTTTCTTTTTTAAGCTTTCTTCTGCTTTGAATCACTCAGTCTGAGTTAGAGAGTGGGATCTGTTCTCCCAGTTACCAGACATACAATGGAAGCACTGTCTGCTACTGATTCTTCTGTTTTCTGGTACATTAGCAGACTAAAGACTTTCCTGACCACTGTCGGAGAGGCGTTGTTTGTTTAGGAACAATGGGAGGCGGTAGGAACAGGAGACAGTTGTTTACACTGTTGGTCTTCACTGGGTGACAGATCCCGAGGGTCCCCCGGGAACGTCTGAGAGATCAGTTCCTTTTGTTTTATCCTCAGCCAATACCTCAATCTTCCATCTTACCAGTATAATCAGACGTCTGTTTCTTTATGAAAAGATGTTTTATTCTCTATTGTGAATGGGGTAGAAAAGGATTTTTGTGCTACTTTATTCATACAGTTTATTCCAACATATGGTTAAGACTCACCTTAGAAATTGTGAGCAAATTTCTGAAAAAAAATAATAAATAAAATTTAACTGTTTAGAAAAAGAAATTATTAAAGTTACAAACCTGTACCTAAGAATTTTAGTCATGAAACAAATTAAATTTTTTTAAGAAACTCCATGTAAAATGACATAGTTTTTCTTTATATAGGACATATATATATATATATATATATATATACAGTCTGAGATGATTCGCGCTTTATGACATTGGCGCGTTTCCTGCTGGACGTAGCCATCAGAAGATGGGTACACTGTGGTCTTAAAGGGATGAACATGGTCAGCAACAATACTCAGATAGGCTGTGGCGTTGACACAATGCTCAATTGGTAGTAATGGGCCTAGTGTTCCAAAAAATATTCCCCGCACCAGTATACCACCACCAGCAGCCTGAACCATTGATACAAGGAAGGATAGATCCATGCTTTCATGTTGTTGATGCCAAATTCTGACCCTACCATCTGAATGTCGCAGCAGAAATTGAGACTCATCAGACCAGGCAACGTTTTTCCAATCTTCTATTGTCCAATTTTGGTGAGCCTGTGTGAAGTGTAGCCTCAGTTTCCTGTTCTTAGCTGACAGGAGTGGCACCCGGTGTGGTCTTCTGCTGCTGTAGCCCATCCGCCTCAAGGTTGGATGTGTTGTGCATTCAGAAATGCTCTTCTGCATACCTCAGTTGTAACGAGTGGTTATTTGAGTTACTGTTGCCTTTCTATCAGCTCCAACCAGTCTGGCCATTTTCCTCTGACCTCTAGCATCAACAAGGCATTTGCACCCACAGAACTGTCGCTCACTGGAAATGTTCTCTTTTTTTAGACCATTCTCTGTAAACCCTAGAGATGGTTGTGCGTGAAAATCCCAGAAAATCAGCAGTTTCTGAAATACTCAGTCCAGCTCGGTTTGGACAGCAGCAGATTGTTTTGATCATGCCTAAATGCATTGAGTTGCTGCCATGTGATTGGCTAGTTAGAAATTTGCATTAACGAGCAGTTGCGTTAACAAGCAGCATAAATATATATATATATATATATATATATATATATATATATATATATATATATATATATATATATATATATATATATATATATATATAATTATGAGGGGTTAAATCATTTGAGGAGTTATCATTTGAGGATTAAACATTACGGCAAATTATGAATATTGTGTTATCCATTCTTTATCAATGTGACAATTATGATGTTATCAATAATAAAATGTGTATTTTGAAAATGAAAAAAAGTTAAATAAAACAACACACTTAACAATATTTAAGGTTACCTCAGAGTAACTGATTCTGTTTTGTATATTTATATTTTCAAAAACACAGTCTGTGTTATTTGTCTACAAAATTCAGCATAATGTCTCTTGCGAGAAAGACACTTGGGAGTTAGACGTCCTAGAGCCTTTTTTTTTTTAAAGATAGCAGCTTGAACACATCAGACAGTAATGAGATATTTTTGGCAGTAACCATTTTAGAAATAATAAATAGCTCTTAATATATGCCACATGTCTCAAAACAATCCAACAGTCCCTATACCTGCTGTTCTGAGTGCTGTTCTCAATTCATTCTCAAAAGTTTGACCCAAATCTCTGATTTGCAGACTGTTATATTGTCTCACACTTTCACACTTTTGTTAAATGATTGATAACAGCTGCTTTGTCTTTGTCATCACTCACATTTTAATGTTCATTCATCTCTGTAGTGAGTGTGATGTTCAAGCCTGTCCATATGCAGACAGGTTGAGACAGCTTCTGGTGGATTTTCAATTCAGTGCAGGGATAATTGAGCTTTAATGATTGTCAATTAGGGAACATAAAGGGGGAATAGGTGAGAATCTTATCTGTTACATAAAATGACGGAAAACTAGAGGTTTAATGGTTTATTTAAACCGAAAAATGGAAATACAGTGTCTGTTTAGTCAACCTCATATGGTTCTAAACCTTTATAAGTTTCTTTCCTCTGCTGACACAAACTGAAGATATGTTGAAGAAAGCTGAAAACCTGTAAACATTGATGTATATAGTACCAATACATCAATGGTTACAGGTTTCCAGCTTTCTTCAAAATGTTTTCTTTTGTGCTCAATAGAAGAAAGAAAATCAAACAGGTTTGGAACAAGTCAAGGGTGAGTAAATGTTGACAACTTTACTTTTAAATACTTGAATGATTTTCAATTATCTCTAAATGTCAAAATACAATTTTTATTAAAATATAGTTCAAAATCATATTGTGATTAAAAATCTATTGAAAACTGCCTTTGTTTTAGGTGTGCTTCAGTTTTTCGTGAATGTGGTTTATGTATCAATTTAAATTATTATTACAAATGTAAAATATTAGCCACGTGGTTAAACCTATGGTATTATTTTGAGTAACTGGACACACTGGTATTTTTAAATGAAAGGTGTTACAAAATTGCCCAAGCAACCAATTATAGGCTCAAGAAAAAACAGTTTAGAAGGAAAGAATCACAAGTTAACTATTTAGACAGCTGAAAAATGCTTTTGATTTGGTGGTCAATTAGGTTTGTAGCATAATTTGCATGGTGCACAACAATAAAACAAATTAAATCATGGGATCACTTTTTTTTCCTGTTTCTTTTCTTATTCCAAAGGTACTATGTTCTTATCATAGTCATTACATAAACATTCCAATAACTATCCAACAACCTTTTTTTTTTGTTTTGTTTAAGAGACATCTATTAGATGTCCAAACATAGACGTCTCAGCTAAAACAAGGTAAAACTTTGGCTATCAGTAAAAATAGATGTCTTACAGTAAGTCCAAAAATAGACTAAAGTCATTAAATAGACGGAAATTAATGATTATGTGAATTCTGTCTAATCTGTGTATTTGACGACTACTAATCTATTTTTGAACTCTTGTTAGACATCTATAGGATTTTCACTGACAGAACAAATTTAGCCTTGTTTCAGCCAAGACATCTATGTTTGGATGTCTAATAGATGTCTTTTAAACACAAAATTGCTTGGTGTGGTACAGATACTACCCTAAACCTACTCCTGAACCTTACCCAAACCCATATAATTACTTACATGCATACAAACCAGTAAATACATGGTTTATGATGAGGAAGACTTTAGCGAGGGGACGGGGCCGAGAGCCTTGGGAACGGAACGAGTGATAATAAGAAGCACACCGGCCTCGAGTCTCACGGAGGAACTCTCGACTATAAAGGGAGGAGAGATGGAGGGGGAAGATGAGAGAGGACCAGGCCTGTACAAGTTTGTTTTACTTTTGCTTTCAGTTTGGCGGCAGTCTCTATAAGGAGCTGCTGTCTGTTTGTTCATTTTTCCTTTATTAATCACTTAAATGTCAGCGGTTCTCCGCCTCCTTCCCGATGGCCAGGTGGCCAGTAACTTTATTACAGTGATGCTGAAATCTGCGGAGGAAGGAGGAACACGCTGCCAGGAAGCTCTCACCGCTGAGGGAGGGGCGCAGTGCCTTTGAGTTGAACTGAGCAGAATCTGCCATGCACCGGAGACACTCGAGGCCAGCACTGGAATGAGCTTGCCGGGGAGATGGAACTCGCCACCGTCCACCGCAACCTAAAGGGGCGGCTATCATCAGGGAGGGGAAGGAGGAGTCACCCTATTCGATGGGCGCAGAGACCTGCTACCATCCGCCACGATGGGGAGTAGTAGGAGACGCGGGGCTTACCACCGTAGAAAAAGTTCGGGAAAGTTGCCGCGATCTGCCATAGAGCCTGCGGCCGACTGCCGCAATGGGAAGGAGCAGAGAACTAAAGGGACGGGGGGTGGGGTCACTGCCGAGCGCCTGATATCCAGAGGAGCCGTCGCCTACCAGCCAGGGGCAGTGCAGGGCAGGAACCCGTCTACCGAGGGGCGGTCAGTGCTGTAGCTGGGCACCACAAACAAGGGTCTCTCAGCTGGTTGAGGACCAAAGGGCAGCGTGTTTGGAGAACCAAACCTCAATTAGTTTTTTTTTCCTCTCCCTCCTCTCTCAATCTCTTCTCTGTCTCTCCTCAATTTTTTTTCCATCTCCTTTTCTCTCAGCCCATCTGTTTTACAGGTCTCGTGGGCTGTGACGCCACCCACACCCCTCCCCCTCCCTGGGAGTATGCACAGACTCAGGGTGCCCCCGGCCTGTGAGGGGTGATGGGGGTATGTAGTGAGGGGACGGGACCAAGAACTGTGGGATTGGAACGAGGCTGGCGCTTGAGTGATGAAGAGAGGCACCTGTGTCGCACAATGGCCTTGAGTCCCACGGAGGAGCTCTGGACTATAAAGAGAGGAAAGACTAAGGGGGAAGATGACAGAGGACCAAGCCTGCACAAGTTTGTTTTACTTTTGCTTTAGTTTGGCGGCAGACTCTGTAAGGAGCTGGGCAAGTAACTTTATTACAAAGTCATTGACGAGCAAAGTCGTTTTTACAGTTTTTTTTTTTTTTTTTGGTGTAAAAAAGGGTTCGTATGATTACAGTTGAATCACTGAATGTTTCCTGAGGAATTTCTGACAATATTTTTGGTCCCTTTTTTGTACTTTGAATGTATTATAACCTTCCTATTATGAATGTCAATGGTTTTTCGACTTAAAATATCTTTGTTCAACAAAACAAAGCCAAAAATTCTAATTGCCTTGGAACAATTTGAAGGTGAGTAAAATGATAGCAGACATGTACTACTTTAACCTGTATAGACTTAAGCTAATAGGAAGTGTGCAAATCTATCTGTATTTTCATCTTTTACTTCTCTATCTATGTCTTGAAACAGAGAATAAGCATATGGCCCTGCTTTGCAGAAGGCTTAGTGTGAGGTTGTTTGAAACATGAGTTGAGCTCACTAACAAGCAAAGATCTAGGCTAAAGGGTGACACTTAGCCAGGAATCATGTGGGTGTCATGGGTCCTCAAGAGTCCCTTAATGAACACTGGAGAATTGTTGCAGAATAGAACAGCTCACCATGTAATTATGGATTCCAAAATTCATCACATGCAAAGCTCAAAACATATTATTTCTTGGCCACAGCATGAAGGTGTCACCAAAGGACATAGGAAAAAAAAGTATTTCTCTGAAGGAACAAGCACAGTTACACAGGAGACTACCTATATTTAGCTCAGCAAATACAGTCATATTTTCCCTTAAACCTTTCAAGCATTTAAAACTGGCTTGTCGTGATGCCAACATCTACATGGAAAAAGACACACACACACACATGCATTTTTTTCTTTTATTCATCCAGCAAGATTTTTTTGACTGGAAATCATCAGGCTTCTCCCAAAAAGATAATACATCGATGTACAAGAGGCACCATTGTGGAAAAATTATATATATTTCTCAGCTTTTACTTACATTGGAACAAAAAGTGGCATGTCCAAAATTAATCATACCCCTCTCAATAATCAATAGAAAAGCCTTTATTGGCTGTTACAGCAAGCAAACTCTTCCTATAATTGCTTACCAGTTTTTTGCACTTTTTCGTCTCCACTTGTATTTTTTTCCATTCATCGCTAGCAATGAGCTTCCACTCCTTCAGGTTGGAGGGTCTCCTAGCCATCAGCCTGATCTTTGGCTTCCTTCACCGATTCTCAATTGGATTGAAGTTAGGACTCTGGCTGGGCCACTGCAAAATGTTAATGTTTGTCTGCTAACTATTTATTCACCACTTTTGCTGGGTGTTTTGGGTTGTTGATCTTCTGAAATGTCCACTGGTGCACAAGGACAAGTTTCTCTGCAGACTGCCTGATATTGTTGAGAATTTTGATGTATCCCTCCATTTACTGTGGTAAGGTTCTCTGCATTCCAATGTCACAATAATCGAACGATTCAATCAAAACCTCAAATGGATGCCGGGTGGTGACAGGTTGGGTGCAACTAGGACCTCGTGATCTTGTGCATGTTATTCTGCATCAATAAAGTTCCCTAAGCTTCTAATGGATTCACCCCCTTTGAACTCTTGTTTGGGCAGCAGCCCCATTCCCTTCTGGATGCAACATGACATGTCTAAGAACAAGACCCAGCCCCTCAGCTGTCCCTTATCAAACATGTATGGAACATGAAAGAGCTGATCGACACCCAATGGCACTTCAATGACTGACCCAACCAGCCCTGAGAGTTCCATCCATCTGGCCAGTCAAATACCACATCCGTCAGGTAGGACAAAGGTAGGAGGAGCAGCTGTACCATGTGAATCTCAAATGCTGGGTCCCCTCTCCTGATCAGCTGGCCACCTTCCAGACCCTGGTCAGTCAGTTCAATGATGTGTTCAGTGAACATCAATAGATCTCCTTGAGTCATCATAAGACAGCGGCCCTATTGGGTGCCGGAAGCTCACCAGCTGGCTATTGGGGAGGAAGTAGAAAAGATGGGGTAATCAAACCATCCTGTAGCTCATGGTCTAGCCCAGTAGTGATGGTAGTGACATACAGCTTTGATGGTTACCCAATACCTTGGGTGAATGAGCCCATGGATTGACTCAATAGTGCCCTGATTTATTTCTAAAGGATACTGGCAAGTCCTGACGTTCACCTTGCGGCCAGTGGCCCTACCGGATCCTTCCTTTTGGTCTGCATTAAGCTCCAGCAACCTTCCAACAGATGATAGACATTCTTCTCAAATCTCACCAAGCTTATGTTGTTGCTTACCTTGGCAAAGTTACTGCCAGCTGGAATTACATCCAACCCCCGATGTGTCACCTAGGGATAACAGAGGCCTCCCACCTTCTAGGATGGTCCTTCACCCTGGTGACACACCACGCTCCCCTCCAATGATGGCCTTGGCAAAGAACAGCAATGTCTGCATCACCATGTGGTTCCTAGCACTTCAGGACTTCTACTTTAACGTCCAACACTGAGCCAGGGCCACCTATGGGAACACAGACAGCCTGTCACGATGTGGTCTGAATGGGCAGGTCTGTCAAAAAAACTCTTCCCAACCTTAACATCTCCTCTTTCCCATAAGAGGCTGGAGATTGGACACATATTATATATTTTTTTAATATTATTGTTTTTAGGTTAGGATTCGGTTTAAAGGTTTTCTTTTGAATTATTCTTGAAGTACCTCTCAATTTCAATTAGGATTGATGGGGAGTGTTGGTGCACAGCCATTTTCATTCCATTGGGTGAGTCATGTATATACAGATTACAAACATTGAATTAACCCCTTGGAAAATAAACAGTGACCCCATGGATAATAGGAGGGTTAAGGCACACAACAAGCTTGCAACAAGTCTAAACACTACTAAACTTAAATTCACAAAGCAATACTTCTAAAATATATTCAATGTCATTGATTTCTTCCTTCCAGGAAACATTAAACTGGAAATTTTAAGCAGCGTCCTTGAATCTCTTTCCACACAATAAAAATGAATTAAGCTTTTGAGCTTCACAAAGCAGGCCACAAGTATTACTTTTACTTCAACTGGCGTGTAGTGTTCAGCTATGAGAATCCAGGAATCAGTAATGTCTTGACGTCAAATTTGACATGACTTTGACCCATCATATTTGTACTTTAGATACTTGACAATAATCCAATTTAAGAGCTGTGACAGAATGGAAAATTAAGTATATTGGTAGCTTCCTTGCACAAACCTTGAGAGAGCCCTTTCAGCATAGACAATTATTGTAGACTATCATTCTTTCACATTACTTATTTGTCTTTTTTTAACCTTGTCAGCAGTTGGAAAACACTTTGGCCATTCTGTTAAACATCTCATTTTGTTTTTCTAAGAAAATCTACAAAAGAGGCTCTGTCAAAAGCATCGCAAAAATAGTGCTTGCATTTGTTTAATTTATCATTTTTTTATTTTCGTTTTAAAGCTATTCCTTCTGTCACTTCTCCTCAAACTAGTTTCTCAGTATGTGTTCTTAAAGGTGAAGTTCACCCCAAAATTAAAATGTACTTATTATTTATTCAGTTGTAATAAATCTTTGAGTTTCATTCATCTGTTAAAAACAAAAGAATATATGAAGAAGCCTGAAAAATATATATCAAATGACTTCCATAGTAGAAAAATAAACAAATACCATGGAAGTTAATGGTTACAGGTTTTTAGCTTCTTCAAAATATTGTGTGTGTGAGTGTGTTCAATAGAAAAAAGAACGTTATTAACAATCGAAACAAGTGAAGGGAGAGTTAATGATGACCGAATTTTCATTTTGGGGTGATCTCTATCCCTTCGAATGATTTTGTGTTCTTTTGTTCTTGTGTTACATCCTCATCAACCACCAGGTTCAATTCCAATACTCAAGACTGCAAGAACATGTTCTTGGTTATGAGGACAAATTGAATGCAGACTTAAAGGGGTGGTCCACTATGATATCATATTTTAAACTTTAGTTGATGTGTAATCTAGCTGTGTGAACATAAGCCACATCTCTGGATGTAATACGCTTGAAGGTCAATGCAAAGAGAGACATTGGCTTTTTATGGGGTTAGCTTAGCAAAGCCTACAGCGAACAAAGTTTGGGGACAACAAAAAAATATATCTGGGTTAGTGAGATCACAAACGCTTCAATTACGTGCATTTACCATGCGCACATACCCAGAGCAACGAAGGGGCATGGCCAGAGGCGCTGTAATGTTATAGCAGAGAACGCTAAAATGCAGTCCAAACACTGCTATTTCCACAGAGCTTGTTCTGTTTCTGTATTTGGGCTTTCAAATGACACGACACAAAGAGAGAAGTGCTTACAGTTTAATTTTAATTATGTTCCAGAGAATTATAAAAAAGATATAGCTAGCATTTGACAAAGGACAGTTTCCAGAATCTCTCTCAGTTCAGTGCTGGATTCGCCTAAAAACTCCTCAAAGAAGAACCAGCTCCAACCGTAACAGAAGAAGCTGTGGATTGTGAGCCACAACGTGTAAGTATTTTTAGTTGTTAAAATGTATCTATTACATGCATAGTTTATAGCTATAACGGTATGTTGTATCAAGGATGTAAACAAATCGAAATGCTGTTTGGCACCGTTAACAATTTAGATACAAATTCATATTCATCCGTCAAACCCCTGTAAACACCCACAATCTTCAGCAGCACTACAGTGTCACTCTATGTGGCCGCTCTCCCTGCATTCTACATCTCAAATAACAAACTCGCAAAAGATACGTGAACATTTCATATTACTTTCACATGCTTATAATCTGAATATATGTGAAAGACACTTGTCAGATTTTATTTTAGAGAGCAGGCATGAGGTTCAGCTGTGTCCTCTTTATTTTCTGTCTGATTCAGGCTCAAACTGATACGAGCAGAGGCAAAGCATGTGCTTGTAGGGGCATGACGCTTTTCCTGGTGACGTGGAGCTGATCCGCGAATCACAGCACATTATGTTAGCTGTCCAATCAGAGCCTCTTGAGACTGGGTCTTTCGCAGGCCCGGATTAAGAATTCAGAGGCCCCTGGGCACAATGTCTTGTAGGCCCCCTTCCTAGACACCCCTATAGTTGAATTAAAAAATAAGATTAATAAAATATTTTAAATAAAATTAATCTATAATGTATTATCCGCATTTTGTAAATAAATGATATACAGTACATATATTTCTAGTCTACAAAGATTTTACTTATTTTTAAAGCATTTAAAGCACACTTTGAAAGAAACAATACTAATACAACTAGTGAAAATTAATGGATTTTAATATACTTATTCAAGTTCACAGAAGCAGTGCTAAAATTTATATTTAAGGGTATTTTTAATGTATAACTTACTGTATAATGCATATGATTTGGATATAACACCTCTCCAATCCAGTTCTATGAATCTGAGTTCTCCATAAAACACACACTTATTAATGTTTCCTACTTGTCTTCCTCGTGATGAAGAGTAGGCAAAATCTGATATGTAGTGGGAGAGAAAAAAGAACGTGTTCATCACATGCTGGAGTTCATGATCGATCGCATCAAAACATGTTGCCATGTGCTTTACAAGCTATGCCACTCCCGCTGCGATTTGTTGCTCTCTTTAGTTATGTTGTCTTTGTCAATCAAATGGTGATGGGCGGGAATCGCTCAACTAGCTCATTCCAACGAGGTGCGCTATTTGCACTAAGCCTAAATAGACTCTACAAAATTGTCATTTCCCCCCATCTCGCAGGGGCCCCAAATGCGCACGGGCCCCTGGGCCTGTGCCCATAATGCCCATTGGTTAATCCGGCCCTGGTTTTTCGGAGGAACTAGAAAATATGACAGTCCTTTTCATGTTAGCTGAGTAGCTGTATGTAATCAAAGTAAGATATATCAAACAATATCATGTTTTTTTTACAAATGAAGCATGAGCACACTTTGTTTGCATCTTATAAACACAACCAAGCCTTAAAAATAGACTCTGGACCACCACTTTAAGAACAAATCACAAATCTCAAGTCATAGCGGATAAAGGAGAAGCAATTTATATTAACTATTATTTACAGTTCATAGATATAACTTTTTCTTTTCTTTTTCAAGTTTTCTTAAATGAGACGGTGAAAGTAAACATTTGCATGAAATATTTGTAAAGGCATAAACACATGTAAAACTTCAGAGGTAACTTGGTAAGTCCTGTCTCCACACGAACACAAGTCGATTCTTTACGTTCTTGGTATTGAGAAATAGCCCAGGACAGGGTGACTTGAAAGGCTGCTTTAACAAAAAACTTCATGATGTAAATGTCCCTCTGCCACAACCTTGCTGGTTGACCACAATTCTCTCAACATGCAGTGTTAAACGCTGTGAATTATGAGCTTTTTGTCCTTGGGGAAAGAGCAGAGTGAGTTCTGTGGAGTTGGGTGTCACCGATTTATCACACAGACAAATGAATTATATCTTTGATCATCTGTTTGATGAGGAATGGTGGTGCAAATGAATTGTCATAGAAATAGTAAAAGGAATATGAGAGCATACCACAGTCATAATCATCATTTTATTTCTGAAGAAAATTTCTAATAGACATGTACAGTATATGATGTAAAACATATAAAGGGCAGATTCTAAAATGGTGCACACCCTTATGATGCTCACTTATGCTATCACAGTAATCCTCCTGTTATACTCATGGAATAATTGAATTATGTCTGTGTCACCTGATCTGCCTACATCATCAGCACCATGCTCGCACTGTGTTCCATTCGGTGGGGCTTATGCCTATGCCCTAATCCCTCCAAAGGGTTTACCCTCCTGAGTGACAGCTTAGTAGGGATGAAGGGTGTAGGGGTCAAAAATGAAGGCTTATATTTTGGAAGGCACTTCTGAAAAGAGGAAATCAAGTAAAGGTGTGCCTTTGTCACACTTTTGGTCTGCTGGTTCACACACAAAAAACAATTGGAATGGTGAGTATGTTATGCAGTTTATACCTCATTTAAGTACACTGTGTATGTATGCATGTATGTAAGTATCATTTTAGTTAAATCTATAATTGTTTTGTTTATAATTTTACAACCAAACTTTCCTTGTGCACAGAATCTTGAATGCCTGAAGCGTCCATCAGTTGTACCTTTCAAAATTATTTATTCAAATAAATATTGCAAGTTTGCTGGCAGCTAGCTCTCTGCAACTCTCACATGGTCACCTACTGAAGCTAAGCAGGGCTGTGCCCAGTGAGTACCTGGACGGAAGACCACATGGGAAAGCTAGGTTGTTCCAGGAAGTGGTGTTATTGAGGTGCTCAGTCTGCAGTCTGTGTGTGTCCTCACGCCCTAGTATATTGATGTGGACTCTATACTGCTCAGTGAGCACTGTCAATTGAAGGAGAAATTAAACCGAGCTCCTGACTCTCTGTGGTCATTAAAAATCCCAGGATGTCCTTGGAAAAATCCTGGTATCCTGGCCATATTGCGCCAGACCACGCACCAGCGTATTGGTGGAGAGGAGACAGAGTGACGAAGCCAATTATGATATGGGGATGGACAGAGGCCAGTGGGCAAATTTGGCTGCTGCACATTGTTGGTGGATGAGGAGATCCCCCCCCCAAAAAATGTGTTAAGCGCTTTGTCCAGAAAAGTAAGTTGGAATTATTCCTTAAAGATGACACCAACACAACTCCTCATGCATCTCCAAGTCAACGTCCAGTGCATCAGCACTGCAGAACACACTAATAGAGGACCTTGGGTCTGCCGGCCTTCCTGCACCACCACTGCTCATACCTCCAGTTGCGGAGGACGAGCCTCCCTCAGCAAAAACCTGGGTCATGCTCCGGATTTAGCAGCAACCAACCCTGATCAACCGAACATCAGCCCACTGCTCTACATGGTGAATTGCCAATCTTTGCCACTACAAATTTCTATGACAGTGCGAGCATATCTCCGCCAGCGGCCAAGTCACATGCCCAAATGTGTATTTCCACTACATTGGGAAATCCACGTCTACATTGCATCACTGTCACTGCAGTGATCACTCCTGCTGGAGCTCACACCTACATTGCATGACTGCCACTTCATTGTAAGCTCTCATAGGAGCCACATCTACATTACACCACTGCCACAGCAGTAACTGTTCCCACAGGAGCCTCATTCACACTACAACACTACTGCAGCAGTGTAAGTTCTCGCATGAGCCTTATCTACAGTGCCGCAGCAGTGCCTGGTCCCACCAGATGTTTTATCTATCTCCTTTTTAATGTGGTACAGCACCCCTCCAATTTTTCAAGTTTAGCAAATTTTGGGGCGTTTGTAAAATATCTGTCTGGCTACAGTCATGCCCTATATTTTATTGCATCGCACTGCGCTCAAACCCCTTCGTCCTCTCTCTTCTGATAAGGGTAATAGGATGAGCTAGGGGTTCCGAACCCTCTCCCTGGACAGCATGCCAAATACACGTTTTCTTTATTCAGTCAAATCTCTAAGTGTGAACTAGTGAAGTAATGATTTATAAAAAAATAAAAAAAATTGGGAAAAGCAGATGTTTTGAAAAGGCTAATTCAACATTGACAATCATTCAATTATCCAATTGCCACTCCTATAAATAACCAAGCCTGTCCTACCTCTGTTATCTCTTGATTTCAGCGTCCCTCCACCACACTGATTACACACCTTTAAAACTGACTGCTACCTAAATTGGAAGGGGGGTGAACAAACATCATCTTTGTTTGTTTTGTTGTTGTGCTGGTTGAAAGTCTCCACATTCTGATAGCAATGATTAAAGTAAATGATCTAAATGTATTTAAGTCAATAGGACGGTTAAGAACCAATTCTGGGTTTCCTGAATTTATATAATTTATTTAAACTGAAGATTGACCAAAATAAGATAATGGATATCTTTTACCCAGCTCTTCTATTTAACGAGTTCACACACCTCAGTACACCACCAGATCTTGTCAACATTCCACACCACTCTCTGCAGTGAGAGTGGTCGCGGTCACACTAGAGTTTGAGCATTCGAAATTCTGTCGCACAGCGCTGTGAAAAGGGGCAGGAATAAACAAGATGATTAGACATTAAAAAAAGCAAGCTCCATATTTGAAATTTCTGTCCAGAGAGGTCATGTTTTGATTTTCGATTGGTCTCACGCAGTCACGTGATGAGATTTGGCAGGCCAGAGTTCACCAAGCTTGAACTTTGCTACGCAGCAAACAGCAAACTTGTCTCACGAGCTTGCGTTTCCGGTCTGTCGCGTTCGCATGTGTATGAATAGAAGGCTATGAAGCGAAAAGTGCAGTGTAACCGCAGCTTTATTATAAGTGACTGTCATGTGATCCACTACAATTTAAAGAAACAACATAGATTTTTCCCGCTTTTTTAAAGCATGATTTTCAAAAACATTGATCTATGTGCTGATTTATTAAAGAATTCAGTTTTTGATCATTATTTCTCTGCTAATAATGTTAGTGTTGGCACTACATGAATCTGGGTAGATAATTGTCATAGCACCTGCCAAATCTAAATGAGTCCCTTGGATTGCCAGATGGCCAGGTGAAGTGTGATCCCTCCAGAGTACACACACACACACATAATGATTTTAGGTTTTATGTTTAATAACCAAATGTTTTATGCGGCAGATGCCCTTCCCTTGTACTGGGAAACACCCATACACTCATTCACACTCGTACACTACAGGCAATTTAGTTTATCCAGTTCACCTATACCACATGTCTTTGGACTGTGGGTGAAACTGGAGAACCCAGAGGAAACCCACATGAACATGGGGAGAACATGCAAACTCCGCACAGATATACAACGCTACAGGGATTTCTTGAGTTTGTTTATGTTTGGAGCTTGTGCACAAGAGCGCCCTCTGGCCTTCGAAAAAGATTTACAGTTTGTCACACATCTGTGCTTCCCTGACAAGATTGCAGGTAATTAAATGCTTTTGTGATTTCATTTTGATTAATAGCTCAGACTTAATTTTATACTGTTCTATAATATTCTATATAGCAGCGGTCCCCAACCTTTTTTTCCATCGTGGACCAGTCAACGCTTGACAATTTTACTGTGGCCCGGCGGGGGCTGGTGTGTGCACGTAGATTGTCAGGCGATCATCAATCGTTTTCTCAAAGGATGACAAGCTGACAAAACATAGCTGCAACTCTGATAGAAGTTTGATATATGGAAAAATTTAAAATCACTGCAGTGTTTGGGTGTTCTGTGTTTGTCCGAAGTAATTTGTCTACCAAAATGTGTATATTTCATACAAAGTATGAAGCTGATTGGTCAGTTCTTGTTGCGTGACTTGCGGCATTCGGAAAAGTTAAGATGTTTTCAACTGGTTGCACACGATATGTGAACAGCCACCATCATTTGCAATCTCCTGCAGTTTATGTTATTGCACACCATGGGCATTGCTAGGCCTATTTTAGGGGGGCTGTAGCCCCCTTATATTTCTACTCAGCCCCCCTGAAAGTTTTGCAATTAACTCATAAACTTTACACTAAATTATCGCCTCAGTCCCCCTTAAATTTGATAAGAAAAGGCTCCTCATGTCTTTTGTTTTTTATTTGATCAGCAAACCACAGCCGTGGACATCGAGAGAACCAGGTGTGTGTTTATTGATAAATTGTTATAATATCTGCTTATTTGCAGTTCTTTGATATAGATAATCTTGTATCAACTGTATCCCAATGTCACGGAGGAGCAGTCAGGTTTTCTCGGCGTTCACCTCATCAGCACAGTCGTTTCCTCCAGCGAAAAATGTAACTCTTAACAAACATTTTGCTATTTTTATTTCAAAATGAACTACCAATATTAAACACTTTACAGTTCATGTGGCATTAACTATACGGTACCATACAGTCTTGCACAGAAAGGATTAATCACAGTGACAGAACCACTTAGAGAATGTACTCGTTTTAACTGTCACTAAGTCACTGACAGAGACAGAAATATCAAGTGTTGTCTAGTAATAAAAAAAATACTTTTTATTTATTATTATCATTCAGATCGTGAAATATGTCAATTATCCTGTAAGTTTAAAAATATATATCTTTATGTATGCCATTTAATTAGAAAAGTGGCAGTTTAATTAATTTATTTAATACATGGAAACAAAAACTGCACTTGAATATAGAAAGTGGTTTTTAATACAGTAAACAGGTGGGTCGATATGGCTTATTCAGAACTCAAATGGCTATGCCAGTCTATGTAATACAGTGGATTACTAGTATACAACCCATATTAAACAAACATTTTTAAGTGTATTACTAATAAATTACTACTTATAAATGTAATATTAGGCTATATATATATATATATATATATATATATATATATATATATATATATATATATATATATATATATAATTATAATTTTTTTACCTTATAAGGAGCTGAGCCCCCCCTAAAATGAAAATCCTAAAATCGCCCAGACATGCTGGATTCACCTGATTTTTTGACAAATGGGTTGTGGATCCATTCCTTGGCAGTTTGTGGGTCCTTCAATGGACCTTTTCCCCTTAGCAGAGAAACTTTCCAAAGACGTCTGTTTCTTACTCATTTTGCTAGGTTGTGCTTTAAATTTTAAATATCTATAAATTTTAACTTTAAATTTTGGCGCTCAAGTCACTAAGATGTAACCGAGAGAATACGTTTTTCAAAATAAAAGATTTTTCAATATAAAAGATCTTTCAGACTTAGATAAATCGAAAATAAATAATGATCTCTTGTGCGGTATCAATTGATCCACGGCCCAGGGGTTGGGGACAACTACTGAGGTCTATACTTGTCTATGTTCTATATAGTTCTATACTGTTCTCTGATGGCAGTGCTGCATTTTAATTTATTTATCAGTGTGTTATGAGTGATAAGGCCAGATCTGCTGATTATAGAAGCAGTGCTCAGATACTGTACTTTTAGTCTGTGTCTGTTAATTGTAAAGTTTGATTTTGCAGGAGAATTGAAGGGTTTTGCCCAATGTGTGTGTGTTTTGACAATATGAGACATGCTTTCAGAAAATGTGTGTAAACAATTGGGAAAAACTATAATTCAATTAAAATAGTAAAGTTCTCTTATTTATCAATAACCCAGCATTAATAACACTTTTCTTTATGTAGATGAAGTGTAGAAACATTTGCTCGCTTAAGACATAATATAAGCAAGCTCGTATAATAGGATTCTTATGTCTAATTTTATTCTGTTCATATCTACACCAAAAAAGTAGTCATACATAATTCAAATGTTTTCTTACTAAACTTGTTGCATACCTAAGAAGATGCATAATAATCCCAAAACAATTTAAAATGCAACATTCTGGATGCAGAAAAGAGTGTGACACACACCTATCTAGCTGTGTTTGCTTGAGTAAAAGATTGCATTTAAAGCATTCTGGTTGTTGACCAAACCTCATGAAGGTTAACTGCTGATTATATAATAATATTATTTAGTGTAAGGATTAATACAATTCTGTAAATAAACTATTGATTGATTGATTGATTGATTGATTGATTGATTAAATGAAATTAAGTTAGATGGACAATAACATTATTGTATTTGGAAAACACTGACAAATAGATGATAGATTGATAGATAGATAGATAGATAGATAGATAGATAGATAGATAGATAGATGATAGATAGATAGATAGATAGATAGATAGATAGATAGATAGATAGATAGATAGATGATAGATAGATAGATTACAATATAGATAGATAGATAGATAGATAGATAGATAGATAGATAGATAGATAGATAGATTACAATATAGATAGATAGATTACAATATAGATAGATAGATAGATAGATTACAAGATAGATAGATAGATAGATAGATAGATAGATAGATAGATAGATAGATAGATAGATAGATAGATAGATAGATAGATAGATAGATAGTGTAAGAAATCAATCTACGTTAAAAGATCGATTTAGGAATTATTAGCTCATATCAATGACTCGGATCTTGAAGATTCGAATCATTGATTCAACTCAATTGAGTCGGATTGAATCAGATCAAAGATTCAACCTTTGTCTGAAGTGAGTCCCGCAAATAGAGACATCACATTTACTAATTCTCGTCTATATTATTTCTGTGGCCACCGGTCATAACATAACACAGAATAGGGTTAACTTTTCAGCAAGGTAACACGATCTACAGCTTGAGGCAAAGACTTAGAAGCACATAAACAAGAACACAGTTCTTACGAAGGAGAACAAAGGTTTATTGGGCTACGCTACGATACATGAGGCTAACTACGTAATAAACAAACGACAAACAAACGCACACACACATTCACACACACACACACACACACACACACACACACACACACACACACACACACACACACACACACACACACACACACAGGTAGTTCAGAGGATGCAAAATGAGTCGACAAACAGTCCCAGACCATCTAGTATTTCGTACTAGATCTTAGAATCACCTGAGAAACCACAAAAGCAGAGAATTTACTAATCTTTAACATAGAGGTAAAGTTGGTTTTATATTCGCACATTCGGTCAATTAGAAGTCTCTATATTGTTTACCATGTTACTTTGAATATTCGTTTGGAATTAGCATGAAAGTAGGACTTCAAAACAACATTAACACTATCTAATTGACTGTGAACAATGTTGTACTTTGATAATCATTGGCTGCTAATATGATTTCCCTATTTAGAATTTACAAAGAATACTTTTCTGAAATTATATTATTAAGGAAGTTAAAGTCTGAATATCCGAATATAAAACTAACTTTACCTCTATATCTTTAACTGCTTAAAATCATACGCACCAGATCAGAAAGAGGCAACTTGCGAGTTTGTTGAAGTCTTCTTGATTCGGGTTTCCCTCGCCGGACTGGAGTGAGGAGACACGTGGTGCTCAAGTGTGGCTTCTCTGTGAAGTCGCTGGGACTCACTCCGCGTGAGTGGAGCTCGTTTGTCCTGGGTTACCGGGGTGACGGACTCCGTAGAGAGTCAGTTCGCGGAAGCTTCAGCGGTTGCAATACTTAAAAGGTTTGGATGAAGAGTTTGTGGTGACCCAACCGCGTGGTGGCGATTGGGGGCGGAGAAGCAACAGCGGTTGGACACAAGCTTGATGTTAAAAGGCTGCACAGATTCAGGGCTGCCGGGAGTTTTTAAACGGCTTGCTCTGAGCCATCCCTCATGACGCTGTCGTTCAATGAACGGCAAGATGAAGGGCGGGGCCACGCCCCGTACCAGTGTAATCAGGTTTAATAATTAACCAACTGCAAGAGACTTTACGTGATAAAATCTCTGGTAAGATTGTAACTATCTGACATCAAATGTTACAAGACGAATAAGGTTCGTATTACAAAATTCTCATTTACACTAATGTATTGCAAATGAAAAACAGCTCAGTTTAACACTAAGCACCAAGCATTTCAAACACATACAGATCATTTTAGCCTGTGATAAGGGTAAAAATCACCCATTATGAACCTGGTTGGTTGGAATAAACACAACACATCATTACTTATAAATGTCATTCAAAATATAAAATTTTGCCTTGGTTATAACATTTATAAGAGAACTGTTTTTTTTAAGTTTCTCGTTCATTTCTTTTCTTTGTCTCTACCTTCTGTCCATCTCGTGGTCGAACGCATGGCCATCACATGATCGGTCATTCAAAAGTCTCATTGGAGAGGTTTTGAAAAAGCTCCCTTGTCCTAGATGGCTAATTATTTACGAAATTAGCTGCAGGGTCCCGACAGCTGCAGCCAGAGTGTTGGGGGAAAACAATCGGATAACTGTTATCCAGATCTGGGAGCTCCAATTTCCAAGCCTGATTCGAACCAGTTTTAACCAGCGAGTCCCTACAATAGATAGATATATTACAATATAGATAGATAGATAGATATATTACAATACAGATAGATAGATAGATAGATAGATAGATAACAAGATAGATAACAAGATAGATAGATAGATAGATAGATAGATAGATAGATAGATAGATAGATAGATAGATAGATAGATAGATAACAAGATAGATAGATAGATAACAAGATAGATAGATAGATAGATAGATAGATAGATAGATAGATAGATAGATAGATAGATAGATAGATTACAATACAGACAGATAGATAGATAGATAGATAGATAGATAGATAGATAGATTACAATACAGATAGATAGATAGATAGATAGATAGATAGATAGATAGATAGATAGATAGATAGATAGATAGATAGATAGATAGATAGATAGATAACAATATAGATAGATAGATAGATAGATAGATAGATAGATAGATAGATAGATAGATAGATAGATAGATAGATAGATAACAATATAGATAGATAGATAGATAGATAGATAGATAGATAGATAGATAGATAGATAGATAGATGATAAATTTATTAACAATAATAAATACTTGTATACGTTACGCTGAACGACTCAATGCAGCAATAATGAAAGATGAAAAGTGAGATGGAGAGCACAGAATCTCATCTGCGTGGTGTATCTTAATCCATTATCACAAGCGCCATGGGACCATAATGTCTTGCTGGGCATTTAATCTGCTAAGCATCCACTCTATTAGCATCTCATATAAGATACATGAAGGTTTGCATATAAATTTGACTTAATTACTCGCATAAATTAGACGCTGATTATTGTCATTTTTTGCATTTGAAGCAAACGCATTCTAAAGATGTTATTTTCTTCTAATGAGCGAGGGCCAGTTGGGGGAAAGGCAACCATGTGGGAAAATGAAAGCTTTTGGCACCATGAAAATAAGCTGGATTTCTTTAAAACGAGACAATAATCTTTAATTCAGGGATAATGCTGTGAGGTTGCTGGAGGGCAGCCATTGATCAAGCTGATCAGAGGGAGGACATTAAAACCTTCATTATTTCGGCAGCCGGCCCTGAGAGCATTTCTCAGAGCTCTCATATAAAATCTCACACTAACAAATATTGGCAGGTGTGCTGGCACTGAGTCAAGTAGGGTTTTAAGCAATGTAACAGTAAACAGCCGCATTTCCCAGCATTTTTTAAAGGTTTAGGTTTAGCCTTTAGGGCATCTGCCAAGTGGAATACATTTACAGTAATTGGCTTTTCTTCCATACAGTGTATTTGTGCAAGAGAACCACTTTAATTTCCTGTTGACTGATAATCTTTTGTAAAGTTGTGGTATTTGGCAATTTGCATAAAGCATTGCATGGTAATTCCTGATGGATAAAATATTCAAAAGACATTGGCATTAAGTGTAATAACTACAAGCTGTAATTAAACAGCTTTTTCATATACGTATATGCACTACACACTCAATGGCTGCTTTATTTGGTACACCTTACTAGTACCGGGTTGGACCTCTTTTTGCCTTCAGAACTGCCTTAATCCTTCATGGCATAGATTCAACAAGGTACTGGAAATATTTCTCAAAGATTTTGGTCCATATTGGCATAATAGCATCACGCTGTTGTTGCAGATTTGTCAGCTGCACATCCATGATGAGAATCTCCTGTTCCACAATATCCTAAAGGTGTTCTATTGGATTGAGCTCTGGTGGCTGTGGAGGTTATTTGTATACAGTGAACTCAATGTCATGTTCAAGAAACCAGTCTGAGATGGTTCACTCTTTATGGCATGGCGCTTTATCTTGCTGGAATTAGCCATCAGAAGATGGGTACACTGTGGTCATAAAGGGATGGACATGGTCAGCAACAATACTCAGGTAGGCTGTGGCGTTGACCCAATGCTCAGTTGGTACTAATGGGCCCAAAGTGTGAAAAATATCCTTCACACCATTACACCACCACCACCAGCCTGAACCGTTGATACAAAGCAGGATGGATCCATGTTTTCATATTGTTGATGCCAAATTCTAACCCTACCATCTGAATGTCGCAGCAGAAATCGAGGCTCATCAGACCAGGTAACGTGTTTCCTTCTTATATTGTCCAATTTTGGTAAACCTGTGTGAATTGTAGCTTCAGTTTTCTGTTCTTAGCTGACAGGAGTAGCACCCGGTTTGGTCTTTTGCTGCTGTTGCCCATCTGCTTCAAGGTTGGATGTGTTGTGCTTTCAGAGATGCTCTTCTGCATACCTCTGTTGTAACGAATTGTTATATGAGTTGCTGTTGCCTTTCCATCAGCTCGAACCGGTCTGCCCATTCTCCTCTGATCTCTGGCATCAACAAGGCATTTACACTCCCAGAACTGCCGCTCACTGGATATATTCTCTTTTTGGTCCATTCTTTGTAAACCCTAAAGATGGTTGTGTGTGAAAACTCCAGTAGATCAGCAGTTTCTGAAATACTCAGACCAGCCCGTCTGGCACCAACAACCATGCCACGTCCAAAGTCACTTAAATCCCCTTCCTTTTTGGTTTGAAGTGCAGCAGATGGTCTTGACAATGACGTTGTTTACGTGGACATCAGTAATCGAATTATTTGGACAATATTATTATTTAATATTATTATTAAGACAATAATAAAATTAAGGCGTTTACATGAGTTGCTTTTTGAATGTTCCTTTCATGATCCCGTTTTACATGTTATATCCTGTCGCAAAACGCGGCGAAAAGTCCTACATGACTGTAATACTTTGATTAAGGCGTTTACATGTCTGTACTGCACATCAATTATGCGACTAAAATCGGCATACTCCACATGTCTTAATTCGATTTCTCTTTAGCTTGATTATGGTTATTAAATTAATCAAAAATCACTGTTTACATGGTAGACTCTTAAGCAGAGTATTGTCTTAATCATATTAAAGTCGAATTATTGGTGTCCATGTAAACGTAGTCAATGTCTACATGCCTAAATGCATTAAGTTGCTGTCATGTGATTGGCTGATTAGAAATTTGTGTTAACGAGCAGTTGGACAGGTGTACGTAATATATATGGTGTCCGGTGAGTATATATACATATGTATATATAAAGGAGTTTAATTCCTATTCTCTATGATTTATACATGTTTTAATTAAAGTAATTAGAAATGTAATTTAAATACAGTTGTAATGATGTGAAACTTACCCAACACTGGCAGGCATAACAAATTTAATTACATAGAATTTTAATAATTTTATAATGATAGGAAAGCAGGTATTGACAGAAAGTGAAGAGAGGGAGGGACGGGATTGTGAAAGGTCAGTGAGTCGGGACCCGAACTCAGAATGCCCACAGTGAACACTAAGCACAGACTGCCAATAATTTTAATACATTTTAAATAATTCACTATTAGGGAAAAATTAAGGGATTCATTATTTTGATATTTACAGGAAATACATTCAATTCATTTTGTGATACCAAAATGATCTAACTCTAAGTATTAATGATTGGTGTGTGGCACAGGTAAGAGTAGACGTGGATGCAGTAGGGTTAATAACAAATAAACAAAGGAAACAGAGAAAAGGAAACAGAGCGTGAGCATTCAAAACTAACTTCAAACAATTACTGAAACCTTTTATTTGGCTGCATTTACACTATATAACTATATAACTATATATATACATATATATATATATATATATATATATATATATATATATATATATATATATATATATATATATATATATATATTTTATTTTTTTAGATAAAAATGCTCCTTTGTCATATAGTTTTTTTTTACCGTATTTCAGAAAAACAATCTCTATCTAAATGCGTTACCATTTACGCTGACTGGGTATGCATTTATTTTGCCGGCATTAAAACATTTACATGTAAAATGTATATGTACTAGAGTAAATGGTGCATTAGGAGCAACGGCGTTGATGGGGCAAGACTCTGGAGTGGAGGCCATTATAAGAGGCAGGGCAACTATTATGACTGACATGTCAGCAATGAAATGAACTCACACAGTGGCCCTTAAAGACTATCAAGGATGTGGATAAAATTGATTGGATTGAGTCCATAGAAGACAAAGTCAATTAGAGATAAGTCCTTGAGGTTAGAAATATTAGCAAGGTCTAAAAAGTCCTGTATGTGGTCCTGAAGTGAACAAATTCATTGGCATAGATGATAATAAAGTCATAATCAAACTAAACAGAAATCGAATTAAGACATTTGGAGTTTGCCGATTTTAGTCGCATTATTGAAGTGCAGTACAGACATGTAAACACAGCAATTAAACTATTACCGCCGTGTAGCTTCTTTTTTTCTCTCATACTGCGTGTGGTATTAAACTCCATAAAAACAACACTCTTCCAACAGTTCATACTCGCATCCAATATCTTGTTTTTCTTGGGGGGGAATGCATGAAATGTTCCTTAAAGAAAGTGAAAGTGCCAAACTGCAGTTAATGTCGACAAATAAAAATTAAACACCCAAAATTATATGAAACTTCAGAGGAAACGTTTGACGTTAATCAAATTATGTGCTATAACATGTAAAAAGGGATCATGTAAGGAACATTCAGAAAGCAACTCATGGAAACACCTTAATCATATTATTGTCTCATTCAGATTAAGGCAAATCATTTGATTACTGATGATTTACTAACATAGTCACTGACGCATGTCAAAAGATAAGAGAAGTGGATGTACAGTAGAAACAAATAAACAAAATACAGAGCAGGCGGTTATTGCACAAAACAAGATAAGGGAATAAAATGGAATTTTCCAGTTATCCTGGCTTAATTAATCCCTGATTCAGTTGCATGAAAGCAGGCTAAATTAAGCTGAATTAAGTTACCACAGACATGTTCTCTCAGTTAGTCAGATCCAGAGCAGGCTAACAAAAAGGGGTGCATTTCCGATTGTCCATTGTTCCAACGAACATTCGGAAACTGTGTTGCAAACTTATACATTACCTCTTGAGCTGTAGTTAGAAGCATAGTTCCTGGCTGTGATCACCAGCGATCGAGCAGCTGCAGTTAACGCACAGATTGGATAGAACAACAAATCCACCATTATATGGACTACAAGATCCAGTCATGCACTGCACACACAAACTGTAACTGTACAAGGCCTGGGTAATCATCAACAAGCAAAACAACTGCATTCTGACAGTGAACTGCACCTGTATGGCAGGGTACTTGAACATACATTTTTACATTTCATTCTTAGTATTCAGTTTCCGCAGTTTAATTAAACATATTTAACTGTTTTTTGCTGAAATCATTGCTGCAATCAAAAAACGAGTAATGTGTATGATTCAGCATAGCGTGAACTTAACTGATATGAAATGAGTTCATTCAGTTCTTATGATGGCTGTTAGCCAAAGATATCTGTGGTTGGCATCAAAAGCAGTGTAGTGTGCGGTAAAATTACATTTTTCTATTTTTTGCCTTTCAATTTTGGCATTCTACCGCACAACACAACATGTTTTTTTATTGCAACCGGTCTTTTTTTGCAACCACTATGAGCAGTTGAACCCTTGTGGCGTCATGTGTGACGTAGGTTGGTAATTGCCCTATATGTTGTGTGAATATGTGAAAAAAAACTGTCAATAAAAAATGGTTTCAGAAATATAAATAATGATTGTTCATTTTTGTAAATTAACAAAATACAAAGTGAAGAAAAATGGAAATCAAATCAATATTTGGTTTTACTATTTTTTGCCTTCAAGCCAACATCAATTTTTATACTGTAAACTACAATACATAAAAGCCTAGACATAAAACATAAGGAAAAACTCACAGTGGTTGCCGTTTTGTCTGTATTGTAGTGTAACTGTGACAATCTATTGTCATCCCAAATTACTAACCATTCGACTTCTCCAATATGACCAACAGGGTCTTGAGGGGAATGCCTGTGTTTCCTCAAACATCCACCTCAGATTAGCCTGACATGCCAGCTGTGAGACTGATAGCCCATGGCTGTGGCCTTCTCAGTCTTCATTCACGTACAGTTCACCCGCCTCCAGCCCCAGAGGATGGATGGATGGCTCTATTGAAGGCTGACATCGCTAATCCATCAGTTGAGAGCTCTATGGCTGAACCAGATTGCCTGTGAGCAGAGGTGGACGGAGAAACACAAATCAAACATATGAGTAAAAAGTACAGAATGTATCAGAATATTTGCCATCGTTACACAACTATGAAATTATGTGCAATTATGAGGAAAATGACTCTGAAAGTGAAAGTGTTAAAGTATAGGTGAAAATACTGAAAGTATTTTGAAAATGTTCAAGTACAGATTGTTTCTTGTGAGGGTTGGGGTTTAGGACTAGTATATACTGTAGTATCAAATCAAATCACTTTTATTGTCACATCATCAGCAGCACGTGTGCTATGATGAGTGAAAAGCTTAGGTGCTGGCTCCAGACAGTGCAAAATACAGACAGTGTAAATACAACGACAGTGCAAACATACAGACAGTGCAAATACAACGACAGTGCAAACATACAGACAGTGCAGAATACAGACAGTGCAATATACAACAACATACTCACAAAAAAAACAAGACAATGTAAAATTGGCAATGTTGACAGCGATATGTAGGCAGTATTGTTTTGAGTATGGATTTGTTAAAGTGCAGTGCATGCTACATCTTGATGGTATGCAGTGCGAGGTATGGAAGAGTTTGTGTGGGGTGTGTTAAGTGTTCATCAGCCTGATAGTCTGAGGGAAGAAACTTTCCTTCAGTCGGCTGGTGCGTGACCGGATGCTGCGGAACCGTCTGCCTGAGGGTAGCAGAGAGAAAAGTCTATGGCTTGGGTGGCTGGAGTCGCTGATGATTCTCTTGGCTTTCCTCATGCACCTCCTGGTATAGATGTCCTGGAGGGAGGGAAGCTCACCTCCTACTACTATATAGTATATGCAGTATAAAAATCAATATATGCAATATAAATATGCAATATAAATAAATCAATATTTAACAGGGACAATACATTTGACATTGTTATAAAGAAACAATCAATGCTATGTACATAGGACATACAGTGTATCCGAAAAGTGCTTATAGCGCTTCACTTTTTCCACATTTTTTTGTTACAGCCTTATTCCAAAATGCATTAAATTCATTTATTTTCTCAAAATTCTACACACAATACCCCATGATGACAATGTGAATTTTTTTTTTTTAATTATATAGCAAATTTATTAAAAATAAAAAACCTGAAAAATCACATGTATTGGAATATATTTAGTGGTGCTCAACATATCTGCTCAAAGTTTAATACTCTGGAGTGGAAATGCATTATTTTCAAGATGTTAATCCACTTTTCACCACATTTTTTTTTTATTTAACTTATTTAAATGTTTAGTATTATTTTTTATAGTAAGCCAAACTGCTAAATTCATGCAAAGTAAAACTTGTGGCTCTAAATGGCATTTTAAGTGGTTTAAATGTGGCCCCCTTTGCCTCTGAACTTGATTTCCCCGTTCCAGAATGCGTTTAGGAAAATAGTTTTTATCATTGTAAGTCGGGATTGTCGACCTGAGTAAATTATGATGTGCACAATAAAAAGGAAATACACAAACATAAACAAAACTTCAACACACTGAACCACTACAGCCTCCATTGTCGTATTGCTAGTTACAACAAAACTGTTAACTGTTTACCATTAACAGGTTGATGAATGACAAAACTCTTAAAAACTTTAAATATTTAGATGAATTTAGACTCTCAGCTGAAAGGGTTAATACAGAAGAGCCTAGCATGTGTAAACACGATCACAAGTACACAAAATATGGCTTCCAGTGAGAGCAGACCAATTGATTGAAGCACTGAAACCATGTCAACTCAACTGACATCTCACAAAAATTAATCCAGAGCATGAATAATACAATTTAAAATCTTTTATATAAAGTTGTTAATTTGAGGGGTTTTTTGCATCGTTTTATTTTTTTTTTGGGGGGGGGGGATTCGCCCTACACAAAGGGGCCCTTGGCTGAAAAAGAACCATTGAACTAAAATTAGGCTAAAAACTACTCTACAATTATTTACTTAGTTTATGTTAGTAAAGATATTAACTAACATTAAATAATAGAACCTTATTGTAAAGTATGACGGCATCGCGGTGGCGCAGTGGGTAGCGCGATCGCCTCACAGCAAGATGGTCGCTGGTTAGAGCCTCGGCTGGGTCAGTTGGCATTTCTGTGTGGAGTTTCCATGTTCTTCCAGTGGGTTTCCTCCGGGTGCTCTGGTTTCCCCCACAGTCCAAAGACAAGCGCTAAAGGTGAATTGGGTAAGCTAAATTGTCCGTAGTGTATGTATGTGAATGAGAGTGTATGGGTGTTTCCCAGTGATGGGTTGCAGCTGGAAGGGCATCCGCTGCATAAAACATATATGCTGGATAAGTTGGCGGTTCATTCTGCTGTGGTGACCCCTGATTAATAAAGGGAATAAGCCGAAAATAAAATAAATGAATGAATGTAAAGTATGACCAACTGATCAAATGATAGAAAAATAAATAAATGAGGTATTAATGATAGAATGTGGATGCAAAATATGATTCTCTTAGATAAAAAATAAATAAGTAGAATTAAAACTAAAGTGTGCAGTAGAGAGTGTTAATTAGAAAGCATTTTGTTTTATTTATTTCATTTTTTTACAGGGAATTGTTTGAATGCAGCAGGCCAGTCCAAAACACACTCTCCACTGAACTTTTAATTAGCTTGCACATGGCCTGTGCCAAACTTGTCAAAGTGAATACAGAAACAAGCCGTAATTGGGCTGGCTTATCTGGGCATGCCTTTTATTTATTTATTTATTGTTTGCCACATATGGCTAATAAGACAAAGCCTGATAACCTTTGTAGTCATTATCTTTATTATGTTTCTGTGTTTTCTTCTATAGACTTTAGATAGGGTGACGCAGTGGTGCAGTAGGTAGTGCTGTCGCCTCACAGCAAGAATGTCGCTGGTTTGAGCCTCGGCTGGGTCAGTTGGCGTTTCTGTGTGGAGTTTGCATGTTTCCCCTGCGTTCGCGTGGGTTTCCTCCGGGTGCTCCGGTTTTCCCCACAGTCCAAAGACATGAGGTACAGGTGAATTGGGTATGCTAAAATTGTCAGTAGTGTATGAGTGTGAATGAGAGTGTATGGATGTTTCCCAGAGATGGGTTGCAGCTGAAAGGGCATCCGCTGCGTAAAACATGTGCTGGATAAGTTGGCGGTTCATTCCGCTGTGGCGACCCCAGATTAATAAAGGGACTAAGCTGAAAGAAAATGAATGAATGAATGACTTGAGATAGGTTAGACATTATTTTAAATTGAACAAATTCAAATGAGGCTGTGATTTACTGCATGGAGTTTTTGTCTATCTCACCCTCTGGTAGTCTTTAGTCATTTTAGTCCAAAATATTTTGTTTTTTGAATTTTTAAAAATTACAGAATCATCGGAATGGTCTAAAACTTCTTGACTTTGTTGACATTTGGTATGTGAACACACACACAAAACATTCATGATTCAAGCAGGTTAAATGGCTGTAAAAAATAGATCAACAATGACCTTCATAGGAACTTAATGGGAAATAAGCAAAAATAAGTATATTCAGAAAATATTTTGTTTGCAAAAATACAAATCCACTATGATGCTGAAAAAAAGTGCTCAGCAGTGAAGGGGTGACTAAGGCTGTTTCTCAAAAAGCGTTCTTCAGCGATCTTGTGTCCTTGTGTTTTCGTGTGACGTCATCATCAACTGCCAAAGTTCAGTTCCAATACTCATGACTGCAAGAACGGAGGACGCGTGAAAGTTCCCGGATGTGTTCTTAATATCGAGGATGCATGGATGCAGACTTGAGTACCGAACTCGCTCTAGAAGTCCCAGAAGTCATTGCGACTGGAGGTGGGAAGTGCAGCATTTTATATAAGTTGTTATTAAAGTTCAGAGATATAACTTATTTGTCTCAGGAGTTTCCCTAAATGAAACGGTGAAAGTAAACGTTACCATGAAAGTCTTAATAAAGGAATAAACACATTAGGGGTGCTGAAATTCGAATTCAAATTTGTTTTATTTATATAGTGCAGCATATATTTGTAAAGTCTTTATGCATATTATATATTTTGAAAAGGGGAAAAACAATTAATTGTTGTATGAATGCTGTAATGTTTAAATAATTTTCCATTAAAAACACGTGAAGGTCACGTGACCATCACGAAGAACGCAGCATCTCATTTCTCAAAGGACGCGTTCTCTGTTCTCGCTGTCTTCCGAGTTCTGTCTTCTGAGGTGATCTGGCAAGACCAGTTTTCACAATAACACAAGTCCGTTCTCTGCGTTCTTGGAATTGAGAAACAGCCCAAGGGTGGTTTCACACTAGCACTTTTGGTCCGCACCTGGGTTCGTTTGATGTCAGAGTTCAGTACGTTTAGCTAGTGTGAACGCTGTCTTCTGAACTTGGGTGCGCACCCATGAACCGTACCCGAGTCCACCTGAAAAAGATGGTCTGGGGTACGGTTCGCGCAAACTCTGGTCCAGTTCACTTCTGGTGTGAATCCAATCGTACCAAATAACAAAAGTGAACTGCCAACTGTACAACAAACTATCGTTTTCATAACGTTTATTTGTGTGTGTCTGTGTATCACATTCTGTACCTTGGTGACAAGCAGGACTGAGCAAGGGCAAGCACATTGATAATGTCTGCTTGTCTCCTACAAAAACAGCTTCTGCAGACATCACGTTATGTTATAATATATTTGCGGCAGATGGACGAGAGTCGCTTTCTGTATGTCCAAAACCAAAAGATTTAGTAAAAGCAGAACGACCGTGATGTGTATAAGTAAGAAATCAATCTACGTTATAAGATCGATTAGGGATTTAGTTAGCTTATATCAATGACTCGGATCTTGAAGATCAAAAGATTCACACTTTATCTGAAATTTGTCCTGCAAATAAAGACATTACATTTTACTAATCTTGTCTATATTATTTCCGTGGCCAACGATAATAACATAACACAGAATAGGGTTAACTTTTAGCAAGGTAACACGATCTATAGCTTGAGGCAATGACTTAGAAGCACATAAACAAGAACACAGTTCTTACATAGGAGAACAAAGATTTATTGAGTTACACTACGGTACATGAGGCTAACTACTTAATAAACAAAACAACAAACAAACGCACACACACATTCATACACACACACACACACAGGCAGTTCAGAGGATGCATAATGAGTTTACAAACGTCCCAAATCATCTAGTATTTCGTACTAGATCTTAGAATCACCTGAGAAACCACAAAAGCAGAGATTTGACTTATCTTTAGCTGCTTAAGATCATAGGTACCAAATCAGAAAGAAACAACAGTTGTTCAAATTACTTGCGCGAGTTTGTTTAAGTCTTCTTTGACTGGGTTTTCCCTCACCGGGCTGGCCTGAGGAACCACGTGGTGCTCGGGATAGGTTGGCTTCGGTGACGTCTTCGGGATTCACTCGGGCATGAGTGGAGACTCGTTGTCCTGGGTTACCGGGATAGCCGACTCTGCTGAGAGCCAGTTCGCGGAAGTTTGTTCGGTTTCGGGGGATCCCGAGACTTACAAAGTTTGCATGAAGAGTTTGTGGTGGCCCAATCTCGTGGTGGCGACCGGGGGCAGAATAGCAACAGCTAGGCGCAAGCCGGCTACTGCTAAACGGCAAAGTTTTTAGGGCGGCAGGGGCTTTTAAGTGACCTGCTCTAGTCCATCCCTCAATGACCGACTGCCATGAAGGGCGGGGCCACGCCCCGTACCAGCATTGCCAGGGTCAATTATTAACAGACTCCAAGAGACTGCACGTAGTAAAATCTCTGGTAAGATTGTAACTATCTGACATCAAATGTTACAAGACGAATACAGTTCGTATTACTAAGTTTTCATTTACACCAATGTATTGCAAATAAACAGGGGTTTGGTTCAACACCAAACATAAAGCATTTCAGACACATACAGATCATTTTAACCTGTTATAAGGGTAAACAACACATTGTTAACCTGGTCGGTTGGAATAAACACAGCACATAAGTAAACCTATGGCTATTATTCAGAATATCAAATTTTGCCTTGGTTCTAACATTTAAAAGAATTGTCTTTCTTAAGTCTCTCATTCATTTGCATTACTTGCTAGATATCCCGTTGTCTCTGAATTCTGTCCATCTAGCTGCAATTAGAATGTCTCGAGGGTGAACACATGATCAGTCGTTTGAAAGTCTCGTGATGGAGGTCTTGAAGGCTCCATTGTCTTAGATGGTTGATCATTTACGAAATTGTTAAAGCATCTCTGGCCAACTGAGGCCAGAGTATTGGGGGAAGAGAATCGAATGAATTGACCCACTGTTATGTGATGGTATAGTAGTTAAATGAATTAGGCCATGTGGCTACCCCAAGACTCCAAGCCTGATTCGAACTGGTTTGATGAGTCCCTTCAACGCCTTTACATTTTGGTGCTTTGCTTTCATGGCAGACACCTAGCAACAGCAGCTCGATGACGCAAGCGTACCGGGGTTCAGAAGGAAATAAGACAGTAGCCCCTTTCACACAGTGATCCCGGTAAATGTCCAGAAATGTTCTGGAACGACTTTACCAGTAAATTCAAAAAACCGCTGTTCACACAGGCAAGGACGTTACGGATTTTTTCCGGAAAAGACCATTCACACATTCATTCCAAAATACTGGTAAAATCTGATATCATTAACCAGAAATGACCTCTAAACGGCTGTGCTTGTATTTGTAAACATTTGACTACATTACAAACTCTGTGGATGGATAAGTATTGTAAACAACTTCGATGAAAACATATAGAGAAACACTTTCACTTGTTGAGATGTATCATTCCGGCAAATTACCAGTAATGTTACAACTTCTCCTTCCAGAAAATTGCCGGAACGAATTTACTGATATTTTCAAAAAGGGCATGTTCACACATACAGACCATTCTGGAAAATTGACGGAACAAATTTAACGGTATTTTCAAAAAGGGCATGTTCACACATACAGATCATTCAGGAAAATTGACGGAAGGAATTTACCGGTATTTTCAAAAAGGGTATGTTCACACATACAGACCTTTCTAGAAAATTGCTGGAACGAATTTACTGGTATTTTCAAAAAAGGCATGTTCACACATACAGACCTTTCTAGAAAATTGCTGGAACGAATTTACCGTTATTTTCAAAAAGGGCATGTTCACACATACAGATAATTCAGGAAAATTGACGGAACGAATTTACCGGTATTTTCAAAAAGGGCATGTTCACACATACAGACCTTTCAGGAAAATTGCTGGGACTAATTTACCGGTATTTTCAAAAAGGGCATGTTCACACATACAGACCTTTCAGGAAAATTGCTGGAACAAATTTACCGGTATTTTCAAAAAGGGCATGTTCACACATACAGACCTTTCAAGAAAATTGCTGGAAAAAATTTACCGGTATTTTCAAAAAAGGCCTGGTTACACATACAGACCTTTCTAGAAAATTGCTAGTAATTTTCCAGAAAGGTCTGTACGTGTGCAAATGGCTAGTGTGAACACAAACCAGGACGTGAATGCGTTTGAGTGTTCTGATTGGCTAAAGTAGACGTCTCACGTCAGCGTGTTCTAAGCGTGAATGTGCCCTTTCTGGCAATCTTCCTTCTGCGTTCACACAGTGCAGCATTCCGGCAAATTACCAGTAATGTTACAACTTCTCTTTCCAGAAAATTGCCGGAACGAATTTACCGGTATTTTTAAAAAAAGGCCAGTTCACAGATACAGACCTTTCTAGAAAATTGCCAGTAATTTTCCAGAAAGGTCTGTACATGTGCAAGGGGCACCCTAAAACACTCACTCTCACACAAACACACATAAACACACATCTACGTCGACCCACACACCTTTGAAACAGATAAAAGTTTGATAATTTGTGCAACAAAATGTTAGAATTCAGTCATAATTGAAAAATCAGCACATACTATAACAGTAAAGGGGTGTGAAATAGGCAAACACAAACAAACACACTTGTGGTCTTCATAGTCAAAAATGACTGCCATAGGAAATGAACAGTCAATTTGAATGTTATCACTCAATTGAATGGGCATTATCAGTGATTATGGGCACCTACTGGTAGGCTCAGAAGGCTGTTATCATACATCCACTTAATCAGCTACAGATCACATACAGCTGTGGCCGAAAGTTACAGAGAATTATTTATTTATCATTTATTACATTTTCCATTATTTTTTTTTTTTTACGTCTACCCCTACCCCAACCGTAAACGCAACCGTCACGGTAATGTAAAAACAGATCAGGAGTCTTCTCTATTACTATAGCTGATTAACAATGTGGATGGATGATAATAGCCTTCTGAGACTACTAGTAGGTTCAGAAGGCCCCTACTGGCCCAAAACTATCAGCTGATAACCACTGACAACGTCCATTTAAGTCGAGTGATAACATTCAAAGTGGGTGAAATGAATGGGAAACATGGAAACATTTAGAGAATATTTTGTTTGCACGATGAAGAAATTTATAATAATGCTGAAAAAAGTGCAAAGGAGTGAATGGGGTGACACTCTAAGTGTGAAATACACATACTCGCACACACAGCATCATACACTTTTGTTTAGTCTCTTTATAGCAACATGTAGTTTTTACTGCAATCATAATCCAAAAATTAACACTACAAATCAACCTTTTTTAAACAAAAAATATCAAACATTTGTCAAGAAGAAGTCTTTTATAGTGTCTAAATGTATTTTTAAATGCACACTTCCTTAGTAATATGTCAACATCTAAGGATTTCACGAGCTTTGTAGAGATGTCATTACGTTTTTCTTTTTTTACATCAAGATGGTGCTAATCTACCTTTTTGTTTTTTGAATGGCAGTCTCTATTTTTATCTGGAAATACTGTGATAATTTAAAAATAATCAAAAATAAAATGACAAAAATTCTGTTGTTTTCAATAGGAAATAAATGGATGTTGATTACTGCATAAATAATTGTTACAAAAAAACTCAAAAAATTTAAAATGAAATTATATATAAATATATATATATATATATATATATATATATATATATATATATATATATATATATATATATATATATATATATATATATATATATATATATATTAAACAAAAATATATTTGATTGATTTTACCGGAAAAAAAAATCAGAGGGTACTTTACATGCGTTTGTCCACAAGTGCGTTTCACAAATTAGAATCAACCCCAAAGGGTTAAATTTAATCATTGTACTATATTGTGTAGTGGTAAACTGATTTTATTTTATTTTTAAAAATGTTCCATCGGCTGAATACTGTTAAAATCTGGTTAAAGTCCAATCTTGTAAACAAACTTACAATAAGTTTGTATTCTAGTTAAAATTAAGGTATGGCACATGACTGGCTAAGGTAACTTTCAGTCTAATGGTCCATTTCCACTGAGTGGTACAGTACGGTACGGGTCACCTTTATCAGGCTTGCGTTTACACTGCCAAAAGGGTACCAATGGTATCCTTCTGGTCGGAGTGGTGTCAAATTTCAGGAAATTTCTCAAGGAAAGCTCAAAGTAAAGCTGTACAGGTCGTTCACATATCGTATGAGAAGCACTTCTCACATAAATACTTGTAAATGTTCATTACTATGAAAATCACTTTCTATAAAAAATAATAAAATAAAATAAATAAATAAATGCAACATATATGAACATATACAGCCCCTTACAATTTCCGATATGTTACCAATTACAGAAAAACTGCACACAGCATACATTCCGTCCTTATTTGGATTAAAAAACAACACGTTTAGCTTACAACATATAGCCTACAGTCAGTGCAAACCTCTCATCTGTATCTTTAATCTTCACCAGCACATGTAACCTCTTGTTAGAAAATAATTTCATCATTCCGAGTTCATAATAGTCCAAAAGGTGATGATAATAGTTAAACATGGCAGTTTGTTCATGTTTTAGGTTGCTGAAAGAATCCTTTGCTCCTTTGTTTTTTCCAACTTCTTTGTTTTTTCGTGCTTCACTCACACGTTTGTCCAGTTCGGAAAGGATCGGGTGTAAGAAGCACTTCAATAATCACGCGCACAGTATTATCATCAGCTTAAGAAGTTTGTTATTTCAAATATAGAAGCACACCGAGTGCCATGAGCTCTCTGGGGAAAGTGAAACCGTTAGCGCTTTAGACGGCCTTGTAAACAACAAAAGGTTTATCTTCTTGGCTTTGTGGCTGTTCATTAAGATGACAACGAGGTTTGTTTGAGCTCGGGTCAACCATGGATCATTATTATATGTATATATTATAACAGTGTAATGTCTCGGCTGCGCATCTCTCTTAGCCTTTTGGTACCCTTTTATTGTGCTAGGTACCCTTTGAAAAGTGGTATGGTACGGTTCGCTTTTAGGTGCCTTTTTTCAGGGAAAACGGCCATAAAAGCGTACCGAGTTTCCTCGTGTCTTGGTTGACATTTTTTTTAACATTGAACTTGAAGGACTCCATGTTATGAAGCTATTCAATCAGAATAAAAGAGAGAAACCCATACAAATACATTTCAGAATTATCTTTAGACTGGGGAATCATATGCCTTTTACATTTTCTGCAGGCATATTTTATCTAAGTTATTTAAAGAGATACTCCAACTAAAAATGAAATATCTGTAATTTACTCAACCACAAGCAAGTTAAAAACGAAGATGTTTAAGAGTTCCTCTCATACCTCTCAAATTTTCAAAAGTTTCTTTGTAGCAAATAACAATAATAATAAATAAATAATAATGATTTTTTTAGATTTCTTCAGACATATTTCATTAATTTCAGCGTATGTTCAGATATACAAGGTTATTTTGCAATGGGTAAAACTTTAGACTGTTCTTCTATTTATTTAAGAATTATTTATTCATTGGTTTATTTATTTTCATGAAAGACGTGAAGATTTCAGATGTAAAAGCCTCTAAGTGTCTCTAAGTGAAATTCTCTTCTAAAATGAGCATTTTTCTCAAGCTCCTGTGTGTAGGTTCAAGAATTTCACTTTTATAGTGATGAAGAATAGGCTCTTTTCATTGCCTTGAAAGTGAAATAACTGAACATACACATAGGCTGAAAAAACTTACAGATTACACTTGCAGGTTTTTGCATCTGAACTATCCATCTAAACAAAATGCCAATCAGAACACAAGACAGACTGTTGCGTGACTCACGGGGCATTTGCATGTACTTTAGGTCAGACTGAGTTGTTGCTCTGGGATCATTAATATGCATGCCTTGGGCTGCATTTGATGAGCCACAATGTTTCCTGGTGAGACAAGATTTATAATTTTACTCCCTTAGTTATTTTTAAGTTTATATTTTAATTTCTATGTATGTGGGACTTTTATTTTGAAAACGAGAGATGCAGATTTTTACTATGCATTACTGAGCAACAACTGTGTTCAAACTTGCATCAGAATGCAAAATACAGGATTTACAGATTATACATTTATTCAGCTTCACTTCGAAGAGTAATAAGGTATGTTCAATTGGATCTTTTGTTAATTTATCAAGTTAATTGTGAAATTTGATGCGTATGTTTCAACAAACACATGTAGAAATTGTGTCCAATCATTCAGCTCAACTGTCATCTGTTCATGCAGAGGTTGATATAAATTCCTGGCTGTGTTTTCTTTGACATTATAGCTTAAAAATACAATGCGATGCATCTCTATCGGTCTTTTTTGTCAAGTTTAATTATAGATTAGCCTCAGATCTTTTGCGCAAAATAGGTTAACATTACTCTGATGGGATTATATTAGAGAGCTCACTCTCTCCATGTAAAATAAACCTCCACTTATAAAAATATTTAGCTAAGCATATACTGCGTTTTTTAAAATAGTATTTTTTGGCAAAGTATTATTATATTGTTCTTGTTCAATGTACATGTTCAAGTTGTGTCTGTGTATGTGTGTGTGTGTCTGTCTGTGGGAGCTGCATGTCAGAGCAGAGCTCATTGATATTCATGACCAATCCAAACATGGTCAATATGGATATTGTGATTGTAGGAGCATTTATAGGTGTAATGTCCACTTTATTAGGTACACCTGTCCAACTGCTCATTAACGCAAATGTCTAATCAGCCAATGACATGGCAGCAAATTTAGGCATGTAGACATGGTCAAGACGATCTGCTGCAGTTCAAACCGAGCATCAGAATGGGGAAGAAATTTTTTTTTTGGTCACACTTTATTTTGATGGTCCGTTTGTTGAATTTAAGTTACATTGCAACTAATTATCATTAGATTATAAGTAGACTGTTAGGTTGGGGTTAGGGTTGGGGTTGGGGTTAGGGTTAGTGTAAGTTGACATGTACTTGCAAAGTTTCTTATAGTCAGTTAAATGTCTGTTGAAGGACTGTTAAATGTCAGTAGATATCAACAGATATTAAACAGACAGTCTACTAATACTCAAATGGACCATCAAAATAAAGTGTTACCTTTTTTTTTTCAAGTGACTTTGAACGTGACATGGTTGTTGGTGCCAGAAGGGCTGGTCTGAGTATTTCAGAAACTGCTGATCTACTGGGATTTTCACACACAACCATCATCTAGGATTTACAGAGAATGGTCTGAAAAAGAGAAAATATCCAATGAGAGGCCGTTCTGTGGGCGCAAATGCCTTGTTGATGCCAGAGGTCAGAGGAGAATGGCCAGACTGGTTCAAGCTGATAGAAAGGCAATGGTAACTCAGCCACACAGGGTGCCATTCCTGTCAGCTTGAACAGGAAACTGAGGCTACAGTTTGCACAGAATTTGGCGACATGAAAGCATGGATCCATCTTGCCTTATATCAACAGTTCAGGCTGGTGATGGTGGTGTAATGGTGTGGGGGTATTTTCCTGGCACACTCTTGGCCCATTAGTACAGTGTCAACGCCACAGCCTACCTGAGTATTGTTGCTGACCATGTCTATCCCTTTTTTGACCACAGTGTGCCCATCTTCTGATGGCTACTTCCAGCAGGATAACACCTGTCATAAAGCGCGAATCATCTCAGAGGGGTTTCTTGAACATGACAATGAGTTCACTGTACTCAAATGGCTTCAAAAGTCACCAGATCTCAATCCAATAGAGCACCTTTGGGATGTGGTGGAATGGGAGATTCGCATCATGGAAGTGCAGCTGACAAATCTGCAGCAACTGCGTGATGCTATCATGTCAATATGGACCAAAATCCAGAGTCCAACCCAGTAATAGCAAGGTGTACCTAATAAAGTGGCCAGTGATTGTAAATAAACATATAAAACTATTTCTGGAGATTTTTATCATAGTTACCTAAACCACATACCTACTATGTAGATATCAGAACATTTTCCTTCGGCTCAGGGGTCGCCACAGCGGAATGAACTGCCAACTGCTCTGGCATATTTTTTATGAGTGCAGTGGATGCCCTTGCAGCCGCAAGCCAGCACTGGGAAATATCAGAGAACAGTTTAACTTATTGAACCAATGTACTATATGGCACCCTTCAATTCTATTATGTATCTAATTAGAGTAACAATTCAGTACCAATTCCCACTATTAACAACTGACTTTTTTCCTGCTTATTAATAAAATATTGACTGTTTATTAGTACTTATAAAGTATGATCTTAGGCCTTGTTCACACGAACATGGATTTTTTCAAGACCACAGGTTTTTTCTATGTGGTTTAGCTATTTGAACTATATGCAAACACAGTATTGGGTCACTGAAACTGAAACATTCCTGTCAGTATGAAGATTTCTTTGTGTATTTGTGTGTTTTTAACTTTGCACGCTGTCATTTGCTTTGCATAATTTCCTTGCGCCACAATCCTTGTCATTTACAAGACACACGTCTGTGCAATGACTAATGTAACCAAACTACTTCTGCTAATGACTAACAAGGTTTGTAACATGTATACTGATATTGACAATTAATTATTCCTATTAATTTCGGAATAGAGGCATCAGAATTTAGCCAACCAGTAATGATAATAACACTTTTTGAGGCTTCTAATTGGCCAACATGACTTTACAATTAGAAGTATATCACCAACATAGGGTGTTTTTGCATTTTCACGTGAACGATTGGAGGATGTGGCAGATTTTAGTTTTCTGGACCAGGCCGTATCCTGAGCAGCTGCTGTGGTGGTCATCATGGAGTGAGAGCATGACTGACTCTTGTGATGCTCCAAGGACAGACGAGTCTTCGCTGAGGTCCAGCTTCCTGCGCCTAGACTGCAGCTCTGCACAAGACGTTTGGCCATAGGGGAAATGGTCGTGCCCAACTGAGCCTGGTTTCTCTCGAGGTTTTTTAAAATCTTCGCTTTAGCCAATTGGTGAAGTTTTTTCCTCGCCGCTGTCGCCACTGGCTTGCATGGTTCGGGATCTGTAGAGCTGCGCATCGATGGATTTGCTCTTCAGTGTTTGGACTCTCAGTAGTGATTATTAACCCACACTGAACTGAGCTAAACTGAACTGAACTTATTCTCTGAAAACTGAACTGACACTGTTTCAATTCAATATAATCTTCCATGTGAAGCTGCTTTGAAACAATCTACATTGTATAAGCGCTATACAAATAAAGATGAATTGAATTCAATTGAATTTTGTTTTTGAATAAGAGGAAAAAACTTGGTTTTCAAAAATACATGTGGACATGGCCTTATCCGCTTGTTGAGTGTCACGTCACACGAAACGGCTTTCGGGTCCAAGCGCTCTATCAAACTGTATGGGGAGACTCAACAAATGGTAATAATAAAGATTTTTAGCCCATCATTTATTCTGTTTATTTACTTATGTAAATGTGTGTAAATCTGAATTTATTCAGTTTTTAAACTACACGTTTTTCACATATTAAGGTTTTAGTTATGAGACTCCCAAAATAATTCCGCAGAAATCCGCAGATTTTTACCAAAATTCTCCACAAAAATTGGAAAAAACGTCCGCAGATTCCGTCTGGACCTAGTCATGACTTAACAAGCAGAATCTCCATCGTTAATTCTACCCATTACTAAAACTACCTTACTTACTATCTAACAATAAGCAGAAAAATGATTTGAGCTAAATGTGTTAATGGTTTGTTAATAGCAAGAATTGTACCTTAAAATAAAGTGTGACCCTAATCTGTAGCTTTCTTCGCTGTAAAGACTCACAGCAGGTAACCAAACATCCATAACCTAGCACGCATTAAAAAATTGATGATTTTGAAGTTGCGTTCAAATGAGTGGTGAACCTACAAAGCAGACGAAGATCAAAAGAAGAACAGAAATGCCCAGGAGACTTGAGCAGTTCCACTTCAATGTGATTACTCGCTGTGTTAGCAATCAGACCCCACAGCTTCAACTTTCTTCAGTCCGTTACACAGCAGTCAAACTTGTCTTGATCACTTCCCATCATTCTCTGTCAGTCAACACGTATCCTGCTCCCCTGCCCAGCTAACACTGGATCGCACCACTATGTCAGCTGCAGTTCGATAATGAGCTCCAGGCCAGAGGGAACTGTAAGTGCACGGTGGCATTTGTCTAGGACACTGGGAGCTCACGGGGTGCCGCAAGGTTGTGACGCTTCTGGTGTGCGGAGATCTGTCACAACTGACATCAGCTGTCATCAGAAAGAACATCTGTCAGTTTGAAACAGTGTGGAGATTTCTAAACAGAAAGAAATATCTTCACCTTGAGTACTCCATTCACTGGACTGTGCTGACTCACTGAGCATTAGCAGCCACTGCTAGTAATTAGAAAGGACTTACATTAGGTGGTAGGGGGGTTGAATATCCTAATTAATGCTTTATCCCCCTTGAAGAACATCAAGATGTGTCAAAGGCTGGCCCTTTAAATAATGAGAAATAGTTTGCGCTGATCTGTATCTTAAATAATAATCTTAATAATTAAAATAACAGATCACATAAATATACATTTGACCACCCCAATAACGGTTTATACCATTATGAATGCATGATTGCACCCAGCAGTCTATGTGAGAAAATATTTCTTCGACAGTCTGAAGCCAGCATATCTATAGCACAAGTAGACACTGTAAGTGTACACAAGACACTTTTCTTGTAAAGTAGGTGTTTGTATCTACAGTACATATAGCCTAAAAGTAAAGTAAAATTAGACACATCGTTTGTATTTTAATAGACACCTGCTTGGATGTGGAAGTTAAACAATAAAATAATAAGTATAATATGTCATGGTTATCCATTTATTAGTGCAGAAATTAAACCTTTCCTCATTTATTTTATATCATCTTTGAGGTTCTCTCAGAGGTTACTGTGGGTCAGAATACAGGTTGTTGCTAGATCGGATACGTTTGCGGCCGGAAGTTAACGAGAATTATTTATGTTATTTATGAAATTTCTGGTTTATTGTATTTTATTATCGTCTACCCCCACCCCAACCCTAAACCCAACCGTCACAGAAGCGTAAAAACAGTAGTTGTACCGAGTTTTATTTATCTTAACTATTAAAGTACCCAATAAAATGTATTATTTAACCCCTACCCACACCCCCACCCCCACCCTAAACCCAACCGTCACAGTACTGTAAAAATATAAATTATTGTTATACAGTGTCACAAAAAAATGCCGCTATATTAATGTGCATATCGCACTTCCGGCCGGCCGCGTATCCAATCTAGACTTTACCCAGAATACATTTCTATCCCTCAGAACACTGAAAACCTAAATACGTTTAGTAGGGGTGTCAAAATTAATCGTTTCTTCGGTGCACCGCGATTAGTAATAATCATAACCGGTTATTATGTACTGACGTCATTTATCTCACATGCGCTATGTCGCCGTAGCTTACTATGGCGAGCGCGAGTATATACAACGCTCTAACTGTGTAAAAACTCTGAAACTGCATTTTTACTGAGTGTGTGTTTGCTGAACTCTGTTTCACTGACACTTACAGCAAAAGCCCCTATTTCACGGCGATTGAGAGAATGAAAGTAATCTCCATTTCTCTCTCTCTGTCTCACTGTGGCCCTTTCTGTTGAGCGCGTGACCAATCAAAGCGGTGTAAGAAAGAACTTGGTAGACAAGGCTCAGAAAGCGAATGGGATATTTATATTTGTTTATTTGCTATAGACCATTTCAATGTGGTCATGTCATTAGCCCATCAACATTTCCTGCTTGACGTTAAACTATTTCCTAACTGTAACAAGAGGCAATTCAATCATAACTTGATTTTAAATCAGCCGTCATAACACTACTTATCAATATGTGGACCTTTTTGGATTCTCAGAAGCAATGGAAATTAAAAATGTAAAACAGGAAATACGTTAGGACCATTGTTTTTGTTTACATCCCTCAAAATGGTCTTGTTTAAAGGTACAGTTTATATATCTGACTGTATTAAAGGACAAAATTGTTTTACAAATAGTATATAAATATATTTATACATTTTAATACAAGAATTGCTGTGCTGTGAAGAAAATATAAAACTGTGTATGGAAAGCATCGTCAATGCACCGTGATGCACCGAGATATCGAATTGAACCGAATCGATGGCATGATAATCGTAACCGAACCGAACCGTGAGACCAGTGTAGGTTCACACCTCTAACGTTTAGTAATAAATCAGATGTAATTGAATTAAGTATGAATTTGGTTCATTAAAACATGCGTGTGTATTACACAAGATGCCAAAAAAAGTTGACCCTCCACACACTGGTTATTGGTAATACGTACTTCTGGCTACATAATTCACAATCTCTAGATATGTATACTGGCTCTGTTTTCAGAATTAGCCTATGTTGATGGTAACAAATATAAAATTAATATACAACTAGTTGACATCTTTTTTTTTGTACTACAACTAGACCTTATTCTACAGTGCAGAAGTGCACTCGTTTTTGCAATTGTTTTAGAACCTTCGATTCAGTTGCCTATGGGAGAAATGATTTGTAATAATAAATGTCAGCAAATGGTCAAACTACAAACAAGTGTGTTGACTATACATAAAAAGTAGAATAATATAATAAGAAAATGTCGGTTTGTAAAATCAAGCAGCATAATGAGCTGCTTTTACAGTCTAAAAATCAATGGAAGTAAATGAGATCGGAAGTCTTGAGCCAAAAAGAGTCCAATGGCTGTGCCTGTTCTTAAGTGAAGAGTCAATAACACCTGTTTAATCTAACTCCACTGCAAAAGACTCTTTTTGTAAAGCTTCTGAGGTTTGTGGACAACAGTGTAGTTATTGACATCATGCAGGGTGATGATGAGTATGCATACAACAGGGAGGTTGAGCAGCTGATGGTCTGATGCAGAACCTGGATCTGAACATGCTCAAGATGGTGATGATCTTCAGGAAAAGCACCCCAATACTCCCATGAACAATTCTGTGACAGCATTGGAATGTTTCAGGGTGCAGGGCACCACTATCTCTCAGGACCTAGAGTGGGAATTCTACATCAAATTTGTTATGAAAGTTAATAGTAGAGACTGAACTTCCTTTGCCAGCTGAAGAAGTTCAACATGCCACAGCAGCTGCTGACACAGTTCTGCTTGGCTATCATTGTGTCTGTTCCATGCACTTCAATAACTGTCTGGGTTTAGCTCAGCTACAATGCCAGGTCAGACATCAGAAGACAGATCAGACGGCTGAGATGATTGTTGGAGCTTCCCTGACCACCCTTCAGGAGCTGTCCTCTTCCAGAGACAGGAAGAGGGCAGGTAAAATCATCACAGATTCACTCACCCTGGCCATAAAATATCTGTTGCTGTCTGGCTGGAGATTCAGAACAGTGGGCAGCAAAATATCTATGCATAAGAATAGTTTCTTTCCTCAAGCCATTTCGGTGAACTCCGAAATGACTCCAGCTCCCTTCTTTGTGCAATACACCACTGTTCTGCACAATATTCATTTCTGTTTGTTCATTTTAATTCACAAAAATCCACAAATATGAGTATAAATCTCTAAATACTACACTGAATGTCTCATATCCAAGTCCTTGGTTTGCATGCACATTTGAAAATAAAGGTGCTTGTGATGCTGTAATGGCATTGAAAAACATAAGAATATAGGGTAACAGTTTACTGGGTGTTCATAGGACTGTCATGAAACCTTTATAATCATGATCGGATACGTGTCATGTATATTAAGGAAATTTCATGCAAGCTTATGACATCTGTCATTAAGTGCCATTAGAGCAGTAATGTCATTTTAAATGCAAAGGTGACCTTGGCTGAGATGCTTTTGTTCACCCGATTCAAATGTTATCACTCGATTGAATAGGCGTTATCAGTTGCTATCGGCTGATAGATATGGGCCAGTAGTCTCAGAAGGCTGTTATCATCCATCCACATGGTTAATCAGCTGTCAAGGTTCGTGGTGGGGAAAAGGAGCGAGGATTCAAATGCAGGGAAAAATGGGTATTTATTAATAATAAAATAAAACAAACATTAAAATAAACTACCCCGAGGGGGAAAACATTAACAAAACATACAAATAAACTTCACTGGGCAGGCTGGCGTGGAACAGGACAGGACAAGGCTACAAACAACAGGACAAGGAGAAAAGATGACGAACTGGCACAGGACAGCAGACATGAGGAGATTATATACAAGCATAAATTAACACACAAACAGGTGAACCTGATAAACTAATAATGGGTTAACAAGGAGGGTGGGGCTAGACTATAGACGGGAGAGCACATGACACAAAGACAACAAGCCATGTGCTCACATAAAACAAGACTAGAACACGCAAGCACGCGATGCATTTAAACATACACCACGTGCTAAACAGAGAGATGATGAGAATGAAACAGCGCGATGCCGACAGAACAAAACAAACACGAGTACGAGCGCGCGCGTCACAAGCATGCGCAGGCCGTACACATCCGCATCAAGCGGGAGCACGCACGGTCCGCGCGCACTCACGACAGCGCGCGCACACAGAGACACACACAATGACAGAACGCAAGTGCTCGACCCGAGAAAACTCGAGCCGAGCACAACAAGACAGAGCTAGTGTCTGGACTCTGCCACCAAAACAAGAGTTAACAAGACCAGAGTGGCAGAACCCTGACATCAGCTATACTAATAGAGAAGACTCCAGATCTGTTTTCACATTAGTTTGTGACGGTTGGGTTTAGGGTTGGGGTAGGGATAGACGTTAATAAAATACAAACAATGGGAAATTGAATAAATAATACAAAAATAATATATATAATTATCGTGGTTAATCAGCTATACTAATAGAGAAGACTCCAGATCTAGATTAGGGTTAGGGTTGGAGTAGGGGTAGACGTTAACAAAATACATTCATTCATTTTCTTTTTGGCTTAGTCCCTTTTAACAAAATACAATTACTGGGAAATTTAATAAATAATATAAATAGTTCTCCTTAGCTTTCAGCCACAGTCGTATGTGATTATAGCTGATTAACCTTTTGGATGGATAATAACAGCCTTCTGAGCCTACCAGTAGAGCCTTCAAGAGAATCGTCACTTGCACATGCTATAAGTGGAACGTTAACATAGGAAGCGCCATATTAAAATACATATCCGAAACACAATGTCATAATATTGCAATGTTGGTGCCCAGCAATAAACCATGGCGAAGAAAAGGTACAAAAGGAACTTGATGGCATGGTGAGAGAAAAAAGAGAAAAAGCAAAAACAGGGATCCATTTGAGAAGGGTCTGGCTGCAGAGTTGCACTTGCACTTTCAGGCTTGTACTCTTGGGCTTGCACTCTCAGGCACCCACACGTCCTCTGCAAGTGACGTCATTTACAATCGACACCTGCACTCTCCTGTCACGTCACTTGCAATCGACAGAAATAAAGCTGCGGTCACACTAGAGTTTGTGCGTGCGAAATTCTGTCGTACGGCGCTGCGAAAAGGGGCGGGATTAAACAAGATGATTAGACATTAAAAAAGCAAGCGATTGCTCCATGTTTTAAATTTCTGTTCAGAGAGGTCATGTTTTGATCTTGGATTGGTCTCACGCAGTCAAGTGATGCGATTTTGCAGGTCAGAGTTCACCAAGTTTGAACTTTGCACTGCAGCGAAATGCGAAACTCGACGCATGACCCTGCGTTTCCGGTCTGACGCATTCGCGTGCGTATGAATGGAAGTCTATGGGGAGTAAAGTCCAGTGTGACCGCGGCTTAAACCGAAAGTAAGTTTCAAGTTTGTTTGCATTGCCAGTGACGACGTTGTCAAACAATTCTAAGTACTTAAGTTGTATACCATGATAGATCCTCCTCACCCCCTGAAAAGCAAAGCTTATTATTTATTTATATCAACTATCAGGTCTAAATATACCTGGGGTGTCCAAACTCGGTCCTGGAGGGCCGATGTCCTGCATATTTTAGTTCCAACCCCAATTAAACACACCTAAACCAGCTAATCAAGCTCTTTCTAGGTGTACTAGAAACTTCCAGGCAGGTGTGTTAAAGGAAGTTGGAGCTAAACTGTGCAGGACACCGGCCCTCCAGGACTGAGTTTGGACACCCCTGAAATAAACACACAAAGAATTCTTCCACAGTTATGAATAAAAAAAACACCAGGCTAATGCAAATTTGAATTTTAGTTTTTATTTTAAACATTTCAAGGAATTTTACAACTAACGGATACACATTATGGACTTACAGCAATGATTCTTGAACGACTTGGGAAACTATTCTTTATTCAGCAGGTCCCAGGACGATTGCAAACAAGAATGCAGATGTCGATGCAAGTGATGTGGCAGGAGAGTGCAGGGCTCGTTTGCATGAAAGTCCTTAAGCAAAAAATCTCTCAGTTTAAGGTTTGAGCTGAAAGTGCAAGCGCAAATCTACAGCCAGACTCTATTGGTCCATTCTCCATACCTCAATAAAACGATCTAAGATGACTTTTGAAAGTTCAAAGCTATTTTATGGCTTTAATTTGTAGCACAAACTATTTTTAATAACACTACTTGGATTGATTGTTTTTCCAGTAAAGGTTATAGGATCACATGGGAAAGGCCATGCAATTTATTTCATAATAAGTAGTTGGAAAGTCACACATGGTTTAGAATGGCATTAATGTCACAAACACTGTTGAGGTATTATTTCATTTCACTGTCTACATGCAGCATAGCTCTCGTATAACTTAAGCCATCTAAAACATGTGCCATTTTTCCCTCAACAGAAATGGCTAATTTCTCTCTAGTTAACATTGAGGTCATTAGTAATTTGGCTTTGAATATAAAGATATTTAAATCTCATTATTAGTACTCTTTGAACATGATATGTTATTTATAATTAGCTGTCAGGGTGTGTGAGAATTAGCATTGGCTCTGTTTTCAGCGAAAAGCTTCTAGTTCCAAAGCTGAAAGTGCTCGAAGGAAACTGACAGCAACTTTAATTAACACTTTTGTTTGGTGGCTTAGGAAAAACTCCCACCCTGCCTTGCATGTTTGACACTGACTTCATTATGACTTTGTTCCTGCGACCAATAAGCTGTCAATGAGCTGTGGGCCAAGGGTTCGCTGTAAGGACGACAAACTGATTTGTGTTTATACCACAGATATATATATATATATATATATATATATATATATATATATATATATATATATATATATATATATATATATATTATGTTCGATGATACTGTCAGCTTTCAGTGGTGTTATATTACCATTTTCTCTATTGATTTCTTTTTTTACAGATGTCCTTACATAACCTACAAAATGTGCAACAATAGCAATGAATATTTTATGAATCAATAGAGTCTTTGCTTATATTTACAAGATTTAGCCAAACTGTGTTGAAATTCACAGCACTAGGCATTCTTAATCATCTTCAGTGGGGTTTTATAGCAAGTGAAATTGTCAAAAATCCATTGTGTTTGCATTCAGTGAACCCTTGTGTGCTATTGGAGATGTTTTCATCCACTCTGGGGTGTTTTTGAGTCGTACTTTGGCCACAACTTTATCTGTGTTTCAGAAAAAGGAATGATTTTTGGTGACAAATCTTATTCTGACACATATTTTGCTTTGAAATTTTTCAAAAACTCAACACAACGCTCTGGGCAAATTCACTACCCTTTCATTTTGTTAGTGGCTGTTCTTTTCTACCATTGACTTCCATTATAATGACAATTTTTGATTTTAAAGCCATGACACCATATTATAAGCAGCTCAGCTCTCAGAAAATAGTAAACTTAGTAAGTGTTTTATGCACTATAATGTGTTGTTATACTCCATAGAACACCATATAAAAGCCAGACCTTTTTTGCACAGGCCGATCTAAAGGGTAAATGGTGTCAACTGATGATCAATGGTAAAATTACAAATTTGACCTCTTCCTAACAGGGAAAACCACCAACAATCAAGAATGCATGATTATATGGTGTCATGGCTTTACGATCAATAAATGTCAACATAGGCTCATTCTGAAAACGTAACTCTTTATACATTTCTGGAGATTGCAAATTATGTAGCCAGAAGTACGTATGGCTGCATTTCGTCTTTAAAATGAATGCTACTGTGCGGTATGATGCCGTTTCTTTTCGTGCTAGCAGCTGACGGCTTACCTTCATGTGGACGGCTTTCCCGCTGTTACCAGTTTGTTCAGTAGCTCACCACGTATGTCAGCGGACTTGAGACACAGAGAGGAGTGGACCACGATGACGAGGTTTGAGTCTGACGAAGAACCGTTCCAGAAAGCATGGAAGACAAAAACGGAAGCCAAAAAATAAAATAAACAAGCAAATAACAGGGTGAGAATGTGATATAATCTAAAAACATGGTGAAATCAGGTAAGGGCTTTTCCTTTTCTGGTTTGCTTTTTAATTTTTTTAATTCCTTTTTATAGAATGCTTTAGTTGGGTTTAGGGAAGTGGGTGGGCAGGTCAACTGGTGCTTTTGAATCAACTATTGGTTGTGTTTAGGGAAGGAGAAGGGTGGGTCAGTCGATTGGTCAGTCAGTCAATAAGTCGACAGTGACCTCTGGTGGAGCTGTGGGCCAAGAGTTCGCTGTAAGGACGACAAACTGATTTGTGTTTATACTACAGATATATATATATTTTTTTTTTATGTTTGATGATACTGTCAGCTTTCAGTGGTGTTATATTACCATTTTCTCTATTGATTTCTCTTTTTACAGATGTCCTTACATAACCTACAAAATGTGCAACAATAGCAATGAATATTTTATGAATCAATAGAGTCTTTGCTTATATTTACAAGATTTAGCCAAACTGTGTTGAAATTCACAGCACTAGGCATTCTTAATCATCTTCAGTGGGGTTTTATAGCAAGTGAAATTGTCAAAAATCCATTGTGTTTGCATGCTGTGAACCCTTGTGTGCTATTGGAGATGTTTTCATCCACTCTGGGGTGGTTTTGAGTCTTACTTTGGCCACAAATTTCTCTGTGTTTCAGAAAAAGGAATGATTTTTGGTGACAAATCTTATTCTGACACATATTTTGCTTTGAATTTTTTCAAAAACTCAACACAACGCTCTGGGCAAATTCACTACTCTTTCATTTTGTTGGTGGCTGTTCTTTTCTACCATTGACTTCCATTATAACAGAGGTGTAAAGAGTACCTGAAAACCATACTTGAGTAAAAGTACAGATACTTACTGTAAAAATTACTCCATTACAAGTTACAAGTCACCAATTCCAATAAGACTTGAGTAAAAGTATTAAAGTATCCGATTTTAAAAGAACTTAAGTATTTTACTCATACTGAATGTAGGCTCAAAGAGCACCAAGAAAGGTTTATTTTCCTAATATATAAATTAAATTTAACACCTTAATGTTTCAAAATGGCAGAACAAAATATATTTAAAAATAGAACAAAAAGTCTCAGTCAAACTCAAATGTTCAAAAAAGCCACAAACAATTTATCAACAAAAAAAAATAAGTAGTAAAACGTAGTAAAAAAAATCAGAGCTGACTTTGATGTGATTCATCTCTCAGTATCAGAGGGGGGCAATATTTTTTATTTTGAGTAGTTTTGTAAACAGTATGTGTTGAGCAGTAATTTAATGCTGGGCGTGTCATCGTGATTGACAGCTGTGATTGACAGTTTCTCAAAGCAGACGCCGGAGCTTCGGCAGGAGACTGAAGTGTTATTATTCCATTTCTGTGTTATTTTACCATGATAAAATGAGTTGCTCAGCAGTAAACTAGAGTTTCTGACATACAGGATCTGGTGAAACACTGTTTATTCGGTAGGGTCAGGGGGCTTTATCAGTTATTTGATACACGCCTTACCACCCAGATAGCAAAATACACTCGGGCCAGTTCCGGCTACACTCTCGCCTGCCGGAGACTTACCCCTCGGCCCGACTCCGTCTGCTGTACCTACTCGCGCACATTACTCGCGGGCCGATCCGGCTCGGATGCGGCAGCGTCGGCTCGCTAACGGCCGCCGCATCTGGCCCGATTGACTCGGGCAGTGTGTCCATAGGCATCCGGTCAGATCCGGCGGCCGTTAGCGAGCTGGCGCGATTAAATCTTCATTATATAAACCGCACCTTTGTTAACGTTATTACAACCATTTGTGTTGATAAAACAGCAAACCAGGCTCCTATGTAAACGCAAAGTGTACATTAGCGAGCCTTTGTTATAGTGCAGACACCGGCGGTCAAGTGAGCAGTTCGGGGGGCGTGGCTGATTTGATGTACAAGCGTTTGGTTGGAAGCTTGATTCCGCAGCTCCTCCTCTGGCTCCATCAGGCAGTCCTTCTGTGCATGCCCAGGCTCCAATTTCAGCAGTCTTCTGCCACAGTTTGTGCCCGTCACGAGGCGTTTTTTTCTTCACAGCGTTTAATGGAAAATGGCGCTGTCGCGTCGTCCATATTTTATACAGTCATTGGCACAATTGCAATGTAACGAGTAACGGTAAGCATCTGTTCAAATGTAGTGGAGTAAAAAGTACATATATTCAATCAAAAATGTAGTCAAGTAAAGAGTAAAAGTTGCTTATATTTTTGATACTCAGTACAAGTACAAAGTAGCCAAAAAAATACTTAAGTAAAGTAACGAAGTCCATTTACTCAAGTACTTTACACCACTGCATTATAATGACAATTTTTGATTTCAAAGCCTTGACACCATATTATAAGCAGCTCAGCTCTCAGAAAATAGTAAACTTAGTAAGTGTTTTATGCACTATAATGTGTTGTTATACTCCATAGAACACCATATAAAAGCCAGACCTTTTTTTGCACAGGCCGATCTAAAGGGTAAATGGTGTCAACTGATGATCAATGGTAAAATTACAAATTTGACCTCTTCCTAACAGGGAAAACCACCAACAATCAAGAATGCATGATTATATGGTGTCATGGCTTTACGATCAATAAATGTCAACATAGGCTCATTCTGAAAACGTAACTCTTTATACATTTCTGGAGATTGCAAATTATGTAGCCAGAAGTACGTATGGCTGCATTTTGTCTTTAAAATGAATGCTACTGTGCGGTATGATGGCGTTTCTTTTCGTGCTAGCAGCTGACGGCTTACCTTCATGTGGACGGCTTTCCCGCTGTTACCAGTTTGTTCAGTAGCTCACCACGTATGTCAGCTGACTTGAGACACAGAGAGGATTGGACCACGGTGACGAGGTTCGAGTCTGACGAAGAACCGTTCCAGAAAGCATGTAAGACAAAAACGGAAGCCAAAAAATAAAATAAACAAGCAAATAACAGGGTGAGAATGTGATATAATCTAAAAACATGGTGAAATCAGGTAAGGGCTTTTCCTTTTCTGGTTTGCTTTTTAATTTTTTTAATTCCTTTTTCTAGATTGCTTTAGTTGGGTTTAGGGAAGTGGGTGGGCAGGTCAACTGGTGCTTTTGAAATCACTATTGGTTGTGTTTAGGGAAGGAGAAGGGTGGGTCAGTCGATTGGTCAGTCAGTCAATAAGTCGACAGTGTTCTCTGGTGGAGCTGTGGGCCAAGAGTTCGCTGTAAGGACGACAAACTGATTTGTGTTTATACTACAGATATATATATATATTTTTTTTATGTTTGATGATACTGTCAGCTTTCAGTGGTGTTATATTACCATTTTCTCTATTGATTTCTCTTTTTACAGATGTCCTTACATAACCTACAAAATGTGCAACAATAGCAATGAATATTTTATGAATCAATAGAGTCTTTGCTTATATTTACAAGATTTAGCCAAACTGTGTTGAAATTCACAGCACTAGGCATTCTTAATCATCTTCAGTGGGGTTTTATAGCAAGTGAAATTGTCAAAAATCCATTGTGTTTGCATGCTGTGAACCCTTGTGTGCTATTGGAGATGTTTTCATCCACTCTGGGGTGTTTTTGAGTCTTACTTTGGCCACAACTTTCTCTGTGTTTCAGAAAAAGGAATGATTTTTAGTGACAAATCTTATTTTGACACATATTTTGCTTTGACATTGTTCAAAAACTCAACACAACGCTCTGGGCAAATTCACTACCCTTTCATTTTGTTGGTGGCTGTTCTTTTCTACCATTGACTTCCATTATAATGACAATTTTTGATTTTAAAGCCATGACACCATATTATAAGCAGCTCAGCTCTCAGAAAATAGTAAACTTAGTAAGTGTTTTATGCACTATAATGTGTTGTTATACTCCATAGAACACCATATAAAAGCCAGACCTTTTTTGCACAGGCCGATCTAAAGGGTAAATGGTGTCAACTGATGATCAATGGTAAAATTACAAATTTGACCTCTTCCTAACAGGGAAAACCACCAACAATCAAGAATGCATGATTATATGGTGTCATGGCTTTACGAACAAAAAATGTCAACATAAGCTCATTCTGAAAACATACTAACGTAGCCCTTTATACATTTCCGGAGATCGCGAATTATGTAGCCAGTAGTACGTATGGCTGCATTTCGTCTTTAAAACAAACTCTACGGTGCGGTATGATGCCGCAGGTCAATTGGTGCTTTTGAAAAAACTATTGGTTGTGTTTAGGCAAAGGAGAAGGGTGGGTCAGTCGATTGGTCAGTCGGTCAGTAAGTCAACAGAGGACACCTATTTGACTTTTTTTTTTCTTTTGTTGAACACTCAAAATAATATTTTGAAGAAAGCAGGAAACCTGTAACCATTGCCTTTCATGGTATTTGTTTTTAAAACCAAGATATACATAAAATTTAGTTTTTTATTGTCTGACAAGGAAAGCTGTCCTTAAAAGAACACACATTAACTTATACATATATTATATTATTAGTAGTATTTAAAAAATAAATATTATCCCCAGGAAAAAAGGGCACTTTCTCTCCAGGAGAAAAAAGGGCAGGGGCTCAAGCACCCAAAGCCCCCACCTCTGAACGTGCCTGGCTGATTTAGTTACTGGTTGACATGACTACTGAAACTCAGATCTGACTTCAGAATCACACCAAGATTTTTGAACTTGTTTTTTGTTGTTTGACACCTAAAGCCAAGGTACTTATACATTTCTTATACACCAGATAACAAAGCATACTCATTAACATTCACCTCACTTTATTGTTTACATTCTTTCATATTTTATACATGAAAATATTTTTTTATGTACACTGTCTCTAGGAAAATGGAAGAATCATTTATGTGTTTGAAAGAAGTCTTTCCTGTTCACCAAGGTTTTTTGTTGTTTTGTTTTTATTTTTGTGGAAATAGTGGTATAGTATCTTTACACAGTACCACTAAGGAGAAAAAAAACTATAAAACTTAATAAATATTAAACTAATTAATTGAAATAAATTATGTTATTTAAAAAATATACATTTAAAAGATATAAATTATTTGAAAATATGTTTCCAGATCAGGGTTCTTTCAGACACTACCTGGTGTCTGAAAGTGTGTTTTGAGCTGAACTCATTTTAAATGTTTTAAACATTGGCTGAGCATGTCTACGGCTGGGGAAAGCACAGACCACAGACTTGAGATTATCAAAAAATATAACTCACTGTGGTAGATTCTCACTCAAACCTCTACCTGCTGCAGCTTCTAGATGTTTATTAGGAGAAATGCTGTTCAAGCAGGTTCAGGATCAGTATTTTCCACAGGTATTAAAATGATGAGCATGGCTGTCTCTAGATCAGCAGCAGCTGTGGGAATAACATTTTCATGAAATGCACCTGTGCACGTTGAACAGAGATAATGCATTTATGCAGTTTTTCCCCAAAGTATTTTTTATATACATAAAATTGGTAAAATAAATACAGTATGACATTTTTATTAGGATTTGACCACATTAAATAAAAATACACTGGTTTAAAATATATTTAGTGACACCTGGCACTAAAATCATGGTTTTTGGTCTAAATGCAGTACTGTAACATATGCAACTATGCAACTTAATTTATGGCTGTTTCTGAAGGACACACACATATACAGTTGAAGTCAGAATTATTAGCTCAATTTTAATTTCTTTTTTAAATATTTCCCAAATGATGTTTAACAGAGCAAGGAAATTTTCACAGTATGTCTGATAATGTTTTTTCTTGAGAAGAAAGTCTTATTTGCTTTATTTCGGCTAGAATAAAAGCAGTTATTAATTTTTTAAACACCATTTTAAGGTCAAAATAATTAACCCCTTTAAGCTATATATTTTTTTCGATAGTCTACAGAACAAACCATCATTTTACAATTATTTGCCTAATTACTCTAACCAGTCTAGTTAACCTAATTACCCTAGTTAAGCCTTTAAATGTCACTTTAAGCTGTATAGAAGTGTCTTGAAAAATATCTAGTAAAATATTATTTACTGTCATCATGGCAAAGATAAAATAAATCAGTTATTAGAGATGAGTTATTAAAACTATTATGATTAGAAATGTGTTGAAAAAAAATCTTCCCACTGTTAAACAGAAATTGGGGGGAAATAAACAAGGGGGCTAATAATTCTGACTTCAACTGTATATACACACACACACATAAACTTATATATAAATATATATATATATATATACACATACACACAAGTCCAAATGCAGGTTTAATAGCGAGGTCAGGTAAGCAACGGTCAACACGGGCAAACAGAAGTATGCAGGCATTACAGAAACGTAGTCAAAGAAACAGGCGAGCGGTCAGAAGGCAGACAGGAATAAATCAGTTAACAAAGCGAGGATTAAAAACACAGCAAAGCAAGACAAAGGAAACACCTTGTAATGTCACTTAACATATAACAAGACTTAGCAACAACTGTGTTAGTGTGCTCTATTTATAGTGCAGTAATCAGTCCAAAAGCAGCTTCAGCTGTGAGTGTCTAATCAATGGTGACTTGGAGCAGGTGAGTGTGTGTGTTGCATGACTGGGATCTGTAGTCCATAAAACGGCAGATTTGTAGTTTGTGTGAATGTGAATGTTTTCCAGCGATCTATGGTGTTGGTGTATGGTGACAATAAGTGTTAATAACTTGCAACACAATATCATCCTCTGAATTATGCTGTATCTGTTTGTGCTGGTCTTCTATTAACACATGATCTCTTAAAATAAAATTACATTACTTTTTTTGATGCGAATGCTGGAATTTATTCAATAATTTTGTTAGCATCATAGTTTACATTTTTTTTCTTACCAAAAAAAAAAAATTCATCCTGCTCAGTTGTATGCTTAGGTTTTTAATGAGCAGTTTGAAAATGTATGCACTTGTTGGCATTTCCCTTTAGCATTTGTAATGCATTATTCCAAAAAAAATGCATAACAATTGATAGATGGAAACCGCTATAGTGATGTGTACACTAGCATCACCAACAGTAGGATTAATATCACATTAACATATTTATATCACATTGTTATGACTAGATTTGAGACTTTAGGCTATGCAGATCTGACTATTTGAGACAATGGTTTGATTTATCATCCATTATTGTTTCATAGTGCGGCTGGAAGTATACAACATATGCCAGAGTAGTTGGTGGTTCATTCCGCTGTGTTGACCCCTGATAAATCAGGGGCTAAGTTGAAGGAAAATGAATATTATTTCATGATTCATTGGCATCACTGAGCTCTTTCTGTATTATCCTAAACATTATAAGTACTGGTGTTATATGTCTTAGGGTTGAAAAGTGGCTTTCGGAAGTGTGTGTAAATGTCACATTTCCAGGTACAAAACATTAAGAGTCTGTCACATTAAAAAGAAATCCTCCACAGCTATGCAATAACTTATTCATCATTCTCATTGGCGATTGTGAGCACTGTTTACTGGACCCTTACTATTTGTCTGTTTTTGCCTCTGCCTGCTTTTGTGTTTTGGTCTGCCTTCCTGTTTGCATGGACTGTTTGCTGTCAAGGTATCTGACCTCCCCCATTAAACCTCTGCTCTTGCATCCACTTGAGTCTCTTGATACTTCTGTGTTACAATATTTTATACTGTTTGCTTCACTTCAAATGAAGCTACTTTAACTAGCAAGCACTTACTTCAAAAGTAATAACTGCTATTATTAATTGTGTTAATGTTATTGCAAAACATAAAATATTCAGATTTATTTTAGACTGTCATTATACTATGACTATACATCAAAAATGAGTGATAGTAATTAGCATTTATCTAAAAATGGCGTGTTATTTTGGTCACACTTTATTTTGATGGTCCGTTTGTTGAATTGAAGTTACATTGCATCTACATGCCAACTATTTCTCATTATATTATAAGTAGACTGTTAGGTTGGGGTTAGAGTCAGGGTTAGTGTAAGTTGACATGTACTTGCAAAGTTTCTTTTAGTCAGTTAAATGTCTGTTTAGCAGCAGTATCAACAGATATTAAGCAAACAGTCTACTAATATTCAAATGGACCATCAAAATACAGCATTACCTTGTTTTTTTTTTTTGGGTGCATGTTGTTTTTTAGTTTTCAGTTATGTTTGTCATTTGTTGGTTGTGTTAAGGGTAAGGCTGTGAACCTACACTGGTCTCACGGTTCGGTTCAGTTACGATTATCATGCCACCGATTCTGTTCAATTCGATATATCGGTGCATCACAGTCCGTGTTGGGGAGTAACGGAATACATGTAACAGCGGTAGGCATGGGATGATAACCGTTTTCAAGGTATACCGCGGTTTGGAAAAGTCAAGGTTATCATACCGCCAAAATTTTCACTAATACCGTTCCTAAGGTATGTGTAAGATTTATTTATTTACTTTTTTTTTTTTTTTAACAACAGCATCTCCAGCAGAAAAGATATCCAAAGATGCCATTTTAAATGTGTGTTTTTGAAGCTAATGAAGACAGCAGAAGTCAATGATTCATTTTCATTATTTAGCCTGGCATGTTTACTGCTCCAAAATATTATAAATGTTTCTCAAAATAAAATATATTGTGTTCAAAGGGGAAAAACTTTTAGTTTTTTACCCAGACATTTAAAAAGAATATATTTTAGAGCAGTAATCACAATACCGTGATACCGTGAAACCGTGATATTTTTATCCAAGGTTATCATACTGTCAGAATCTTATACCGGCCCATGTCTAAACGACGGTACGTATTTAGAATACTATTCATGAGTAACTGTATTCTGTTACAGTTACTATTTTTAAACAGGGTATTTAGAATACAGTTACTTTCCTAATACCATTGGAATACTTCGGGCGATGCGTGTCTGCCCCATAATAATATTACTAAATACTAAGTGTTCTCACACTCTCACGCCACACCTCCATTTTCTCACGCAGCAAAAAGGACAATCGCAAACACCGAACAACCGGACAACAACCATGATTTTCAAATAAACTGCTTTTTTTGCCGTCATTGTTCGTGAATTTGCTGCTTGATGCTTCGTTTGCCCTCTTCATAAAGTACAACACTACATTGCCATCAAGTGCTCCTGTAGAGCGACTCTTCAGCCAGGGAGGGCTCATTTTTACTCCTCATTGCAACAGAATGACAGATAAGCGATTCAAAATGTCTCTATTGCTGCGCTACAACCGCCTTTACTTGTCTGTTGATTAGGAAAGCATAGGTAGTTAGGTACTGTAGATAGGTGGCTACTGGCTAATATGTTTGACTTAAAACAAAACTTGTTCATTTTGATGTTTACATTTTTTTTAAAGCAAACATATTTTACATTCTTCTAATATTTGCAATATTGTTCTTAAGTGAGAAATTTTCATAATAGAAATTAAAATGTTGGATAGAAGCTGTTACATTACCTTGGTTTTACATAAACTATTTTGAAGTTTTTCTTTTCTTGTATACCTGATATTTTTCTGTGCAGACTGTGAAATACAAAGGGTAAGCAAATGCACATTATATACATATACTGTATATTACAGACAGTAATGTGGTCTATGTTCAAGCACTTTTTATCTTTATTACAGAAGCAGAAATTGAATTTGTTGACACTTTGATAAATAAACATTATTTAATAAACATAATTATATTGTTTTATTTATTTATCAGTCAATAATGTTTGGCATTAGAGGTCCTCTGTTTTCCTGCAGAAATTGCTACCAACGCATAGTGTGACATTTAATAGACTTGAAGGCTGTTTTCAAGGGGAAGTATTCCAAGTATTTAGAATACAGTACCAGGATTAAGAAAAGTAACGGAATACGTTACAAAATATATTTTAAAGCAGGTATTCTGTATTCTGTAACTAAATACATTTACAAAGTATTCTCCCCAACACTGATCACGGTACATTGACGATGCTTTCCATACACAGTTTTATATTTTCTTCACAGCAGCAATTCTTGTATTAAAGGGCCATGAAACCCCCCTGTCTCAGCAGAGTGTTTTTTACACCTCTAGTTTGGAAAAAGTCAGGAAAGTGGGCGTGTCCAGCTCTGTATAGGTGGAAGTGTTGGGGGAGGGAAAGAGGGAAGGATTTGGAAATATGGGAGTTTCCGTTGGGCACGCAGATGGAGGGAGAAAGACAGTGACTGTGTTTACATGGACATTAGTAATCCAATTACTTGCCAAAATTAATAATTGATCAACTTTAACTGCAGTTTGGCACTTTCACTTTTTATTCAGGAACATTTCTTGCATGTCGCTCGTGACAAATGAGATATTGAAAGCGAGGAACTGCTGAAAGAGGGGAGTTTTAATGGTAATTTGTGCAGCAAATGGGGGAAAAAATCCTCCGCATTTCTCAGTAACTTATGCACTCGGTAGGTAGCGTCAGAAAGCCGTGTGTATATAGACTATCCTTTACATGTTTACATTCGGAGAGCAGCATTTACAGAGTATCTTTCAGTCTATAATATTGTACTATAATATTGCAGTGATATTAACATACTGTAAACTTAGTAACTAAATCAATTTGACTGAGGTATGTCTTTAAAAACTGAAAGAGCACTGCTGACGATATAAAGTAACTTTGCTATCTGAATGAACAAACAAAGGGCACTGATCGCACACTTACCAAATCTGTAGCCACAGCACAATCAAACTGGAAATGTGTCTTTTTTTAAAAGGAGACGAACGACATATCCGGATTTCATTATTTCCAGATGCGAAAAGCTCTCGGATAAACAATGTTCCATACAAATGTATTTCTGCAGCGTGCACTGTAATCCACATGTGAGTCCAGCAGCGCTCTCATAGTGAGAAAATGCATACAAAACCTTCGTTGCAGCACATTAATAAACGCAGCACACTAATAAATGAAACACCGATGACCTGTGTCTCCAAATTCTTGTTCTTTCACTTGTTTTGGCAACACAACGTGGCGTCTCTCTGTCGTCTGAACACTGTAACAGGTAAAACCTCTGTAGCCTCTCTGTAGTCTCCGAAGCTATCATGCATATTAATGAAGTTTGCACGTCATACACAATAGAGCGCGCTGATTGGTTTGAACAAAGTCTTTCTCATGAATTAATGCCGCACACTCAGAGACGTCACGATGTACTCGCAGGTACAGACAGCCACTCTCCACGCTGGATTTACACGCAAGTATTTCATGGCCGTGACGCAGCCTCAAAATTTGTTTCAAATGGCGTGACGCAGCTTCAAAATTTGTTTCAAACTGGAAGAACAAATTTGCTCAAAATAACGCAAAAACAACCAATTTTCACTTTTTAGTGAAATATATGTGTCCTAATAGTGTTTCTAGCAGTGTGGGACACATATATGACTGTCAACAGCTCAAAAATGTGTTTTGGTGTTTCGTGACCCTTTAAAATGTATAAATATATTTATATACTATTTGTAATACAATTTTGTCCTTTAATACAAACAGTCATATAAACTGTACCTTTAAACAACACGAGCATTTATAGCAAATATAAACAAATATGAATATCCCGCTCGCAACTGATACTTGTCTACTAAGTTCTCTTACACCCCTATGATTGGTCACACGCTCAACAGAAAGGGCTGCGATTGGCTCTTGCGCGCTGCGCTCTTCACAGATGAGTGACACTGATAAACGACAGTGGCGATAGAAGCGGTGGAAAAAACTCTGCAGACACACGCTCGTGTCTGTATCCAGAAGTATCGCTGCAATTAATTTTGACCCCTAGTTAAGGGCTTATGTTCTGTTTGTTTATTGCGGGGAGTACTCCTTTTCCACGTTGCCTGAGAGCCTAATCCCCATCACCCGGGGTCTGTTCTTCGTACGTGGATTACTCAATTAGCTGGATTTGGTTATTGATGATTTGACACAATCCATGATCATTTCATTCCTCAAAACTCATCTGAGAGTTGCTATCATAGCAACAGTTCTGGTAGCTAAAACCTGCTCGGGAGCAGGCCAACATTGGCTCATTCTGATAACGTAGCCCTAGATACGTTTCTGGAGATCGCAAATTATGTAGCCAGAAGTACGTATGGCTGCATTTCATTGTTAAAATGAATGCTGGGAGGCGGTATGACGCCATTCTTTATTGCGCCTACCAGCTGACCGCTTACCTCCGTGTGGATGGCTTTCCCGCTGTTTCCCGCTGGACCAGTTTGTCCTATTAGTTCGTCATGTACGTCGGCAGACTTGAGACCCAGAGAGGAGTTGACCATGACGACGGGGTTCAAGTCTGGTGAAGAACGATTCCAGAAAGCAGGTAAGACAAAAAAAAAATCCAAAAAATAAAATAAACAAGTAAATAACTGTGTGAGAATGTGGTAAAATCTGAAAACGTGGTAAAAATCAGACAAGGGCTTTTCTTTTTCTGGATTGCTTTTGAAAATTGTTGGTTGACTTGGGTGGGCAGGTCAATCAATACAATTGGTTGGTTTTAGGGATGGAGGAGGGTGGGTCAGTCAATCGGTCGGTTAGTCAGTCATTCAGTCAGTCAAACAGTCAGCGACAGTGGGTTTATGTGAGAACAAAAACTGCAAAAATACATAGCTCCTGGGACGTATTTGGCGGTCTCCAGAGATGTATATGTAGAGGTAGGTTTTCAGAATGAGCCTGAGTTGTTTAAATAACTTTTCATTAAAAATATGTGAAGGTCCTGTGACCATCCGGAAGAACGCAGCATCTCATTTCTCACGGGACGCGTTCTGTGTTCTCACGGTCTCCCGAGTTCTTTCTTCTGTCTCCAACAGAGATTTTTCAGATGAATCATCTGTTGAACTGCATCCCAACCATCACAAATACTGCAGAAGACCTATTGGAACCCTCATGGACCAAAGATTCTCACAGAAATCAGTCAAGTTTGATGAAGAAAAAAATCATGATTTGGGGTTACATTCAGTAAGTGGATGGCAACATCAACAGCCTGAGGTATCAAGACATTTGTGCTGCCCATTATATTACAAACCACAGGAGAGAGCAAATTCTTCAGCAGGATAGTACTCATACTTCAGCCTCCACATCAAAGTTCCTGAAATCAAATAAGGTCAAGGTGCTCCAGGATTGGCCAGCCCAATCACCAGACATGAACATTATTGAGGATGTCTGGGGTAAGATGAAGGAGGAGGCATTGAAGATGAATCCAAAGAATCTTGATGAACTCTGGGAGTCCTGCAGGAACGCTTTCTTTGACATTCCAGATGACTTTGTTTTTTGAGTCATTGCAGCGATGTATGGATACAGTCCTCCAAGCTCACGGGAGTCATACACAATATTAATTATTTGCTCACTGCACCAGGACTTTATATTCTTTACTGTACATTATTTCCGTTAAGCGACAAGACTTTTGTCTAAGCAAAGTCATACCTTACAGTCCTAATTAAATAATTAAAAATGAAAGCTTGATCATATTTTATTTTGGTAAAATACACCTAATCTAGAGGCCTTTGCCTTTCATATAAGCCACTTCTGATATCAAACGATCTAGAAGGCAAATTATTATTTGTTGTTCCTTAAACTTGGATAGGCGACAAGACTTTTGTCAAGTAGTGCATGTCTGTGAATACACTGGCAATGGCAAGTCTTACACCAATAATCAAAGCAGAAGAATAACAGAATAGCCAGCAAGAACAAAATTGACATACAGATATCCATTACAGTCATAAAAGAACAATATTTATATGAATATGAGACAAAAGCATGTTAAATGACAAAGGAATTGTATTAAATGCAAATGACATTAAATGTTTGAACATCACAGTTAAAGCTGTACAGTATATTGATCATTCATATATTAGAAAATGAAATATTCAGGTAATGTTTCAACTTTTGAGTTCCTAATGCATATCTAAAACAGCTTGCCATTCACTCAGAAGTACTGGCTGCATGATAAAGTAGTGTATTAAAGTCAGCATGAGGTGGGAGCAGCTTTTGAAGTGCGCTGTAGTGGTGGCCCAGCTGTTGCTCTACAGTGAGACTGGCATGCTGAGCACACAGGTTCTCATCTCCATTAGAGCATGTGGTGAAGACTCGGTTGTGGGGAAATGGGTTTGGGTGACGGGCAAGACACTGGGCTTTCATGTGGAGTAAACTGCTAACAATCACAGCCTGACTGCTTTCATCAGCACACAACTGGAAAGCTTCAGGGGTCCAATCTAACTGGGGCCAATCACACACAATCCTTTTTTGGATGTACTGGAAAAAAAAACACTTAGAATGTATACACACACACACACAATCACAAGTTCAATAACTGTTGTGTGTGTGTTCAACCATTTTACCTTTTATCACTTTGCCTGGACACTGTAAAAAAATGCTGGGTTCCACACAACCTTTTCATGTCATCTCAACGCAAATCAATCGAAGTTATCAAATTGTGTTCATTTTCTTTAACAATTTTAAGTTGATTGAACATAAAACAATTGAGTTATCCCACAAAATCCAAGAATCGTGTTGTTTCAGCTCATTTAAAATAAGTAGTTAGAACAAGCAGTAAAACAATAATATTTGAGTGCAGCATTACTAACTGTGAGTGTTAGTAGTTAGTAGTGAGTGTTTAATACAAGTATTTTGTATTTGCTTGTCGTGGTGATTGACAGTTCATGTTACAGTGCATCTGGAAAGTATTCATAGCGCTTCACTTTTTCCACATTCTTTATGTTACAGCCTGGATTAAATTCATTTATTTCCTCAAAATTCTACACACAATACACAATAATGACGATGTGAAAAAATATTTTTTGAAATTGTTGCAAATTTATTAAAAAAAAAAACCTGAAAAATCACATGCACATAAGTATTCACAGCCTTTGCCGTGAAGCTCTAAATTGAGCTCAGGTACATTCTGTTTTCACTGATCATTCTTGAGATGTTTCAGCAGCTTAATTGGAGTTCACCTGTGGTAAATTGATTGGACATGATTTGAAAAGGCATACATCTGTCTATATAAGGTCCCAGGGTTGATAGTGCATGTCAAAGCACAAACCAAGCATGAAGACAAAGGAAATGTCTGTAGACCTCCTAGACAGGATTATCTCGAGGCACAAGGCTGGGGAAAGTTCTGCTGCTCTGAAAGTTCCAATGAGCACAGTGGCTTCCATCATCCGCAAGTGGAAGATGTTTGGAACCACTAGGACTCTGCCTAGAGCTGGCCGGCCATCTAAGCTGAGTGATCGAGGGAGAAAGGCCTTAGTCAGGGAGGTGATCAATAACCCGATGGTCACTCTGTCTGAGCTCCAGCGTTCTTCTGTGGAGAGGGGAGAACCTTACAGAAGGACAACCATCTGTGCAGCAATCCACCAATCAGGCCTGTATGGTAGAGTAGCTAGACGGAAGCCACTCCCCACATAGAATTTGCCAAAAGACATCTGAAGGACTCTCAGACCATAAGAAATAAAATTCTCTGGTCTGATGAGACTAAAATTTTACTCTTTGGAGTGAATGCCAGGCGTTACGTTTGGAGAAAACCAGGCACCGCTCATCACCAGGCTAATACCATCCCTACAGTGAAGCATGGTGGTGGCAGCATCATGCTGTGGGGATGTTTTTCAGCAGCAGGAACTGGAAGACTAGTCAGGATAGAGGAAAAAAAGAATGCAACAATGTATAGAGACATCCTGAATGAAAACCTGCTTCAGAGTGCTCTTGACCTCAGACTGGGGCGACGGTTCATCTTTCAGCAGGACAATGACCCAAAGCACACTGCCAAAATATCAATGGAGTGGCTTCATAACAAACTCGGTGAATGTCCTTGAGTGGCCCAGCCAGAGCCCAGACCTAAATCCTATTGAACATCTCTGGAGAGATCTGAAAATGGCTGTACACCGTCGCTTCCCATCCAACCTGATAGAGCTTGAGAGGTATTGCAAAGAGGAATGGGCAAAAATTCCCAAAGACAGGTGTGCCAAGCTTGTGGCATCATATTCTAAAAGACTTGAGGCTGTAATTTCTGCCAAAGGTGCATCAACAAAGTATTGAGCAATACTTATGTACATGTGATTTTTCAGGTTTTTTATTTTTAATAAATTTGCAACAATTTAAAAAATATATTTTTTCACATTGTCATTATGGGGTGTTGTGTGAAGAATTTTGAGGAAAACAATGAATTTAATTCATTTTGGAATAAAGCTGTAACATAAAAAAAGTGAAAAAAGTAAAGCGCTATGAATACTTTCCGGATGCACTGTACATACTGTACTAGGAGAATGAAGCAAAGTAACTCACACTCTCTCAGTCAATCTCTTTCTCTTGCATATTACTGTAAGCGCTGCAGTAAAATAGCACAGCATATGGTTGTTATAGGTTTAAAGTTGCCGAATTCACAGTTGCTGTATAGTAATATAGACAGAAATGTTGATTTATTAATTTAGTTTTATGTCATTGTTTTAATACACTGCAAATCATCCATTTCCAAGAACCTCTGTTTTGTCATTGGTAAGAAATTACAGTTCTGTATCCTGAATCGTTTAGGTCCTACAGATGTAACCCAAATTATTATTAGAAATTATATTACAAAATTGCGTAGAAACCATGGCGTTGAACCACTTAAGCTTTTATACAAGGTGAAATTAATCAGCCCTGCTTGAATTAATACCTTCCCAAACTGTTATAATGTAATAACACTCTTGTAGTAGGCTGATATGGCTGTATATTAGCACATCTGTGATACAACTAAAATCACAGCGGTGCGATATACAGGCATATGACTCTGCTGTATAAGTATGCACACACACACATACACACACACAACTTTGACTTTTTGTTGTTGTCTTTTCTGAAGTTTTATGAAATAATGCGCCTTTTCTGCACTTTCCAGGGTTCTTCTTTAGAGTTTTATCATTTGCTGTCCAGGTGATCTCATACTGTCTCTATAATATTCAGGTCTGGACTCTGGAGAGGACTGTCAGTGACTATGTTTACATGGACATCAGTTATCGAATTATTTGCCTTAATCTTAATAAGATAATAATATGATTAATGTGTTTACATGAGTTGCTTTTTGAATGTTCCTTTCGTGATCCCATTTTACATGTTATAGCACATAACTAGATTAACGTCCATGCGTCACCATGCTATCCACATTTCGTCCAGAGTTTCATGTAATTTCGAGTGTTTGATTTTTTATTTGACTTTAACTCCACTTTCTCATACTTCAGCCTCCACATCAAATTTCCTGAAAGCAAACAAAATTAAGATGCTCCAGGATTGGCCAGCCCAGTCACCAGACATGAACATTATTGAGCATGTCTGGGGTAAAATGAAGGAGGGCACATTGAAGATGAATCCAAAGAATCTTGATGAACTCTGGGAGTCCTGCAAGAACGCTTTCTTTGGCATTGCAGATGAAGTTTTATTATCAGGTTAATAACAATTTCTGGGATTATAGCAGACCATCATTGCTACAGTATAATCAGAATGTACATCTGAAAGGGAACACATTGGAGAACTAACTGTAAATGTATACTGTATTACTAGGTTATTTATTTTATCGACATGTTGCTGTCTAATGGAAGTCTGATCGAATACCCTGAACTCATTGATTTCGAAGTGCGTCCTAATATGTATGTTCCAGTGAAAACACCTATACATATATGTGTGACCCTCATGAAGATACTCAGATATAAACAACAACCTGTACTGCATGATAATGTACTACTGAATACTTTATTCTACTTTTTAATGCTGTCTAACCCACAGGAAATCATGTGTAGGCTGCTAAATTATATATAGAAGGACTCAGTAAGCAAGAAAACTGCAATATTTTAATTTAAAACTTAACTGAATTAGCTTATTTCACATGGCCGTCATTTTAAAATGCAAAAGCGAGGCTGTGGTGGGAAGAAATCGGTAAGTATAGGATCAGCTCTGTAAACATTGCAACAACATGCTGTGGACTACAAACCTTGATATGGTGTAAACATCACTTTAATATCATTCAGTTAAGTTTAATTTAAACAATTAAAAGCATATTAGGCATCAAACTAAATCATAATCTCTTTAAGAGTAACTTAAGTGTCCTCCTAGACTTCAGTTCATGGCACCAGGTAAACACCGTGGGGACGCTTCCCTGCTTCAGCCTATGTAACCCGGTGAGCAATAAAACGATGCAGTCCTCTGTAGCAGCAGTTGTGTTTTACCGGTACTGAAGTTTTAAAAACGTCCATTTTGCTCTAACATTTAAGTGCCACTGTGTGCGTTCTTAACAGTGGTGTAAAGTAACTAATTACAAATACTCAAATTACTGTAATTGAGTAGTTTTTCTCAGGAATTGTAATTTACTGAGTAGTTTTAAAAATGTGTACTTTTACTTTTCCTTCCCTGCTGAAAAATCCAGCTTAAACCAGCCTAAGCTGGTTGGCTGGTTTTAGCTGGTCGACCAGCCTGGTTTTAGAGGGGTTTTGGCCATTTCCAGGCTGGTTTCCGGCCATTTCCAGCCTGGTCTTAGCTGGTCAGGCTGGAAAATGACCATCTTAAACCAGCTAAAACCAGCTTGACCAGCCTGGTTTAAGCTGGACATAGCTGGTTTTGGCTGGTCAAGCTGGTTTTAGCTGGTCAACTCCCAGCCTGACCAGCTAAGACCAGGCTGGAAATGGCTGGAAACCAGCCTGGAAATGGCCAAAACCCCTCTAAAACCAGGCTGGTCAACCAGCTAAAACCAGCCAACCAGCTTAGGCTGGTTTAAGCTGGATTTTTCAGCAGGGTTGAGTACATTTTTAGTGCTGTATCAGTACTTTTACTCCACTACTTTCTTTCAACCTGCAGTCACTACTTTATTTATCTTGTCCATGAGGATTAGAAAAATCAGTCCTGAGATTCCTGTCCAACCAAATCGCACATACCGTAGAAAGTAAATCGCATCATAATTAACTACCTCAAGACGTGGGCACTTTATAATTGCAGCAAACTGTTTGGAAGTATTAAAAGTGTCCATGAAGATGTTCAAAATCTTTACACACATTGACCCAGAGACTGTTTAGATGCATGTCACTGATGAGAACATGACGGATGTTTACTCTATGATGACCGAAACGGCCTTAAACACCCAGCAGGCACAGGACGTCAACATGACGTCTGATTGATGTTAAACCCTAACGTCATGGGGACTTTGCATTTTGTTTGGAAATGAAAATCACGTTGCTGTCAGAACTCAATGTCAGGCCAATGTCAATGTCCAACCATAAACCAACCAAATATCAACATCTAATGATGTTACAGCTTGACATTGTGTCAACGCTACCTCTATGACATCTATCAGACGTTGGATTTTGGTTGCCGTACCTGATGAATAAATGTCAGAATTTGACGTCATATATGACGTTGGTTTAAGACAGGGCTGCACCAACTTGGTCCTGGAGGGCCGATGTCCTGCATATTTTAGTTCCAACCCCAATTAAACACACCTGCTAATCAAGCTCTTTCTAGGTATACTAGAAAGCTTCAGGCAGGTGTGTTGAAGGAAGTTGGAGCTAAACTATGCAGGACACTGGCCCTCCAGACAGTTTGGAAACCCCTGGTTTAAGATGTTGGCTCGATGCTGGATTTTGGTCACTTTTTAACAACCTAAAATCAACCAAATCCCTGCTGAAAAATCCAGCTTAAACCAGCCTAAGCTGGTTGGCTGGTTTTAGCTGGTCGACCAGCCTGGTTTTAGAGGGGTTTTGGCCATTAAGATGGAAAATGACCATCTTAAACCAGCTAAAACCAGCTTGACCAGCCTGGTTTAAGCTGGACATAGCTGGTTTTGGCTGGTCAAGCTGGTTTTAGCTGGTCAACTCCCAGCCTGACCAGCTAAGACCAGGCTGGAAATGGCTGGAAACCAGCCTGGAAATGGCCAAAACCCCTCTAAAACCAGGCTGGTCAACCAGCTAAAACCAGCCAACCAGCTTAGGCTGGTTTAAGCTGGATTTTTCAGCAGGGATATCAACTTCATTTGACGTCATTATTGAACATCAAAATAACACTGTCCTTAGCTGCTGGCTAGACATTGAATTTTGGTCACCTGACATCACAACCTAAATCTAACCTAATGTTAATGTCTCATGATGTTGTGTGACTGCTTGGCAATAACTAAATGCACTACAGAATGTTACGTTTACACACACTTGCACAAATTACATGTAAACATATCAGCTTTTGACAGCATAATACTCACTACTCTTGAGTACTTTTAAAAGGGCTACTTTTTACTCATACTTTGAGTAATATTTAGAACAGATACTTTTACTCTATTTACACTACATTTTAAGGCAAGTAATGGTACTTTTACTTGAGTATGGTTTTTCAGTACTCTTTCCACCACTGGTTCTTAATCATTGCCGATTTGCCATATTCACCAATGCTCATTTGCCGTGAAGGTCATCAGTTCACCACTCTTCACCGAGTGCAAACAGATACACGGACACTGGAACGTTTTAAAGCCGCGAAGATCAGTCGATTCATCAGCGGATCGCTCGTCTGTGTTTGCACTCGGTAAACATCGGTTAAGTGCAGTGATGACCTTCACAGCCAATCACAGTCATTTCTGTTGAGCACTGGTGAATACTATGGAAAATCAGCAGTGTTACAAACGCGCTCAACAGCACTTTAATGTTAGAGGAAAAGTGACGTTTTTAATTAATTTCAGCAGGGACGTGCAGAGATCTTTTAAGGGGCAGGGGCTCAAATGGAAAAAAGGGCACTTTTTATTAAATAATAGTAATAATTGTACTTTAATAAATAAAATATATTATAAGGAGATTATTAAGGAGATTTCACCCTAAATTCACCATATACTCACCCTTAAAAGGATAGTTAATTCAAAACTAAAAATTCTGTCACCATTTACTCACCTTTTACTTGTTCCAAACCCATTGACTTTTTTTTTCTTCTGTTGAACACACAAAGTAATATTTTGAAGAAAGCGGGAAACCTGTAACCATTGACTTTCATGGTATTTGTTTTTCCTACTCTGGAAGTCAATGATTTCCAGTTTATAGCTTTCGTTAAAATATATTTTTAAATCTTTTATTCGTTAGTGTTCAACAAAATAAAGAGACAAAGAAATGGAACCACTTGAGAGTGAGTACATGTAAATGTTTGGGTGAACTCTCCCTTTTCAATCTTCCAGCCTATATGTACATGTTTTATAGCTTCAATTGACATTATATATTCTGTGTGACTGCAAAAACAAGAGGGCAATATTTTCACTATCCAGCTGTCGTTTCTCCATCACATTAGCCTGTATGCCTATGATATTGCCCTGGCTAAAACTTTAGCTAACTTATTACATGGTTGTTAATCAGGAGGATGTTTTGCAAGACAAAATAGCCTATTTGCTTTTAAACTTTTGGATAAATATCTGACGTTAAATTTGAGCCTCAGGTAGTCTTTTGTTAACCGTTACTCACCTCCACACAATGAAGATGAATGACGGTCTGGATGAATTTACATCGGCGGTTCTGTCGATCATATTGCGCTGCCATAACCGAGGTCAGCTACTAATATGTTTTACACACACTCCGTCTGCAGTGTGTGTATGGGTCAGACTGTAAAGCTATGGCCCAGATGCAGTCCGTGTGCAATGCGGTTGCAGGAGTTGGCATAGGCGCTGATAGACGTTACTCCACTGTTGACACCTTACTTTCGAGGCGAGAGTAACAATGTCAGTAGAGTCTTCGTTAGAGCATTCGCCTCGCATGTGGTCTTTCTTTCCAAATCGTCAGTTCGAGGCTCGCTTGGAGCGGCTAGACTAAAGCCAAGATATATTTTAAAATTTCGTTTTTTTATTGTTTGACAGGGAAAGCGGTCCTTAAATAGAACACGCATTAACATACATATATTATATTATTAGTAGTATTTAAAAAAAAATATCCTCAGAAAAAAAGGGCACTTTCTCTCCAGGAGAAAAAAGGCCAGGGGCTTAAGCACCCAAAGCCCCCACCTCTGCACGTGCCTGAATTTCAGTAATGAAATTCAGTATTGTGACAGGTCTAATACAATGAAAGAATCAGTTCATTAACTTAAGTTTGATAAATCTAAAACGTGTGTTTGTTAAAAACATTAGCTAACTAGTGCCATTTCCCTTAACTTAGCTGAAAATGTGATCCGGTATCCTTTTTTATTTTTACTATACACTATCAGAACGAACCTTCTGGTCACTCGGAAGGCGGTGTGAAGTTATAAATATGTGTCACTTTCTCTCCACTGATAAGATACAAAGCCAGGTACACAACGTTCCTGTGTGACTCAGGTGATACTTCCTGGTTTCTTCCCACCGCAGCCTCGATTTCACTTTTAAAATGGCGGCTGCATGAAATCAGTCTAGGCTCTTTTCTGCTTGATTTGCTGTAACTTTTGGCAGTATTTAGTTCTCAGTATTTTTTCCCCAGTTAAACATATTAGTACAGGCCAAAACATGATAAAACTTGATCAATTTCAGCAGTGGCAATCAGCAAGATATGCCAGTTATGTTTGGTTCAGTGGCATTGTTTGCATTCTGCTTTCCAACATAGCCGATTGATAGCACAGCATACAAAACTGTAGGCATTTCAACAAGGTTAACCATAATACGTATTCATTCATTCATTTTCTTTTCGGCTTAGTCCCTTTATTAAACTGGGGTTGCCACAGCGGAATGAACCGTCAACTTATCCAGCATATGTTTTATGCAGCGGATGCCCTTCCAGCTGTAACCCATCACTGGGTAACATCCACACACACTCACACACATACACTACGGACATATTAGCTTACCCAATTCACCTGTACCACATGTTTTTGGACTGTGTGGGAAACCGAAGCACGCGGAGGAAACCCACGTGATCACGGGGAAAACATGCAAACTCCCCACAGAAATGCCAACTGACCCAGCCGAGGCTCGAACCAGCGACCTTCTTGCTATGAGGCGATCGTGCTACCCACTGTGCCACCGTGACGCCTATATTCATATTTCCCTTTATTCATTTTTTTCTATCACGTCTAATTTTGATGTAATATTTTCAATCACCAAATTCTCTTCATTGATGTTTATATCTGTAAATAAACCTTCCAGTTAGTTAGCCTTCATTTTTTTATGTCATTCAACGACATTGCAATCATTGAGGTAATTAATCGAATTCCCATCCTTTATTAAGGGCAATGATTAAGGGCTACATTTAGCATACTCACATGGGAGATACTTGATTGCATAGCAGCCGTCATGCATTAGACCACTAGATTAGCAGGGAGGTCTGTATGCGCTCATCTAGTATCCCCGACCACACAATTATAAACAGAACACACTAATTACTCATCCACGCTCCACAGACTGCCATGATGTCATCGAGTACACTGAGATATGCACTAGGTACTTCAACTATTGGCAGATAAACACTAAAATGGTGAATTGAAAAAAATGTTAATGGCTTTAATAATTTCTTGCTAACCATGATGCTGTGTAATGCTACATTTTCTTCAAATGTCAATGAGAGTATTGGGATGTTTTTATTTTAGTGAAGGTTGTTAGGTCACATAAAAGATGAGTCATTCTTTTACACATTGTGAATGTGTTATTGTTGTAATGCAAAGTATATTTGTGTCACCACAAGTAGTTCTAAACTTTATTTGCAATATCACTAAATCTAAACTTTATGAATGCTAAAGAAACATTCAAGTCAGATTTTCTGACTAGAGCTGGATAAGCCCCGGTCAGATCCCACGATTTTTATTGTCGGTTCCGAATGTCAGATTATGCGAAGAAAATCTTGACTTGTTGTGGGTAACAAATGTGCCAGACTACACGTTCCTTCACGATCAGTCATTCTGTGATGTCTTCAATGAGCGTTATTTCCCAAAACAGTCACAAGTATTGCTATAACAACATTTCTTATCCTATTAATATTTTATTATCTTATGTCAATCTTAATAAACACTGATGTTTGCTGACAACTAGGCTACATTATTTAAGGGCATTCATTATGACATTGATAGGCTCAAATGTATATTCCCTTTTTAATAATATTTAATAGGATATTTTCTTTTAAATCCAAATATATATTTTCCAGCCATGGTTTTCTTATTAAACAATCCCTTGCCTGAACTTGCCGATACAGAAAATGAAAGCACATTAGCAGCAAGGAAAAATCAGAAGCTCAAGACATAATCTTTAAAATAATTACATATTAAAAAAATAGCAAATATATGATAGAGGTTTGTGATACAACAACTACAGTTAAGCATTAATTAAATCCTTATTTTTCACGAAGCGAAACAAATCATCCACCCGCACAGCTGAGTAGTGGACGGGCACAAACAACTATATAATTTGTATATTTTTCTTGGAAAAAATATCTTTTTGAAACAAATTTCGTTTGGTATAACCTGTATCTTAATTTTAATGTAATTTTTTGTTGGTCAGTTATCTACTAGATAAACAAGAATAACTAATAACATCTGAGGTAACATGGTTCAAAACCAGTCATACTTCAGCGCCAAAGCACAAACTGGTTTATTAAATAAATAAAAAAATCTAAACTAATAAAAATTAAAGTGAAATATTCACAGTTTCAGAGAAACCTATATTAAACTTTTTCATGTTTAATGACAAAATCAATTAAATTTTTAAATTTAATTAGTTTAATCAAGTAATTTGAATAAGCAAGACAGGCTTGTACAGTATTAGTAGCACTGAACATGTTCCCAGATTACCTCAGAAGAACAAACTTGGTTGAAAGCTAAAAGAACTCAGAAACTGGTCTGCGTATTTGTGCCAGTCTGTCAAATAGAATTGCTTAAAACTTTAATATTTTAGAAATAAAAAGTAGATAAAGTTTGCATAACCAATGATTGATCTTATCCACTCGAGACCCACTCATAAGTAAATATACACCCTATTTTTTGACCTGACCCACGTGTAAACAGCAGCATCCACAGACATAACTGATAAATGATGTGCTCCTATTGTCCACTGTTACCCACATGACGGAACTCGTCGTGAAGAACGGGGAATAAATTAAACATGCTAGACTTTCTGCGATGGTGTTGTGAGGCGTCGCGACACGGTATCGGTTGTCATGAACTATGCCACATTATACGAAAAGAAAAGATTGAAACTTGTGTCACCCATTTGTTGTTTAAGACTCCCCAGGACACCCTATGTCAAGGCAATCGTGCCGAAATCGTGACAAAATTGTGTGATCTAACCAGGGCTTTAGCATGTTATCGCGTTGACACATTAATAATTTTGCACCAACTATTATTTTATCATGGAATAACATGGTTTTTATTATTATTATTGCTCTGATTAAATGTACAAATAAATCATGGTTCCCACTGGCTGAAGATTCTGCGGCTGGGCCCAGTATGCGGGAGCAGGTGGTAGTTTGGACGGAGACTGTGGAACAACCATCTTTAAGGTTGGGAGAAGACGGGAGGCGACCTAGAGGTCGACACAAGAACATCAACCAGGAAGACTACCTATTCCTGGCACTCCAGCAGCCCGGCTTCAACATGCTGGAGAGGGAATTGGGTAGCACTTAAACACGTTTGGCGCTTGGAAGTCTTGCTGAGGAAGTTCATTGCACAATACCAGCAACATCTACAACACCTCCTCCATCCACATTGGAGTTTTCATCTTCTCCCCATGTCTGTCTGGGTTATTCCGGGTGCTCCAGTTTCCACCAAATACCATGCAATATAGTTTAATGGGATAAATTAAATTGGCCATGGCACTCACCTTAACCGTGTAGTAAAAGACGGCCTTAATGGGGGAGATGGAGCTGTTATTCAAGTATCATCACCTTGTTCTCCAGACACCTACCAGAAGTGGCCTACATACAAATATTTTCTAGTAATTGAGTAATGCTTGAGGATTAATTTCTGCCCATTAAAGCACATTTCCTGGAAAAATAAATAGTATATGACCAATACAATCATTTATGCATGTATATATGGAGGGTAATGTTTAATCTAACATTTCTACTATTTGTAGATGAAAGGAGTGTAGTACTTTTTTAGAAGGACTGAGTGGTAGTTTTGAACACTTTCTACTTGGAAGATATATTGCAATGCACAGATACATCTAAAGGTACTAAAACGCATCCGTTCTGCAGCCCGTGATAAGGCCCCAAGAGGAGTGTGTTTGTAGGATACAATTATCTTCCAACTGTTTTGTTAGTCTCAAAGGGAATCCTTTGAAAAGACATAAGTCCCTTTAGCTGCCTTAGACAAAAGCTGATTCTTTTTACTTTACCGCCATTACTTCTCCCACACTCAGTTTTATTAACACATGAGTTAGAATTGATCGTTTTGCTTCTCTTTCCTCACCATAACACTCTCAAATCCATACTTTGGGTCTGTTTTTTTTCCCTTTTTTTTGATGAATATATTACCATAAATTTAGTGAAATCCACACATGGATGTCGCTTCTAATGAGGCCACATTACCATTTCAGACAGAGCAGGCGCTGGTTTTATCTTCTGTTCATGGAGACACGCTGCTACAAAGAGAATGGCAGAAGTGAGCAGTAGAGGCTCTGTCATTCTCAATAAAGCTTGATGGTGTTTATCAGGGAGGATGGTTCCCTGTGCCAATTGTTAGCCTTGCGAGCAGAGCCCAGATCTTGCACTTTCCTTGACGAACACTGCAGTCTGTGGGCTTTCTGCGCTACCGCTAGCTGTGTTAGCATGCAGTTGGCAGCGTTTGGGGCTCCAGTGTGCTGGAAAGAGCAGATCTGAAGTGACCCTGGTAACTGAACACAGGTTGAACTAGCTGACTGTGAATGACCCAAAGCACATTTCGCTTCTCAATTTAAGGCTGCTGAGTTCAAAGTCATTTTATACTGTTTTCAGGGTCATCAAATTGTCTATCAAATCAAGAAAGGGTGCACAGGATATGCCCTTGAGCATAAAAAGCCTTTTATCTGCATGGCACAGTGTTTAATCTCTCAAAACTCTCTCTATGTGTGCCACAAAACTGCTACTGAACGTATAAAATATGCGTATTTTGAAAGAAACTGCATGATTGTAATATCAATATTTATTTAAAGGGAGATTTCAACAGATTTACTCTCCCTTGTGTTTTTCCAAACTCATTTGGCCCTTTTTTTAGTGAGTTAGAGATGTTGGGAGGAACACAAAAGGAAATATATTTTGGAAATTCTACTACTTTTTTCTTGTAACTACATTGCATATTGAGGCTTTCAACATTCCAAAGTAAGCAACAGCACTACAAAAGTTCTAGCAAGTGGTCAACATGACTGATGTGCTATATTCAGAGTGTTATGATGGCGTTTGTAAGAAAACTAAAAATATTATTATTTAAAAAGTATTATTCTATTCTTTTCAGCAAGTTGTTAACTGCTCCTTGTCACCCTAGCACCGAATCAGTTAATTTCTGAATGTGTAACTGAACATGATCAGGGGTGCGTTTCCCAAACAACGACGTAACTCGCGGCTGAACTTTCATAGTGCGATGCATCGTTTGGCAAAAGAACGATGTAGCGACGAGTGTTTCCCAAAACCCGTAGTTTCTCTGTCGCAGATCCATCGCTTGAACCACATTAGTTATAATGTAAAACGCCCATAATGATGCTCTAAACGGGGTGGAGTAACTTCTTTAGAGAACCCCATCATTTGTTTGTGCAAATTATATTGTTTTACACAAACACGCATTTAAAATAAAATCCAATATTAGTTTTGGTAAAGACATGTACTCGTTTTCCATAGGCCTATTAATTAAAATATATGTAAATGGCACATATAGGGCCAATGTTTGCTTTACTAATATTATTGAGAAGTTGAACATTATTCTATTCTAAAACATAAAACCATTTACAAAAGCTAACAATATTCTAATATCATATATAAATCATATAAATAAATAAATAATGAGGCTATTTATTATAAATATATTTACTTTAATAATAATATAAATAATATTAATGATGATGATGATGATAATTATTATTATTATTTAGGATATTGTTTATTTATTTAAAAAAAAATACAATTTGACACATGCAAACCACAGCAGAAAGTTCTAACCAACAGACCCATGTCATATACAGCAGAGAAACGTAATAAATAACCCACTATAAAATAAAAGAATTAACGTATGCTATGTTTTTTATTTTCACAAGCTTTGGAGACATAACATAATTTCCGCTTTTAAATATACCTATAGCTTTCGCCATGAGGCTGTGTTCAAAATGATATCAATGTTTTCAAAGTGCTCTGCAAAGGGAGCAGAATTGTAAACATGAAGATCGCTAAAACTGAACTGTAAAAATACTTTGAAAGCAAATTACACCTAAGAGAGATGACCTTAATGCTATTTTATTTTTAATAATTCCAACTTTGAATGTTAGAATGTTCTAAATGAATAGGGCATAGGGGGGATAAGTGGGAATAGAACACAGCCAGGAACTATGCTTTTAACTACAGCTCCAGAGGTGTCGTTTCAAGTGCTTAAGTTTGCGACGCAGTTTGCGAATGTTCGTTGAAGCGATGGATTTGGGAAATGGCAAATCAACGAACTATGTTTGTAACGACGGAACTTGCGACCTTGGTTGAGAAACGCACCCCAGCTCAGTCATTGAAAATACTTAACAAATAAAATATGGGTTTCCTCCATATCACAGGTGTCAAACTCAGTTCCTGGAGGGCCGCGGCTCTGGACGGTTTAGCTTTAACCCTAATTAAACACACCTGATCAAACTAGTTGAGTCCTTCAGTCTTGTTTGAAACCTACAGTATAGGTAAGTGTGTTAAAGCAGGGTTTAAGCTAAACTATGCAGGGCTGCGGCCCTCTAGGAATTGAGTTTGACATCCCTGCTCCATGTGCTCCAGTTTCCCTCAAAGCTTAAAGATATGCTGTATGGGTAAATTGGATAACAAAATAAAATTGTCCGTAGTGTGTATATGTGTGTGTGTGTGAATGAGAGAGTGTATGGGGGTTTCCCAGCATTTGGGGTTAATGCACTTTCAGTGTTGGTTTATGATAGAATAGCAACCACTGCATAAAAAAATGTGCCAGAGTAATTGCTGGATAATTCTGCTGTGGCGACTCCTGATAAATATAGGACTAAGCCAAAGGAAAATGAGAATGAGGGTTAAAGTGTACTGTCACGTGTACTGGTAAGCATTAATGGTGAATTAAAATAAAATTCTTCATTGAATATTTGTGAGTTTGAGCTACTTCCACAGTACCATCACACGCATTGTAAACTCAAAACACAAAAAAACTTGGCACAGTGGAACCTCCACCTCCTATTAGTGTTTTGAAACTGTTACTGCAAAGCAACACAGACAGAAAGCAGAAGTAAAACTGCTTACAACAGCATCGGCTACATGCATGGGATGTGCTGTGGGGTACGGTGATCACTCAACACAGAAGTATAAATCAGGTTTTTTTTAAGAGCCACTATTATGTTTTTTTTTGAAAATGAGCTTCCATGCAGTGTGTAACACAGCACTGAGGCTGCGTCCGAAACCGCATACTTCCATACTATACAGTACGCTAAAATCAGTATGCGAGCCGAGTAGTATGTCTGAATTCTTAGAATCGAAAATCAGTATGCGAGAAGTACCCGGATGACTTACTACTTCCGGCGAGATTCTGAAGTGCGCATCCCATGGACGCTGCGCTATCCCATGATGCCCCGCGAGAGAATTTATGAATGGACGTGAAGCGACGCAACTGACGCAGGTAGGTCACGTGACCATGACAAAATGGTGGATGTAGTACGTCCGAATTCCATTCATACTGCTCACATTCATACTGTATAGAACGTACTTTTCTAACGGCCAAGTAGTACGTTTGAATTCAAATGCAGTACCTACTGAATAGTAGGCGGTTTCGGACGCAGCCTGAGAGAATGAAAACATCCAGTTGAGGTTTAAATTTGAAAGTGCACCGTGATTAAAACTATTGATTCTTTAACAAAATAGATGACTCAGAGTTGAATAAATTAATCGTGTTGAGTTCGGATCCTTTGCTTGAACGCGTCGACGTCAATACGATACATCACCAAATATGTAGTGTCAGATCTGGTAAAACGTGAACGTGCTTTTCCCTTCAGATACTAGCGGAGCACGGGGATCACGGGACTGATAGAGATTCGGCTGCGGGAAATAAAGGGTTAAAGTTCTTTTTTACAACAATACCACAGTATAGCCAACCTAGTGCTGTGTATGTTTCTGTCATTTTTCTGATTTTTGATACAATAACATATGCTGCAACACGGGCCATTTGCTATTAAAGGAAGGAGCAGCAGAGACTATTATGTATGGGACTTTGTCAGACTTTGACAGGGACTTTGTCAGTAACGGTTACAGTTCATATGGGCCAGTTTCTTATTCCTCCGGATCATAACATTTAAGTGTAAGTAAAATTGTTGTTTTGTTTTCTGTAGTTTACAAAATATGTATTTAATTGTGTGTTGTAACTTGTAATCACTTTGTGCAGCTTGTAATTCCTTATCTATTATAGATCAGTGCTTTTACTATATCTCTCAGGTTAAATCTTTATAGGGCTATTCACATATTGCGTCTAAAACCACGCTAAAAAGGCGATGCTTGTTTGCAAGTTGGGAGGGGAGTTTGAGCTCAGGTAGATAGAAAATCTGAACTTCAGCAGACATTCGCGGACAAGAGCTTTCTCTTGTAGGGGCATGCTTATGACGTAGCGCCTGTTGTTGGTGTCCCAGGGGGAAATCCTCCAGCCGACACCGGACAACAGTTCATAAAACTGGGCTCGGCTCAGTCAGAAGCATCGATGAAAGCTTCCACCATCCAGGTTAAGTTTCTGGAGGAGTTTATGAACTCATAGAGCTGGGTGCACCTCTGAAAGGATCTAGTGGACTCAAACACTGCTCCAAATCAATCGACTCTGTTTTTCAGCCTACATAAAGCACATAAACAGTTATTGTCCCAATAAAATCTATGTTAGCCATTTAGCAATGAAGCTACAGTCAACGGGCAGACAGAAGCCCTGCCCATGATGCAAGTCTGCATCTGTTCTGAAGTGAATTTGACGCGCAAATTAATGCGGATTTGACATGCGAATGAAGCGGAGTTTGCCGCGCGAATGAAGCGAGTAAACTCAAATGTTCACACGTCTATTTACACGCAAATATTGCGATTTATCCGCATGTTCTGCGTCAAGTGTAAACACAGCATAAGAACTCATCTGTGCTAACCACCGTCGTGGGTTTGCCATGTTCCCTATCAAGAAAAAGGGAGGAGGAGTAGGGGTGGAAGCTCTTCAAGACGAATATAGCTTGGGTAAGAAACCTTGGTTGTTTATAGTGACTTAGGGCGTACTCACACTATGTACAGTTGCCTTGAACCGGGCCAAAGCACGCTTGTCCCCCCTCCCGTCTCCCCCGATGGCCCGCACTCACATTGCATTCACGCCTGAGCACGCTTACGTCATCGATGATTTCTTTAGTCATTTAGTCGTTTGGGATTCAGTGACACGCAGTCAAATATTTCGTTGAATAGATCAGCCACTTTTGACGCTCATAAACAATCATAAAGTCAACGTGCTGCAGGAATTTTTTGCAGGGTTTGCGTCTACGACACTTTGCATTCATTATACTGTAAGAATGATTAATAAACACATATGAAACAGTCCCTTAAAAGTCATGTCTCATATTTAGTTTCAGGCTCAGGCGCGCTTTGCACTCACACTAAAGCATACCACGGCAAAGCCCAAGTGAACCGTGCTCTGGCACATTTCTTCCAACCGGGCCAGGGCCAGCCAACTGAACAGTGCCTGAACCCAATTCAGAGCACTCACGCTTCTCAAACGATCCAGGAAACGGGCCTGGGCACGGTTCGGATAGCATAGTGCGAGTATGCTCTTAGGAACTTAGGAATCATCTAATTGTTGAATCATGTGTTAGCTAATGCAGGACCAGCCATGGTCAATCATAAGCACATGATCCTCTCGAAATCAATTTATAAATCAACTTCACTTGATGTCTAGTGGTTCCCGCTTCTTTCTTTTTTGAATGATTGTGAGTTTAAGCCACTTCTTCAGTAGCATCACATGCATTTCCAGAGTAAACCCAAAACAAAGAGCAAAGAAACTTGACACATTATAATGTACTAATAAATGTTAATAATGGTATCGGCTATGTGCAAAGTATGCACCATTGGGTATGATGACGCAAATCAGGCTTTAGTAGGCTATCCATTCTCTGTGTATTGCTCAGAAGAAAGACGTTTCACAGTTGCCATGTGTAAATTATGGAGTTATGGTGTGAAAAAAAAACGTGATCATATTAGATTGACTTTCCTAAGATGTGAAAGCCATTAATAGATGCGTACGTTTCGACAGATGCTGACACAATGTTATTTTTCTCATAGCCCCTCTCCAAGGACTTGTGCCGCGAAATACCATTGCCATAACTGATGTCACCCATATGCGTAATTTAAAAGACTTGCAATAATTCACGCTTCCACAGATGGTAGACAGATGGAGGTGTAGATCAATGACAAGGTCTGTGACTAGATCTCAGATCAGAAAGTCTTAAAAACTGGGACACCTGCACGGGACTCATTGTTTTCACCCACAGATTAAGATATCGTACACTTTATCACCTTTTTAATTATCAGCAGAGTCTCATGAAAAGCCCCTTTGTCTGTGAAAGCCCCACAGAGAACAAGGGTGGTCATGACACTGCAAGGTTTGGCTGTAAATCACACTGAGTCAAGTGAGCAAAAGAGGGTTTTTTTTGGCGGGATTTAAGAATGTGTGTGTGGAAAGGAGGAAATGAATGGGGAAATTCTGGCTGGAGAGTCTTGACTATTTTAGGATGAGGTTTAATTTTTCATCAGGGGTCAAAACCTTTCTCAAAAGACAAACTGAAACACCCGCTGGCCAGTCGCATGGTCAAAAGATTATTAGAATACACTACCAGAATATTTAAGATGCGTATTGAAGTTGTCATCATTTCCTTACCTTTACATTAAACTAATATGACTCGAGCTCCAAAAATGACCAACATAGATCCTTAATGTGGGCAACACGGTGGCTCAGTGGTTAGCACTGTCACTCACAGCAAGAAGCTCACTGGTTCGAGTCCTGGCTGGGTCAGTTGGCATTTCTGTGTGGAGTTTGTATGTTCTCCTCGTGTTGGTGTGCGTTTCCTTCGGGTGCTCCTGTTTTCACCACAGTCCAAACACATGCGCTATAGGTGTATTGAATAAACCAAGTTGCTCACAGTGTATGAGTGCGTATGGATGTTTCCCAGTACTGGGTTGCAGCTGGAAGGGCATCTGCTGTCTAAGACATATGCTGGATAAGTTGGTGGTTCATTCTGCTGTGGCAACTCCTGGTGAATAAAGGGAGTAAGCCGAAGGAAAATTGATGAATGAATGATCCTTAATCGTCATGGTCACACAATGAAGACAAGGATGGTTATCTTGTTTCGTCAATTTATTCAAAATTATGTGGATAGTTCAACAGGAGAAGCAGGTAAGTGATAATCTTGGATGGAAAGCAGTCTTGTAAGTAGTTCACAATGTAAACAAAGATCTTCATTCAAAGTTTAAAGTCACTTCCCCTAATCACAGCATGTGCATCCACAGGTTAGGTGAAACATCCACAGAATAAAGCTGCGGTCACACTGGACTTTTCTCCCCATAGACTTATATTCATACGCACGTGAATGCGTCAGACCGGAAACGCAAGGTCATGCATCAAGTTTCGCAGGTCGCTGCGGTGCAAAGTTCGAGCTTGGTGAACTCTGACCTGCGAAATTGCATCACTTGACTGCGTGAGACCAATTGAGGATCAAAACATGACCTTTCTGGACAGAAATTAAAAATATGGAGCAATCGCTTGCTTTTTTTAATGTCTGATCATCTTGTTTAATCCCGCCCCTTTTCGCAGCACCGTACGACAGAATTTCGCACACACAAAAGCCGCGGTCACACTGGACTTTTCTCTCCATAGACTTCCATTCATACGCACGCGAATGCGTCAGACCGGAAACGCAGGGTCATGCGTCGAGTTTATACAGTGACGTACGACAGAATTTCGCACGCTCAAACTCTAGTGTGACTTCGACTAAACTCTAGTGTAACTGCAGCTGAAGGCAAGCAGGGGAGGTAAACCATCTGACTTAAATTCCAGCCAATGATGGACTGGAAAAGGTGAGTCTTTATAGGGGACTGTGATTGCTGGTGCAGGTGTGAGTAATTAGTATTCCAGTGATTGTGAACGGGTGTGGTGAGAGGTGGCTGGAGAGGGAGAGTGATGATTGGAGCTGCAGGAACGAGATGGTGAGGGAGAATGGTGATTGGAGCAGCAGGAACGAGTCGGGGATGTGACATTAATATATAGTAAAAATAGTTATTGTGTGTTCTAAAGTCATATGTTAGATTTCTGTGAGCAACGGACTAAAATTGCTTCAAGGGAACAAACCAAAATGCTCACTCAAAAAAAAAAGCTGTCAAATGTCATTCACACTTTTGTATATTAAAATAGATGCTTTTATTTTTGACATCTGAAGATCCTCATGACTGTGTGTGAAGATCAGCAAGTCTATAAAAGGATCTTTTTATGTCAGGGTACTGTAATTCACATTTTAAAATTCACATGCAAATGAAATGATAGAAATCATGACAATTTAAGACGAGATAAAATATATTTAAAACTTGCATAGATGGTGCAAGGAAATGTATTTATTTATTTGTTATTATCTGATGGTCACAGAACATGTAAATAACTATTAAACTCCCAACAGTACTTTTTCTGGCAATAATTATGATTTTCCTAAATGAACTAGAGCAAAGTTAGCATTCTTCAAAGCATCTAGTTTTTGTTTTTGTTTTTGTTTCTTTTTTTTTTCCTTAAATTTTTAATTTATATTATCATACCTGTCAACACTCCCATTTTTTTTTCGGGAGTTTCCTGTATTTCAGACCCATTAACCCCGCCACCCTCCCGTTTTGTTATTTCTCCTGGAAAAATCCCATAGTTTCACCCCCCCTCCCCTCCTCAGCTTTTCGGTACAATCTGTAACATCCCCGGGTCACCGACTTTGGTATAGTATCTGATTGCAGCGGCCGCCCAAAACCCAGTCCATAGTATAGTTACTACTTTAGTTAATAATGGGAAGTTCAAATCATTTTACTGACTCTGATCTTTGGGACTCATTCAGTGAGATGAAAGAAACTTTTTTCGAGTCACTTCGTTCAACTTGCCTTATTATTAATAAAGTGATACAAGTTACTTCCAAACTCATCTACAACTACACCAAACGTTGATCCCACTACAAACAAGTCATAAAGAATGCTATAAGAAAGAAAAAATAATCATTTAGCGTTCACCTGGTCCTTTGCCTATGATTATGTCAGCCAGTGGCAGTTCTAGCTTAAAATGGCACCCTGAGCGAATCACCCCATATACGCAACCCCCCCCCCCCCCCCCCCCCCCCCCCCCCCCCAAAAAAAAAAAAACATCAATTTATACGAAAAGGATGATTAAACATGTACATTCTAAAAAAGTTGTTGTTTTAACCCAAAATGGATGGAAAACCAAAAGTAACAAAACCAGAATTGGTATTATTAAAAATATTCATAATTATTATAAATAAAATTTTTACTAATATTATTATTATACAATTATTATTCTAAATAACTAACAGAAAACAATCCTAACTGTAACTGGAAAACAAGGTAAAGACAGAACAGGAGTGATATGCTATTCACAATATTTTGCATGAATATTAATTATGACAATTCTATAAAATATAAAACATATATATGTTTTATAGAATTATCTGTTCATCTTAGACCCGACTTATAAAAGTAACAGAAAAGACCTTTACTCCGGTTTCACAGCACATGAGCATGCGTCAGTTTGCTTTCACCAACGTTGTTTTGGTTGCACATAGAGAATAACAAACTTGCGCGTGCAAAAGACACCAAATGTGAACAGCCCCTAATGTCTTTATTCTGGGGTTACTACTCTAAATTAATACATTTGCTTAAAGTAAATCATATCTCAAAGCTTACTAGGGCACAGATGATTTTTTTACTGTGGCACGTTTTTTTTTTTTTTTTTTTTTGCACCGTCTCTCCGTGCCGACCCTAGCAAGATGCCGCCCTGGGCGATCGCCCATATTGCCCATGCCTAAATCCACCGCTGATGTAAGCTCACCTCTTCTGACAGGTCTTCAAATTTGAGGGGTTCATTCACGTCACATATAAGCTTAACCAAAGCACACAGTCTGAGTCGAAAGGACTCATGATTAGTTCACCTTTCAAGTCTTCTGGTTTTTGAGTCGTTCCTCACATGACAGCATGTAAAAAGAGATGACTAAAACATGAGGACTCGAGAAATGAAGGGGTCAAATCTTTTTCTAGCTCTGACTGCATATGATTGGCTTCTGTCATTCAGGTGATGAATGAACGAATCAAACCCAATAGGAGACTCGAAAAATGAACTAGTCTACTACTCCACCTGCACAAATGTGCGCATGTGCAAATGAACGAATCACTCCCTGAGAGGACTCATCGTTTTTGAGTTAAACAAAAGATCTGTGAAAGATTCAAGAACGACCCATCACTACCTTTAGTCATCAGGGGCCGCCATTGTGGAATGAACCGCCAACTTATCCAGTATATGTTTTACACAGTGGATGCCCTTCCAGCTGCAACCCAGTACTGGGAAACACCCATACACTCTCATTCACACACATACACTACGGCCAATTTAGCTTATTCAATTCACCTTTATCGCATGTATTTGGACTGTGGGGGAAACTGGAGCACCCGGAGGAAACCCACACCAACACGGGGAGAACATGCAAACTCTGCACAAAAGTGCCAACTGGCTCAGTTGGAACTCGAACTAGCGACCTTCTTGCTGTGAGGTGACCACTGAGCCACCGTGCCTCCCAAAATAGATCTGAGGATTTAAATTAAACTTAGCTGCTTTATTTTAGATTTTTAGAGAAGTCTGGTCATATTTAACCTGAAGGACAAATAGAGAATTCTGGGACAACACAAGTGTAAATACACATTCACGAAGTCAAAACTTTTAATTTTCTACAAGATCACACTCCTTTGCAAAACAGTCATGTCAACAAAGGCTTCAGTGTCTATGGAAAGAGTCATAAAACAAAGACAACATAAGAGTTAGCATAAATAACTGAGACTTCTAAAATATGAAACAAATGAACTAGAATTGACCAAAGACCGACATGAAGCTGCTGTCCGCTGCGGTCTGTGACAGGATGAATCACTCATGATGACAGGCAGCGCAGAGCGGGGAACTTCTGTCAATATAACATGCTCTTGTGTCAATCTCTTGCTGTCACCGCCAGAGCCTTGTGTCTAATCACTCCATAATCCCACATGCGGAGACCACCTCGACAACAAATGGCTTTTGTCGCTCGTCTGGCGCACACATCGGTTTCCTCGTGACAGAATATTGCTCCCGTAATCCTGCTGCTTTGCTAAACGTACTGTAACAAGGGAAAGATGCGAGTCCTACTTGTGTTCACGCTGTTATGCTCGCTTATTCCCAGTAGCTCTTACTAGGGCACAGGAGCCCCTTAAAGTAGTTTTATTTCCTCTGCTGAAGTGAGCCAAAGCACTGCCACTAAGCTTCTTATCCCGCTGGCCTGGCCTCACCCCTCGGCTCTCATGATTAGGAGCCAGAGAGGAAGTGAAAGAGAGAGGGGAGGAAGTTTATAAACTGTCGGAGAGGTCCATCTGTTAGAGCTGGAGACAGCAGACGCCATATGATACCCTGTTGTGGGAGAATTGCCCTCCTCCCACTAGAGGGGATGGATAAATAGGAAATTCGAGGTACAATACAGCATCCATGTCCTGACCACACCTAAAATAATTTAGTACTTTTTCAGATTATTTGAATTATTTTTAATTTTGGGGGATTTTTTTGTCTATTGATATCGAGACAATACTAACATTTTTGGCTCTATACACCAAAGCAATGGATTTGAAATGAAAACTATATGTGCTTTAACAGCAGACTGTGTCGTAATTGCCGACCTTCTCGCATTTGTCGTAGTTGCTGACCTTTTCATCAATGAGGAACTATCAGACTGGAGGTTTTTGGATACCAGAAAAATAGACTTTATTCTCCATAATAAAGCCGAGAAAGTGCAGAGCAGACCTCAGAGCATTCTAAAGTCTCTCCTGGACAATTCCTAAAGTCTCTGTGTTTTTCACAATCTTTATACATATTATTTGACACACTCCTAGGCAGGGGTGCCGCTGGCCACCACGGGCCCTCTGACAAGCGAATTAGAAAATGAATGAAAGTGAAGAGCCGGGGTGGTTCGCGGGCCCTTTATAATGTCTCTGTGGGCCCCCTGAATATATGGGCCCTTAGAATCGTCCCAACTTTCCCCCCCCCTAGCGGCGCCCCTGCCCCTAGGTGTCTCTTTTTAACTTGTGACCATCGTTGCATATGTCTTTCTCAGGTGGTTCTGTTATTTTTGGCTCTCTGCCAGCTTGCTAAAGTCACCAGAGATGTCACAGGTCTATGTCTATGTTTTGACACCAGAGCATAGATGCAAAAGAACTAAGTGTTTACATACATTGTCATGATGATAATAACTTCATAATATGTTACTCACTCTAGCTTCTGACACATATAGCTTCATATAAGTATTTAACATATATAATCAGTGCTTTACATATTCAGTTATTTTACTCAATCAGTTATTTCATAGCAGGCTCCTGTGCAGGTTTCACATCTTACACAGACATAGCACAAAGTATTTTTACCACAGGCTGGCCTGTTTGCTGCAAACACTCCTATATACGTTTCGAGAATAAACTGCTTTACACTTAGAAAATACTGCACACTGAGAGAATAAAATCTTCTTCAACTGTCAGCTTTAACTTGAGGGTATTTGCATCCAAATCAGGTGAACGGTGTAGGAATTACAACAGTCTGCATATGTGCCTCCCACTTGTTAAGGGGCCAAAAGTCACGGGACAACTGGCTTCTCAGCTGTTCCATGGCCAGGTGTGTGTTATTCCCTTATTATCCCAATTACAATGAGCAGATAAAAGGTCCAGAGTTAATTTCAAGTGTTATATTTACATTTGGAATCTGTTGCTGTCAACTGTGAAGATGGGATCTAAAGAGCTGTGACTATCAGTCAAGCAAGCCATCGTTAGGCTAAAAAAACAAAACAAACCCATCAGAGAGATAGCAAAACATTACGCATGGCTGAAACAACCCAATTCTTAAAAAGAAAGAACGCACCAGTGAGCTCAGCAACACCAAAAGACCTGGAAGACCACAGAAACAACTGTGGTGGACGACCGAAGCATTCTTTCCCTGGTGAAGAAAACACCCTTCACAACAGTTGGCCAGATCAAGAACACTCTCCAGGACGTATATCTATGTATGTCAAAGTCAACATTTAAGAGAAGACTTCACCAGCGTGAATACAGAGGGTTCACCACAAGATGTAAACCATAGGTGAGCCTCAAAAACAGGAAGGCCAGATTAGAGTTCTAAAAAAGCCTTCACAGTTCTGGAACAACATCCTATGGACAGACGAGACCAAGATCAACTTGTACCAGAGTGATGGGAAGAGAGCAGTATGGAGAAAGAAAGGAACTGCTTATGATCCTAAGCAGTGAAGCATGGTGGTAGTAGTGACATGGTGTGGCCATGTATGACTGCCATGGAACTGGTTCTCTTGTATGTATTGATGATGTGATTGCTGACAAAAGCAGCAGGATGAATTCTGAAGTGTTTCAGGCAATATGTTCTGCTCATATTAAGCCAAATCCTTCAGAAATCATTGGAATGCACTTCACGGTGAAGATGGAGAATGACCCAAAGCATACTGCAAAAGCAACCAAAGAGTTTTTGAAGAGAAAGAAGTGGAATCTTATGCAATGGCCAGGTCAATCCCCTAACCTGAATCCGATTGAGAATGCATTTCACTTGCTGAAGACAAAACTGAAGATAAAATGCTCCAAGAACAAGCAGGAACTAAAGACAGTTGCAGTAGAGGCCTGGCAGAGCACCACCAGGAATGAAACCCAGCGTCTGGTGATGTCTATGCGTTCCAGACTCCAGGCTGTAATTGACTGCAAAAGAATTTCCAAGCAAGTCATACAAAGTTAAAGTTTGATTTATGATTATTATTCTGTCCCATTACATTTGGTCCCTTAACAAGTGGGAAGCACAAATGCAAACTGTTGTAAATCATACAGCGTTCACCTGATTTGGATGTAAATGCCCTCAAATTAAAGCTGACAGTCTGCAGTTAAAGCACATCTTCTTTGTTTCCTTTCAAATCCATTGTGTTGGTTGATGTCCTAATATTTATGGACCTGACTGTATGTCAAAATGCTAAACATTTGGTTATCCATTAACTTTTGACTGGCTATCACTCATCACATATGGCTGGGTGATTATTTGAAGGCAATATTTATGCACATTTTGGGCCCCATCATACATCTTACAGTAATTGCGATGCAAGTATTTTTTTGCTAGTTGCACAGGTATCATTTTTACATGTTGCATCATGTTATTTAAATAGCAAATGCATTTGCACCCATGGGTTTGCTGGTCTGAAAAGGAGGTGTGTTAAGGCGCATTGTTCCACTCTGAAAACTGGACGGACACAGTCTCAATTTACTAGAACCTCTATGTTAAGCTGACTTTCGACACAATCTACATTGTAAAAGCGCTATATAAATAAACATGAATTGAACTGAATTGTTGGCTCATTGGTATTTTATGACAACTGAAATGGACTGTGCCATTGACCAACTAAAAGCTGGTCTAAAGTCAATGACGCAGAGTTTTACTTCATAATTTCAGTCAAGTGTTTGAAATAAATTCTTTGATGAGATTCTTTATTTGGTCCACCATATTTAACATTATTGTTTTATTAAGCTCAGTGTAGTGCAATTTTGGATTTATTTTCTATGCAAATGCTACATCTGAAAATACTCTTGAAATTAACCAAAAATATAAATATTTCATAAATTATTATTGTAGATTAAAATTGGTAGCTCACTTCGCTATGACAGCCCCTGATAAAAAGGGAATAAGTCAAACGAAATTGAGTGAATGAGTGATTAAGTTTGATAATGACTGAATGAATGAATCCAATCATTTTAAAAATCAATAATTGAAATATGTATGACCTACAATGTAAGCCTCAAAAACTTGTGATCAATCATTTTGCATGATCAATTCCTTTGCATAATAATTATATTTTTGTTTTATTGTTATTATTATTATTATTATTATTAAGAGACCTAATTTATTCACTTTTGATGTAATTTAAAATATACAATATATATATAGCAGAAAGCCAACTGATTCACTAGTAATGAAAGTGTCATTTCAAATTACAGTTTATGTGTATATATATATATATATATATATATAGACAAAGCTATGGCTTGACTTGACATGACTTGAAATAAGCAGTGACTTGACTTGACTTGACTTGAGTCCGACAAAAAACACATGATATCTCTTTTGCGTGCTCAGTATGTCTGCCTGCACTATATATATATATATATATATATATATATATATATATATATATATATATATATATATATATATATATATATATATATATATATATATACACACACACACAGCTGAAGTCAGAATTATTAGCCCCCCTTTGATTTTTCTTTTTTAAATATTTCCCAAATGATGATTAACAGAGCAAGAACATTTTTTACAGTGTGTCTGATAATATTTTTTCTTCTGGAGAAAGTCTTATTTGTTTTATTTCGGCTAGAACAAAAGCAGTTTTAATTTTTTTTTTAAAACCATTTTAGGGCTTAAAAAAAAACCTAATTATTAGCCTCTTTAAGCTATTTCTTTTTTCGATAGTCTACAGAACAAACCATCATTATACAATAACTTGCCTAATTACCCTAACCTGCCTGGTTAACTAACCTAGTTAAGCCTTTAAATGTCAATTTAAGCTGTATAGAAGTGTCTTTAAAAATCTAGTAAAATATTATTTACTGTCATAATGGCAAATCTAAAATAAATCAGTTATTAGAGATGAGTTATTAAAACTATTATGTTTAGAAATGTGTTGAAAAAATCTTCTCTCCGTTAAACAGAAATTGGGGAAAGAAAATAAAAACAAGGGGCCAAAAATTCTGGGGGGCTAATAATTCTGACTTTAACTGTATTATTTACATAATGCTTTCAGCGCATTGTAACAGCTTGTCAGCCAGTGATAAGCACAGTTATTCTGCAAAATTAACGTTAAAGTGAGCGGCGTTCGTCTGATAGGTCCATTTGCGATAGCGCCCTCCCAATGGATATTGGATAAGACGAAGTGGCCAAGCATCCAGCCCGAAATACACAATCTCATTGAAACTCCAAGTGATTTTACAAGAGAGAAGTTAAAGGCCTACAAGTCTTTGAATGCCTACAATTCATTTTAATTCATCATACAATTTTGTTCTGTGTGGTTATGTGCAAGAAATAATGTTCCAGGATGACCAGATTCAAAACTTCGTAGTGCTAAAAACCGAGGTTCTGCCTAGCCAAAGACAAGGAAAGGAGACGGAACTGTACAAGGCCTATAATCAACAAGCAAAATAACTGCATTCTGATAGTAAACTGCACCTGTACGGCAGGGTATGTGAACTTACATTTCTACATTTCATTCTAAGCATTCAATGTCCGCAGTTTAATTAACCATATTTAACAGTATTTGCTGAAATCATTGCTGCAATCAAAAACGAGTAATGTGTATGATTCAGCATAGCGTGAACTTACCTGACATAAAATGAGAACTGCAGAGTCGAGCATTTTTAATTAAGTTCTCACTCCATTCAGTTCTTATGATGGCTGTTAGCCAAAGACGTCTGTGGTTGGCATTAAAAGCAGTGTGGTGTACGGTAAAATTTAACTTTTCTATTTTGGCATCCTACCACACAACACAACATGTTTTTGCTATTGCAACCGGTCTTTTTTTGCAACCACCAGGCACGTGCACACATAGGGCTCAACCTGTGCAGTGTACATGCTCTTTTGAGTCCGGGATATAAAGTGCCCTTCCAAAATGAACGTAAGTGCCCCTCCTACCCCCGCTCTTCAGTTCGCGATCTCTTCCCCTAAACAAACCCCCCCACCCGGCTCTTCAGTTCGCGTCCTTCAACGCCCCCCCCCGGCTTTTCAGTTCGCGATCTGCAAACCCCCCTCACCCCCCGCTCTTTAGTTCGCGATCTACCCCTTGATCATCTACTATGCACATGCCCTTTGGAAAGCCTCTGCACGGCCCTGGCAACCACTATGAGCAGTTGAACCCGTGTGACTTCATGTGTGAGGTAGGTTGGTAATTCCCCTATTATGCCCCTTTTTAACAAGTTTTAAGATAAATCTCTGATGTCCCTGATGAAGTTTCAGCTCAAAATACCACACTTTAAAACTACTCCTTTTAGGCTTTGATTCAAATTGTGCCATTTTGGTGACTGTCGCTTTAAATTAAAATATGTTGTATTAACTCTACATGTATATGACATGGGTGTATGATAATCATGATAACTGTGATTATTTTTCAGACTATTATTATTTTTTAGAATTAATATTGTGTATGACTCCCATTAGCTTGGAGGACTGCATCCATACATCTCTGCAGTGACTCAAATAACTTATTAATAAAGTCACCTGGAGTCCCTGCAGGCCTCCCAGAGTTCATCAAGATACTTTGGATTCACCTTCAATGCTTCCTCCTTCATCTTACCCCAGACATGCTCAATAATGTTCATGTCTGGTGACTGGACTGGCCAATCCTGGAGCACCTTCTTTGCTTTCAGGAACTTTGATGTGGAGGCTGAAGTTTGAGAAGGAGCGCTATCCTGCTGAGGAATTTGCCCTCTCCTGTGGTTTGTAATGTAATGGGCAGCACAAATTTGAGAATCTTGGGTCCATGCGCGTTCCAATAGGTCTTCTAAGGGATGCAGTTTTTCAGACTATAATCAAACCAACTATATCAACAAAATCTATAATTGCTGCATCCCTAGCAGCAATAGTTGGTTCCTTGGCGCCTTTCTGATTTAATGCAGATCTGAAAGCAAAAGAGGGTCCAATACTTTGATTGATTAACTGGTTGATTGATTGTTGGTCAATGTGTCATTAAATTAAACATAATAAAGGTCAGAAAGTTCACTGTTAGCTGGTAAACACTTCAAAAACATATAAAAATGAATAACAGTTGAGTGTGGAGTGTAGAATAATATCGTTATAATACTGTATCACTGTGCAGATCCCTGCAGATTTCAACCATACCACCCACACACAAGGTATTTTGAGGGCATTAATGCACATGCTTTGCATATTGCTGCTTGGCCACACACACACACACATACAGACCTGCTAACAATTATCTAAAAGCATTTTATATGCATTAATGCTAACCTTCTAAGTTAAGCTAATCCTCATAGATACATGTTTTAATTTTACATTTTAATATAAACATAATATATAAGCATAATTTAACAGTGTATTTTCATTAGGGGATCACTCTGTCAAAAATGTCTGGATTTATTATCCGTGTAAATAGCAAAACCTGACCAGCACATCGCCTATATATTGTGGAATAAAGTCACTATGCAATTATTTCTTCTCTTCTAAGCCTATTTTTTTAGTCAGAAAGCTAATCAGTGACCGGAATGAACTGCAAAAAAAAGCTTAAGGAAAAATTATATTGAACAACATTGGCAGAAGTTCTATTTGAACAGGGCTGATTTTCCCAGAGGACATACAGTAAGATGCATTTCTGAGATTTTAAGTTGGTGTTTTTCTCACACAACCTCTTTAAGAATTCTAATTATTTTCTCCTGGTTTTAAATATCTGTGAATATTGATATTTTATTATCCCAGAACATCTCTTTGTGTGTTATTGACTAATTTGAGCTACCATCTGCACACTAATCTCCTTTAAATATGGATTGCATCAGATGGAAAAAAAATGTAATAAGCTGATTAAGGTGAGCCGAATCACAAGAAATGGGAAGATTGCCTGTTTTATTGTAAGCATCAACTAAGATTAATCAATATTGCTCTGCTTGTTTACCCAGGGTTAAAAGGGTGATGCAAAACTGATGTCAAAACCCAGAAAAGTAATATGCTGTGGGTTACTTTGAGAATATTTTATTTATTTTTTTAATAGAAAATACAAGTACTGTATATAGGCAAAATAAAGTAATGTCAAAACCTGGAACTTCTTTTTCTTTCCTTTTTTTTTTTTTTTTGCTGTGAGTTATAATTATTGTTATTATTTATGTATTTATAGAAATGTAATTTGCTGTAAGCTCCCTTGAGATGTTTACATTATTATTTTAATTATTAATTATTTTTATTATTTATTTAATTAATAATTTAATTAATATTATTTTATGAGTAAATGATAAATTATTGTTATATAAATAATAAGTTTATATATATACGTATATATGTATAGACATTATATATATATATACATTATATATATATATATATATATATATATATATATATATATATATATATATATATATATATATATATAATGTCTAAACAATTTGACAATACTTTTATTATTATTATTTTGTATATAAAAGTAAATTAGGCATATATAGATCAGAACTTGGACGACTACATCCATACATCTCTGCAATGACTTAAATAACTTATTAATAAAGTCATCTGGAATGGCAAAGAAAGCATTCTTGCAGGACTCCGAGAGTTCATTAAGATTCTTTGGATTCACCTTCAATGTCTCTTCCTTCATCTTACCCCAGACATGCTCAATAATGTTTATATATGGTGACTGGGCTGGCCAATCCTGGAGCACCTTGACCTTCTTTGCTTTCAGGAAATTTGATGTGGAGGCTGAAGTATGAGGAGCGCTGACCTGCTGAAGAATTTGCCCTCTCCTGTGGTTTGTAATGTAATAGGCAGCACAAATGTCTTGATACCTCAGGCTGTTGATGTTGCCATCCACTCTGCAGATCTCTTGCACTCCCCCATACTGAATGTAACCCCAAACCATGATTGTTCCTTCACCATTTCTGTGAGAATCTTGTGTCCATGCGGGTACCTATTCTGCAGTATTTGTGATGATTGGGATGCAGTTCAACAGATGATTCATTGGAAAAATCTACCTTCTGCCACTTTCCCAAATGATCAACTAGAAGTCAAGTTATTATTTGTTGCTTTTACAACTGGGATCAATGACAAGACTTTTGTCAGGTAGTGTGAATATATATATATATATATATATATATATATATATATATATATATATATATATATATATATATATATATATATATATATATATATATATATATATATATATATATATATATATATATATATATATATATATATATATATATATATATATATATATATATATATATATAGCGGTGCGATGGCCCAGTAGGTAGTGCTGTCGCCTCACAGCAAGAAGGTCGCCGGTTCGAGCCTCGGCTGGGTCAGTTGGCATTTCTGTGTGGAGTTTGCATCTTATCCCTGCGTTCGTGTGGGTTTCCTCTGGGTGCTCTGGTTTCCCCAGTCCAAAAACATGTGGTACAGGTGAATTGGGTAAGCTAAATTGTCTGTAGTGTATGAGTGTGAATGAGAGTGTATGAGTGTGTTTCCCAGTGATGGGTTGTAGCTGGAAGGGCATTCGCTGTGTAAAACATGTGCTGGATAAGTTGACGGTTCATTCTGTTGTGACGACCCCAGATTAATAAAAGGACTAAGCCGAAATGAATATATATATATATATATATATATATATATATATATATATATATATATATATATATATATATATATATATATATATATATTGCCCAATAAACCAATAAAATAAAATAAACCAATAATATATCAATATTCACAGATATTTAAAACCTAGAGAAGATAATTAGAATTCTTAAAGAGGTTGTGTCAGAAAAACACCAACCTAAAATCTCAGTTCATTCCGGTCACTGATTAGCTTTCTGACACTCTGACTAAAAAAAATAGGCTTCTGTAGAAGAGAAGAAATAATTGCATAGTGACTTTATTCCACAACATATGGGCGATGCAGTGGCGCAGTAGGTAGTGCTGTCGCCTCACAGCAAGAAGGTTGCTGGGTCGCAGGTTCGAGCCTCGGCTGGGTCAGTTGCCGTTTCTGTGTGGAGTTTGCATGTTCTCCCTGCGTTCGCGTGGGTTTCCTCCGGCTGAAAAGTAAATGAATGAATGTGTATATATTATTATTTTTCCCAATAAGTAACTAAATAAGAATGTTTTACAAGCAAAAAAGTATCACAAACTTTATTTACTTTAAACATTAATTTAAAACCCCTTAATAAAATCTAATTGGCAGAGGAATTGCACAATGAATAATTCTTCTGAATTTTGACATCATTCCTTCACCACTCCAATACAAAAAAATAAATAAACAAATAAATCAATACATCACTTTTAAATACAAAAGACATGTACAACTTCTGTGCTCATACTGTATCTACGATGCTAGCCCTATTATAAGCATGTAGTGATTTCAGTAGTATAAAAATGTGCTTGAGTGTACTGCGTTTTCACAAGGGAAAGCTGATTATAAAATAAAGCACTGAAAAATCCATTAAACCTCCCGAGCTTCGAAACAGCAATGAACTTTTACCTCTTGGCAGAATGACCTGGTCACATTCTTTCAGGTTCTTCCTTCAGTTCCTGGTTGTTCTCCAGCTTCTTCAGCATAGATCTCCTCTGTCTTTAACTGTGATCCCTGTATTTGCTGGGATAGATAGTTCCTCTTTGGATCAGGATCCCGAAGTCCCACAGGATGTTAGCCTTGGGGTTTTTTCATCACTTTCTGAGGAATATCCCATTTGGGGTTTTCAGCATAAAGGGATAGTTCACCATCAGTTGAAAATGTCCGGTTATTTTTTTTTCAGTAGAACATTAAACAAGATTTTATGCTGAATTCTTGATGGCAATCGCAACAATAGTATGAATAAATGAAACTGGACATCTTGTGCGCATGCATGGTTTAAAAACTTGCAGTACGTCACGTTGCGCATACGCACTTCAATGTGCGTGAAGTAGTGCATACATGATATTACTGTGCTCAGGTTGCAGCGAGGAATATTTGCTTGAACATAAGGTCGCAGTTTGTCGATAGATAGTGGTGGTTGTGTCACCAGCCCTCATGCTTTTGTGATCAGAAGCACCCGGACTACAATCGCACAACATTTGCACTTACAGTTGAAACCAGAAGTTTACATGCACTGTATAAAAAGGCACATAACCATTTAAAAACAAAGTCAGATGTTAATGTGGCTAAACTTTTTTTCTTTTAGGTAAGTTAGGATTATCACATTTGTTTCTGTTATGCTTAATAGCAGAATAATGAGAGAGATATTTTTTGAGAAATTGTTATAACTTTTCTTGAAAGTCAAGTTTACATACAATAAGATTATTATGTCTCTGAAAAAACTCAGCTGATGGCGTCAAGGTTTTGGAAGTTTCTGATTGGCTAATTGACAAAATTTGAGTTAATTTGAGGCACAACTGTAGAATAGTATTTAAGGAAAACCTCAAACACACTGCTTCCTTGTGTGACAACATGGGAAAATCAACAAGCCAGAATCAACAAAAAAAGCCAGATTACAATTTGCTAAATTATGAATAATTTTTGGAGACATGTCCTGTGGTCTGATGAAACTAAGATTGAACTGTTTGGCCATAATGACCAGTGTTACATTTGGAGGACAAAGGGGAAAGCTTACAAGCCTAGGAACATCATCCCAACTGTGAAGTATGGGGGCGGCAGCATCATGTTGTGGGGCTGTTTTGCTCCAGGAGGGACTGGTCCACTTCACAGCATAGATGGCATCATGAAGAAAGAACATTAAGTAGAAATACTGAAGCAACATCTCAAGACATCAGCCAGGAAATTAAAACTTGGCCACAAATGGGTCTTTCAAACAGACCATGACCCTAAGCATACTGCCGAATTAGTTAAAATAAGCTATAAGGACAACAGAGTGAATGTTTTGGAGTGGCCGTCACAAAGCACTGAGCTCAATCCTATAGAAACTTTGAGTTGAAAAAGCTTGTGCGAGCAAGACAGCCAGCAAATCTGACTCAGTTACACCAATTCTGTCAGGAGGAATGAGCCAAAATTCCTTCAAACTATTGTGAGAAGCTTGTGAAAGGATACCCAAAACATTTGACCAAAGTTATACAGTTTAAAAGCAAAGCTAAAAAAATACCAAGGAAATGTATGTAAACTTTTGACTGTCTAGAGTAATGTCTCATTATTCTGGCATTTAGCAAATGTAAATGATTTAGGTAATCCTAACGGACCTAAAATTGTAAACGTTTAGTATGATTTACCATCAGACATTTAAAAAAAAAAAGGTTATGTTCCTTTTTTTAGAGTGTATGTAAACTTCTGGTTTCAACTGTACGTCAAGAACTGTTTGACCAGGCTGTGAATTAAAGTCAATAATATTGTAAAAAAAATTACATTTCTTGCATAGAGCGATCGTTTTGCTTCACAAGACCTCACAGGGGAGCCATGCATATTGATTTGGACTCGTTCGTATGTGTTTATTTTTAATCGATATCACTTTTAGATAACACTTTATTTTGATGGTCCATTTGAGTATTAGTAGACTGTCTGCTTAATATCTGTTGATACTACTGCTAAACAGACATTTAACTGACTATAAGAAACTATGCAAGTACATATCAACTTACACTAACCCCAACCCTAACCCCAACCTAACAGTCTACTTATAATCTAAAGAGAATTAGTTGGCATGTAGTTGAAATGTAATTTAAATTCAACAAATGAACCATCAAAATAAAGTGTGACCGGCTTTTCCCTATTCACTGCCATTATATCACAAAGGACCACAGATAAACCCCGGTTAGAAAGTGTCTCGTTTTTCTCTAGTCATGATCAATGCAGCAGTGAAGACAGATGTTGACCAGTGTAAGCATGTTTACTGGCTACTTTCTTTACTCAGCATTTTCTAAACGTAATTTCACTCAATGTCTAGAAGGATTTAATGTCATAATGTTACTCCTTATGGGGGAAAATAATTTAATGGTAATAATGTGGTATAAACATATAAACATAATGTGGCATAGGGAAAAAAATGTATGACTAGTTTTCAAGTGATTGTGATAAGAATCAATAAAATGTGAGAGGCAGAGCACCCAAATTATGTCATCGAAAACAATGACAGTGCCTACGGTCCAAATAAACGTAAATATGTAGTGTTTTTTTCTACATGTTTGAAAGAGGCGTCATTTACAATACATTATATTAAGCCATACATGTTTTCACACCCAATGTTTCCTTTAATGTTCTACTGAAGAAAAAATGTAATCTTGGAAGTCCTGTGGGTGAGCAAATTAACAGGAAATTGTCATTTTTGTGTGAACTACCCCTTTAAAACATCCCCAGATGTTCATACTCATTCCTGCTGACTTCAGCAAGCCAGTCAGCGTACAGCGTTCCTCCCTGAATCCTGCTATTAGAAGCTGGATTGTCTCGCGGGAGTCACTGCACACTCTCCAGCTTGGGTTGTTTTGTAGCCTGGACCTTTTATTGATCTGGTATAAAGTTCTTGCGGCACTATGATTAGCACCTCTGTGCTTTTCCTCAGGCCTGACACTTCTTACAGCTCATGGGGTTTCGCTAAATGGCATCTCGTGTTCCACTTTGTCCTCGCCGGTTTTTCCAGTTGTCCTGTCATGTCAGAGATGGTGTGTGTAGCTTGAATAACATTTGTCGAACACATTTGAGTTATCTGATATATCATAGCTCTGCAAGCGGCATATCTCTGCAGCTCAATAGCTGTGGTCCTGACAGTTCTGTGTAACATAATTAAATATAGAGTAAAGTGTTTTGACAGTGAGTGGGTCCAAGGACATTTTTAATGATTTCAGCAGAGTTGAGGATGTTAGTGTAAGACTATCTGAGAGAATCTTTTTCATCGTCTTTATGAATGTGGATTCATGTTTCCACATTATTTATATATCTGAATTAATGATGTAATATTCATCATATTTTAAATAAAGGTTTATTAATTCACTTCAGAACATGAAATCATATGCTTAAAGGGGACCAATTTTGCTATACTGTATGTCCACAGTGTGTGCAAAAAAACACCCTATAATGGTAAAAATCCACCCACACTTTTTTTTAGAATCCTAATGCATCATAAACATCTTATACAATCTTATTGATTGTAATCAGTAGCAAATGAGTTTTTGGTTTACAACTATATTGGAACCTTTTTGAAGCTAAATAGAAAACTATACTTTACTCCCTGGAGTACTTTTTTTCCCATTTTAACAGTGTGTTGAGCATCAGTTAAGACAATGTTAGCACCTGTCAGCATTAATTGTAAGGAAAACTGGATAATTTTGAGCTTTTGTCAGCGAATTTCATCTTCTGGATTTAAAATAATTTTTGGGGCGGGATGAAAATCAGTGACGCATTGCGAATCTGCAAGTGGAGTCATGACGTGTCGATTTCTCATTATTATTCAAAGTGGAATTTTCTTATCCTATGAGAAGACCCTGCTTTTTAATTATTCATGAGAGCACATGCTTTCCCGAAGCTAGGCAGACCTGCCAAGCTGTGAGACCCAATGACTGGGTGAGACCAGGTCCGCGCATGGCACGGCTCATAAGTGTTTGCTTCCATGATCCATGGGGTTTGTTGCATGTTTTTCTCCGCGATGCTGTCAGGGCAGATACAGCAGACTTTGTCTTTTATCAGTTGAGTTTGTTACCATTCAGACACATATCCATGCTGCTGTGTTCACCATATGTTTAAAATGCTCCAGATTACTGGCAGGGTTAATGGTTGGAATAGACAGGGCAAGAGACCTGCTGTACTGCTATCCATTGTGTCGCATTCAGACCCAGGGATTGAGGAGGAGAGAAGTCCTCCTCATTTATAGTGTTTATATAAACATGATTATCTTCATGATGATATAACAAATTGTGGTTTTGTGTAAATGAAAGTATGAATAACAAATGTAGCAGGACATTAAACTACTTACTGTTTATTGCTTTGCATTTTAACTTTGTAAACTATAAAATCATGGGTCTCCTCAAAGTTTGTGTCTCACGTTGTGAGCCAACTGACAACAGTTGTTCGCTTCCCTCTTTTTCCCCTGCTCTGCCGGCCATCCCCATTCCTCCCTCGTACAGCCCTCTATGCCCATTATGAAGCATTTTTTTTAAGAATTCTGAGGTAGACTTGAACCGAAAGAGGAGGGTTTCATGGCTTTAAAGTTCCATAAAGAACCATGCTTTGAAAGTACTATATAGCACATTAAAGGGCACCAATTTCACCCAATTTTGTTTGTAAAGTTTCAGCTCAAAATACCCATTAGATTAATACCCATTAGACCCAATATTTCTGAATATTGGGATTTTCTGCTCTGAACACAATGTAGCTGTTTTTGTGTACTGTGCCTTTAATACTACTTTTTCCTGCCTCAATCTCCACCCCGGCTGCATCCGATAACAGACCGACATGAAGGAAGCAGATGCAACGTTTGTGAAAAATGCTACAGTAAGAACTTTACCAATGATTATTTTATGTATTTGTTGTGGAGTTAATTCAAGCCTTTCCTCAATGATTAGTCACACACAATGTTGTTACAAAGTTCACACACACAGACACACACACACACAGCGCGCACATTTAACTTCGCACTGTTTTTGCACGGCAAATGTGACAGGATACACGTTAATATTCACTGCTGTTTGGAAATCCGTTATGTTAATGTACAAAATAAACCTGATTTACCATCCACAAACCGGGATTGAAGTGTCTTCTTTTATAATTGTATTGGCATTCGGCTGTGGTGATAAAGTAAAGCTGAAGTAAATTGCTGTAATTCATTACAAACGTTTTAAACTTGTAAATTTAAATAAATTTAAACGATCACATTTGATGATGATTGATGATCACAGAGCGCTGAACAGATCTTTTAATTTCAGTTGCTTTGCGCATGTTCTGTCTTGTTAATATGATCACACGTGTTACTACAGAGACGTGTTAATACGCCGCTGTCAATCAATTCGGTAGATGGGAAACCACACTCCTATGTCACATTGCGCTTAGCCTTAAAATGGGAGGGATTTGGATCCTATTGTAATTTCATAAAAAAAAGAGACTTATTGTCTTTATATCACCCCAATATGACAGTGGACACACTATACCTACACACAGTTCTGTCCAAACAGCTTACAAACGATGATTTTCATCATAGGTGCCCTTTTAAATTAAATATTTATATTAATATTTTATATGGTAGAATATTAAATATTAGTATTAACATTTGTAATGAGTGTTTACTTATTCATTAAAAAATATAAATATTAAATTATTATTAGTATTCATTTTATAACTCAAATTCTATTTCAGAGGTCACCACAGTGGAATTAACCGCCAACTATTCCAGCATATGTATGATGTCCTTCCAGCCTCAACCCAGTATTGGGAAACACCCATACACACTCATTCACACACTCATGCACTACGAACAATTTAGCTTATTCAATTCACCTATAGCGCATGTCTTAGGATTGTGGGAAACCGGAGCACCCGGAGGAAACCCACGCCTACATGGGGAGAACATGCAAACTCCACACAGAGACACCAATTGGCTCACCCAGGACTCGAACCAACAACCTTCTTGCTGTGAGGCGACACTAACCACTCTCTCTAACTCTCGCTCTTCAAAACTAGATTAAAGACCTATCTTTTTAGCAAAGCATACACTCAGTGCATTACATAGCGGTATGACGCATGATGTGCCCCACACATGATTTTGGTTCTCGTTTATATACACTATGAACAGCAGCTACGCTAATTATTCTCCTTATTCTGTATTTCCACCTGGGGTACTCATCTTGAGGCCCTCACACTATGCAGTGCCACTGACGCGATCCAAGACCAGCGACGAGATGATCCCAAGGTTTTCTGGAGCAGGCCGTATCCTGAGCAGCTGCTGTGGTGGTCTTCTTGGAGTGAGAGCATGACTGACTCCTGTGATGCTCCAAGGACAGATGAGTCTTCGCTGAGGTCCAGCTTCCTGCGCCTAGACTGCAGCTCTGCACAAGACGTCGTCGTGCCCAACTGAGCCTGGTTTCTCTCGAGGTTTTTTAAAATCTTCGCTTTAGCCAATTGGTGAAGTTTTTTCCTCGCCGCTGTCGCCACTGGCTTGCATGGTTCGGGATCTGTAGAGCTGCGCATCGATGGATTTGCCATTCAGTGTTTGGACTCTCAGTAGTGATTATTAACCCACACTGAACTGAGCTAAACTGAACTGAACTTAATCTCTGAAAACTGAACTGACACTGTTTCAATTCACTATAATCTTCCATGTGAAGCTGCTTTGACACAATCTACATTGTATAAGCGCTATACAAATAAAGATGAATTCAATTGAATTGAACCACTGAGCCACCATGCCACCCCATTAAGTTATTATTATCATTATTAGTAGTAGTAGTAGTAGTTGTTGTTTTGGCTTACATCTCTCCATTAGTATTTTTATTCGATGTGAACTTGCAGGAAAAATAACAGTAAATAACACACAGTGCCTATAGAAAATCATCATACACTCTGCCTGTGAAATCTAGACAGTACCTTTACTCGCATTATACCCTGCTTTCAAAAAACCTTCGAAATAAAGTTGTAGAAAGGCACAGGTTTAGAGAAGGCTGCAAAGCATTTCAAAGGCTGGAAAAGTTGTTTGAAATGCGATTTGATTTCAGGCTGTATGACAAATAAAGTAATCATTTCAAAGGGGTATGATGATTTTCTACAGGCACTGTATACTCTGTGATATCTCATGTACTCTATTAAACATCACTTGTTTGTATAAAAAGGTTGTATAAAACTGTTGTATGAAATTTTATAACTGCATTATATATTTAAATGTAATAGAATACAAAAAAGACAATGTTGTTTTAATGGGTATTTATACTTTATAGCTATAAATATACTAAATACTATATATACACTATAGTAACTATAGTAATAATAACTTATAGCTAAGTTGTCAACAACAATCAGTGAGGTCCATAACAGTAAAAACAGAAACCAACTTCTTGACAGAATTTTCACCTTGGCTTGAACTGTCCCTTTAAGACACTTTTGAAACAGCACGAAAGCAATTAAAGGAGTATGTAAGTTTGACACCCAGTGGTTGAACTGGGTATTGCACTCCTAGATCAAAATAAACACACGCGTGGGATGCCAGAGATTGAGTACAGGAGCGAGTGATTTAAACCGTGTTCTAAATAAAATCAACGACACGCGATAGAAGGAATTATGTTCCATATTAAAGGAGTTTTAGTTCTAACCAACACCTCGAATTGAGATATTAGAAACGGTTTCTATTTCTCACAGCTCAACATGTGAAACCTATGACAGTGCACCTCAGGTAAGCCTCGTGTGTTTTATTCAGTGCTAAATGCTAACAATGTGAGTTTGAATGGATTCTAAACCTTACCGTTTCGTGAGTGAGTGCTTATTCTGTGCTTCTGAAAGGCTGTATTTACATTTTTGTCGTGTTTCGTCTGGTGCAAAGAGTCAAACTGCTGTTTGCGTGTTGTTAGGACACGAGATTACAATGTAACCTGCTCACCTAATGTTTACGTTCGTAATATTTATATCATTTGCTAATTAATAACCTCATGTGGAACTGAATCTGTCTCATTTCGACGTCTGATACTGTCCATTTCGGTCACGGGCGCATGCTTTCAGAGCCTTTCTGAATGAATGAATGAAATGCGCTGTTTTCCAACAAGGCAACCCGGGGTGCTGAATTATAATTGGCTAAACTGGCATTATGCAGGTTAACTTTACCTAAACAAAGACAGCGTTCCGGCACGGAAAAACCATTTTCAAAGCAGAATATCTGACTTCAGCATTGTTTTTCAGTTAAACAAGTATGTTCACTTGGGATGTTTCTTAAATATCTGCAAACATATTATGGTATTTTTATGCTTTAGAAGAATCAAAAACTTACATACAGCACCTTTAAGGAGGCATTTTTTTCTAAGCATTCTGTTCTTAGCATCTGTCTCAGGTTTTGTCTCTGCACATAGCAGATTCTTTTTATTTTAAAACGCAGCAAAGTTGTTTAGAGTTTTTATTTTTGTCACCAAAAACTTAGTAACTAAGATTTGTGCCAATTATTGCCGGAGATAGTTTAATTCCTGGCAACAGCACACAGCTGGCTATATTAGCTTCGATGAGGCATCAGAATATGCCCTAAGGGAACCCACTGCTTTCTGAGCTTTATTGATCAGCTGCTGTCCAATCTGCCACTGACTTCTTTTTTTTTTTTAACCGAGTGAGAATGAGAGATTGGTCAAATATTTCAGCAGCGCACTTTGACAGCTCACCCATTTGTTACCTTATCAGAGACACCACCTGTGTTCCCCTATTACCAAAAAATCACTGAAGCCTATCAGTAGATGTAAAAAAAAAAATAAAGATGACTTTTCCTAAAACCGGAACAATCTAAATGGTATCATATAGCTTATAGATAGTGTTTATTTCTTTTAAATTTGCGACTTGCCTTTATTGCAGCCATTATTACACACCATGGTGTGCGCACCACATAAAACTTAACCAGATGAGCGTTCCACCAGATGGCTAGCCATTCAGAAAATAAACACAGAGCACCACATGAGTTTTAATGCTAGCTTTTCAAATCTCAAAGGGAGTTCTACTGTAAGTATTCAAGACGGGGACAGGAGCTGTTGCTAAAGCTTTAGCATTATCATGGAAATGTGACACATTAGCGCAGTTAGCATTCTTCTTTGCAGCTCTACAAACACTGGTTCTTTTCTTTTAGAATTGACTTAAAGTCTGATCTTTCTAGTTGGTATTAACCCTGTAAAAATAGCCTTTATTTCAATGGTAAATAACTGTAAAAAGTTGTAACCATGTTAACAATAAATTTTCTTAATGTATACAGTGGATAACTATAATAGAGTAGGTTAGATAGTTCATAATAGACGCGAAGATTTCTTTTCAAATATTGCTATATTCTTTTCTTTTGTATAGTTAGGGTAGAGGTTGGACCAGTAGAATAGATTGTTTTGTTTTATTTATTTATATTGTTTGGACGCCGCCCGCGTCTCATTTCTCCATCTCTCCCATCTATTTATTCAAACATCTTGCGTCCCCACTTGTTGTCTGTAATTTCAATATTCTTGTAAATATTTATTGTTCTTTCTATATACATAATTCTGCATTTATTATGATCACTATCTTTGTAAATAAACTCACTTTATTGCATTCAGTTAGTCTTGGTATTTTGTCCCTCACTTGTTGATATTTTTGTGTTTGCTTATGTGTTTCACTCCAAAATGAATGTCACTCTCCTTCCCCTTGACTTACCATCTTTAAGACTGTAACATTAAATGGGGGCTCGTCCGGGATATTAAAGATTGCCAAAGTATTTTTGAAGTGAAACTATATGCATCCACATATATATCTTGAGTGTTGGGTGGTGTTTGTGTGAGATAGCTGACGTTGTTTGCAGGCATTATGGTAGCATTTGATTTACAGGCGTTTATTCTCAAACCGAGTTGGGAACAAATTGATGTGCAGAAAAGATGAGTTATTGGTTATTGCAAGCCATAATGGAATAATAAATAATGTTTAGCATTACTTAAATTTTATGTGTTACCATGATGGTAGATTTCTATTTATTAGCATGTGTCTCTGCTTGTGGGAAAAGTTGTTTGTGATTAGCATAGGTTCATTGATCATTGGTCTGATCATTGGTCTCAAAACATTGGTGTATATAAACAAACAAAACACCATAACATTTAGAAATGACTTTTAAATGGTTTTGTAACATCATTTTAACAGTAAAATCCAAGCTACCTCAACTCATTTTTTACCGTTTTTGTTTTACAGTGTACAGTGGTATGACACTTTGATGCGTCTTAAAATAGCATCTCCTGTCTTGCCTTTTATAAAATGCCATTACATGCTGGCAATGAGTGTTCAACATTTATAGAAAGCTTCCCTCGAGGAAACCGCACTCATCAATTTTTCAGCGTGGCTCTGCTTTTTATAATTAGCGCAAATTAGCATCAACATTTTTCCACTTACTGCACGCACACATTGTTAGCAAGGGAATCGGTCATATGATGTTACATATGGCTAGCATGGGTGATCTGTCACAATTAGCCAATGTCTGCTGCTGCGTGATATAAAGCTGATTTAACACACATATCAAGTTGCCCCAGAGAGGACGGCAGTCATATTAGTGTAATGGCAGGCCTTACGCTTGGCTTTCCACGTCTTTTGGGTTTGTTCGGTATGCCACATATTCCGGTACTGTAAGGAATTATGACTCCAGCTGGCTGCTTTGTCTTTAGCGAGATTCCCACTTAGACCTGACACGCTGAGACCACTGAGCTGTGTTAATCTCTCCCTGCTCAGACGGGCTAAATTCACAGTACAAATGCATTCTTCCTGGGGCTGCACTACATCAAGCAGGCTATTAGCAAATTTCCGTTCACAAACACAGTAAAGATAAACAATAAAAGCCTGCATAGTTAGTCCTTAAAAATTAATATCTATAAAGTGGTTTTTGATGTGTAAAATTTAAAACCACAATAAATATAATTTTTTTTAACCTTTGCGAATGCATTATTTGACTGTTTTAACAGCAATTATAAGACACGTTAATGGTAGTTCAAGAGACATCATTTTATTTTTCAATGTGTGTGTGTGTGTGTGTGTGTGTGTATTAATAAATAGATAGATAAATAAATGTAAACGTTGTAAATAATAAATGAGAAAAGTAGAAAATAAATGAATTAAAGAGCCCCTTTTATGCATTAAATAGGGTCATATTAAGTATTAGTCAGCTGACGGTGGCCATAGCACAAAAGCATTTAAATCCGTGAACAAATCAGCACGCGTCACATTTTCAGCATGCCTTTAGACGTGATATGAGAATATAAAGAGTTAGCCAGATACAGTACAAGCGATTACAAATAACAATATAACAATACAATTTATACATAATTTGCAAGCTAGAGAAAACAAGAAGGCGACCATTTTAATCGCACTTACTTACACTTGTGAAATGGAGGAAGAAACTGATCCATGAACTGTGTACTGTAAAGTTCCTGTCAAGCTCTGACAAAGTCCCATACATCAAAGCCTTTTCTGATTCTTCATTTACCAAACAGCTGACGAATCCCCCATTGTAAGCTTGTAGATTGCTGAAGCACTCGTCAGAAAAATGACAAGAACACAGCACAAGGCTGGGGCTATAATGCTGAGGTATTTTTGCAAAAATAAACTTCGACCACTGACTCTTCACAGCCTCATCATTGGGTAGGGAAAATAACACAGAGCACAGTGTCTATATGACTTGATTCAGCCGGGATCTGCTACAGTGTTTGTCTTCCTCTTTTTCTTTATAAAGTGTTTGTGGGCGGGGCCGGGGGTTTCATTTTTCCTGGTTCTGTGTTCGCAATAAAGGGGCGGGGCTTTAGTTTCATATCGACGTCACGCCGACACGGCTAAAGACTCGTTACAGCGGCGATTCATTCGAACCACTCTGAGTCGACTCTTTTATAGATGAATCAATAGTTTTAAACATGGTGCACATTTAGATTTAAGCCAGATGTGTTACACACTGCATGGAAGGTCATTTTCAAAAACCCATAATAGGGGCTCTTTAATATAACAAATATATTATATTTTTAATTCAATTCAATCATAACTATCATATCTGTTTTTCCTTTATTTACAGTATTATGTTCTGCTTTTATTTTTTGCTTTTTTACACTTAGAATTTATTTAATTTTCCATTTATTTTTATATTTACTTATGCATTTCTATATTGAACATAATCATATATTTGATTTATATTATCAGTGAAGTATTATTACAATGTAAAAAGTATTCTTATGCAGAGTACACAAAAAAAAAATATGCTTGTACAATTCTTGATATTGGGCGACGCAGTGGCGCAGTAGGTAGTGCTGTCGCCTCACAGCAAGAACGTCGCTGGGTCGCAGGTTCGAACCTCAGCTGGGCTGGGTCAGTTGGCGTTTCTGTGTGGAGTTTGCATGTTCTCCCTGCGCAGTGTTGGGGAGAATACTTTGTAAATGTATTTAGTTACAGAATACAGAATACCTGCTTTAAAATGTATTTTGAAACGTATTCCGTTACTTTGCTTAATCCTGGTACTGTATTCTAAATACTTGGAATACTTGCCCTTAAAAACAGCCTTCAAGTCTATTAAATGTCACACTATGCGTTGGTAGCAATTTCTGCAGGAAAACAGAGGGCCTCTAATGCCCATTATTGACTGATAAATAAATAAAACAATATAATTATGTTTATTAAATAATGTTTATTTATCAAAGTGTCAACAAATTCAATTTCTGTTTCTATAATAAAGATAAAAAGTGCTTGAACATAGACAGCATTACTGTCTGTAATACACAGTATATGTATATAATATGCATTTTGCTTACCCTTTGTATTTCACAGTCTGCACAGAAAAAGAGATTGCACTGCACTGTCAGGTTTCGCTCACCCCTCTCATTCTTTAAAGAGAAAAATTGCTTGAACTTCCAAGACGTGAATGCATTTTTTCCTTTACTGCTGCTAGAAAGTTGCTTCGGTTGCGGCTCCAACCCCTCGAGCCCCTGGTCTGAATCCTTCATATTTGTACACTCACGTTAATCAAGGCTGCCAACTTTGGCTAAGGTGTCCTGCCCACATTTGTGTCAGAAAAGCGAACGTAAATTTAAGAAGCGTAAATGAAACCTCTGAAAGCGCAAACGAAACATCAAGCAGCGAATTCACGAACAATGACGGCAAAAAAAGCAGTTTATTTGAAAATCACGGTTGTTGTCCGGTTGTTCGGTGTTTGCGATCGTCCTTTTTGCTGCGTGAGAAAATGGAGGTGTGGCGTGAGAGCATAAGAACAGGGTCATTTGCGTGAGTCTCACTGAGTTAACGCTGGCGATTGCAGTCGGGAGTGTAGCTTCTGTTTCTATGGTTTCGGCGGCAATTTAGTAATATTATTATGGGCCAGACACGCATCGCCCGAAGTATTCCAATGGTATTAGGAAAGTAACTGTATTCTAAATACCCTGTTTAAAAATAGTAACTGTAACGGAATACAGTTACTCAGGAATAGTATTCTAAATACGTACCGCCGGTACATGTATTCCGTTACTCCCCAACACTGTCCCTGCGTTCGCGTGGGTTTCCTCCGGGTGCTCCGGTTTCCCCCACAGTCCAAAGACATGCGGTACAGGTGAATTGGGTAGGCTAAATTGTCCATAGTGTATGTGTGTGCATGAGTGTGTGGATGTTTCCCAGAGATGGGTTGCGGCTGGAAGGGCATCCGCTGCGTAAAATCGTGCTGGATAAGTTGGCGGTTCATTCCGCTGTGGCGACCCCAGATTAATAAAGGGAATAAGCCGACAAGAAAATTAATGAATGAATGAATTCTTGATATTTTTTTGGAACATAGACATGCATGCAAAATTAATTTTCTTTTCAGCTTAGTCCCTTTATTAATCAAGGTTCGCCACAGCGGAATGAACCGCCAACTTATCCAGCATATTTTTTACACAGCGGATCCCATTCCAGCTGCAACCCAACACTGGGAAACACCCATACACTCTTGCATCACACACATACACATAGCTTATTCAATTCACCTATAGCGCATGTCTTTGGACTGCGGGGGAAACCGGAGCACGCAGAGGAAACCCAAACGAACACGAGGAGAACATGCAAACTCCACACAGAAATGCCAACTGACCCAGCCGGGACTCGAACCAGCGCCACCGTCACGCCAGCGCCACCGTGCTGCACATAATAATAATAATAATAATAAGGAATTTATTAGGAAAAAATTAGGAAGGTTTTAAAAGCATTAAAACAAGTATTGGTTTAGAATGTGTATGATAATCTATTCTTCTGCATGTTCAGCCATTACTCCACTCTTTAGTGTTGCATTTTCCAGAAATCATTTTTAATCTGCCACATTCTAAATTGCTGCTCGATGTTATGAATGTTTAAAAAGGTTGCATTAAGTGCTCTTTGATCAACAGAAAAGTACAAAAAAAAAACACATTTATATGACAGAATTCTTTTAAAACATTACAAATGTCTCATTTGATCAGTTGAGTTTCTTTCAAGCTCCTCCTGCTGACTACAGAAGTCTGTGAGCTCCTCAATCCACACGTGAATGAAACCCGCTGACCTTTTCAAGTCGTCCTCGGAAGTGAGATCTCTCTGGGAGACGGGTGTTGTCAACAACATGTTGCTGTGAAGCGATCCGGTACTGATCTTCATCAGAGCGAAAAGTTGATCAAAAGATGAAGTCAAAGCATCCCAGTTTGTTGGCTCGGCACGGCAGCATCCTGAATCACAAGCTTTGCTCTATTGATCCGACCTGCCGTGCTAAAGAGTTTGCCGGCGTCTCCGAGCGTCCTGCGCCTGACTCAGCATGTCGATGCATTTGATCTGCGAATGCACCTCAGGTCTTTACTCTCCATTCATTTAATAGAGATGGAAAACCTGGGCTGCTCTCAAAGGCCAAAATTGAAGATTCAGCACAAAAAGGCTCAATAGAGGTTTTTCCGAGCCCTTATAGGCGAGCTTTATTGCTTAAGAAGTGAAAGATGAAGAGGGGAAACTGTGGTGGGGAAATCAGATATTCATTATACTCACTACCAACAGATATCTCAAAGGTTTAAATGTTGATGTATCCAGACATGTTTCTTTATATTTAGCGCTTGCAGAATGTGCTTTGTGCTTTGCGGGGTAAAGCAGCTACTCTATTTCATTGCGATGAAAGTTGCAAAGGCAACTGTCAAGCTCAAAAAAGGCCAAAATTGCAGTTTAAAATTGCTAATAGCAGCTTGGAGAATTTCTAAGATTGCCCATGTTGAAATATGATGGTAGGGTAGGTTTTGAAACTGCTGGTTTAAGCTGGTTCTTTGCTTATCATGAGCTGTTTTAAAGACAAAGATAACTTCTGGTCTTCTGTTTTATGGTCAGATGAAACCAACACAGGCTCATTCTGAAAACGTACTGTAGTCCCGTGGACGTTTCTGGAGACCGCAAATTATGTAGCAGGAGGTACGTATGGCTGCATTTCATTTTTTAAACGAATGCTACAGGGCGGTATGACGCCGTTGCCTTTGGCGCTTACCGGCTGACCGCTTACCTCCGTGTGGAGGCCTTTCCAGCCGCAACCAGTTTGTCCCGTTAGCTCGTCGTGTACGTCGGCGGACTTGACACGCAGAGAGGAGCTGACCGTGACGACGACGACCGGGTTCGAGTGGTTCCAGAAATCAGGTAAGACAAAAACAGAATTCAAAAAAATAAAATGATCGAGTGAATAACAGGGTGAGAATGTGGTAAAATCCGAAAACGTGGTAAAAATCAGATAAGGGCTTTTCTTTTTCTGGACGGCTTTTGTAAACAGTTGGTTGGGTTTAGGGAAGTATGTGGGTGGGCGGGTCAATCGGCAAAATTGGTTGGGTTTAGGGAAGGAGGAGGGTGGGTCAGTCGATTGGCCGGTTGCTCAGTCAATCATTCAGTCAGACAGACAGACAGACAGACGGTAGGTCGACAGCGGCCTCTGGTGGGTTTACGCGAGAACAGCATAGGCGCGAAGGGCATTCGCGAGACACGTTTGATATAGGAAAAAGAACACACAGCGGCCTCTCGCGGATTCGCGAAAACAAAAACTGCAAAAATACGTACCTCCCGGGACCTATGTCGCGGTCTCCAGAACATACCTGCCAACACTCCCGTTTTTCCCGGGAGTCTCCCGTATTTCAGACCCGTCTCCCGTATTGTTCGGTCTCCCGGTAAACTCCCGGAATTCCCTCGTCCCCCCCGCTCCTCAGCATTTTGGTACAGTCCGGGCTGAAACCTGGTGCTTGGTGTTTTCCGGTCGCGCGCTACAGTTCGCGCGCCACATCTCCTCAAACCTCTCACCCCTCCCGCTCCCCGCTCTTCAGTTTGCGCCAGTGTTGCCAACTTAGCGACAAATTTTCAAAAAAGCGACTAGCGACAAATCTAGCGACTTTTTTGTGTGTTACTGGCGATTTTTATAGACTGTCGTTTGTCCATTACTGTACAGTCCTTACTCTTCTCAACGAGCTGCGGGTGATGCCGCCGGCCCCTCCCCTGCAGCCTGAGAGCAGAGCACCTCTCTGCGTACCGACGGCAAATGATTTAGAACAGGTGGCAGTTTGAAGGTATTTCCCTTGCAGAGTCAACCCGATCTGCTTCTCCTTTATTTTAACAATTTAATTTGACCGTTTATTCTTGTTGCACAATCAGAGATGTTTTAGTTTATTAGCTACGTCTGAGAGATTACTGCAAATTCCCTACTCATCTATAATGATATACTGTATTGAAACAGCAATAGATTTAGTTAAATTGACAAGCTTACATAAAGCGTAGTGCGAATATAAAATACCCCATTTATTTACCATAGGCTGTTAAACAAACAGAAATGGTAGAACGCGATGGCGTCAGTAATATGCAAATTAGCGTATGACGTAACCCCCCCCCCAACAAATCAACAAAAATGATTTGGCCACAATGATGTAGCCTTCATTTGGCGTAAAAAAGGAGAAGCCTTCAACCCTAAGAACACCATCCCCACTGTCAAACATGGTGGTGGGAACCGAATGTTTTCGGGGTGTTTTGCAGTCAGTGGTCAATGGAACATAATCACAGTAAATGGCACCAAGAAAAAGGAGCAATACAGGAAAATTCTCAACAACAACATCAAGCAGTCTGCAGAGAAACTTGGCCTCTTTGCTAATCTTAACCCATGACCCATTTTGACCCATACAATTGGCAAAAATAAACCCATACAACATAAGACTGGTTTTGTGTATATAGTGTATATAATTATTATAATTTTTTTTGGTCAGTGAATCGTGCCTTTAAAAAAAAGAGACTTCTGAAGTTCTGCAGTTAGGGACACAAGTGATGAGAAACAACTGAGCAACACTGTGTCCTGCAGTGCTGTGTTATCTTTGCCAGTAATAGAGATGGATGGCAGAGGGGTCAGTGTGTAGTTCTACACGCAGACACACACACATATGTATGCACACACACACAGAGAGAGAAAGAGAGAGCTGTAATCATGAGGCCAACACAGCTCTAAAAGCCCCCCAGGGGGTGTGGATGGTGTTCTCTTTTTTTTCTTCTTCTGCTCAGGTCAATAGTAATCACATCCTATGTGTGTTGTGTGGGGTGGTCATGTGGGCAGTGAGAGTAATGGGGGCACAGCTGTTCAGACGGCCCGTTGTGTTAGTTTTCCAAGCATTCTCTGTTTCTCTAACCTCAGTGCCTGTGGCCATCTCACAGGACCGGCCAACAGAAAGGCAAAAATCCAATGAGCTCCTCCAAACACCACTTTAAAACATCAGATTCAATTCAGTTCAAGTGTATTTGTTTAGTGATTTATTTGATAGAGTTGGTCAGAATTATTAGCCCCCCTGTATATTTGTCTCCCAATTTTTTCAACACATTTCTAAACATGATAGTTTTAATAACTCATTTCTAATTACTGATATCTTTGCCATGATGACAGTGCATAATATCTGACTATATTTTTCAAGATACTAGTATTCAGCTTAAAGAGACATTTAAAGGTGGTGTATGTAAGTTTTTGACTCTTCTAAAGCATAAAAATACCATAATATGTTTGCAGATATTTAAGAAACATGCTAAGTGAACATACTTGTTTATCTGAAAAACAATGCTGAAGTCAGATATTCTGCTTTGAAAATGTGCATTAAGTGCTGGAACGTCTGTCTTTGTTTTGGTCATTTAACCCGCCCACTGCCTCTTTAGCCAATAACATTTTATCACCCTGGGTTGCCTTGGTGGAAAACAACATATTTCATTCATTCATTCAGTCAGGAAGGCTCTCAAATAGTGATGGGAAGTTCGGATCATTTTACTGACTCGGATCTTCGATTCTCGTTCATCGAGATGAACGAATCTTTTTTTGAGTCATTTTGTTCATTTCGTTCAATTTGCCAATATATTATTAAACTACGAATTGCTTCCAGACACATCTACAACTATCCCAAGGTTGATCACACTACAAACAAGCCATAGATAGAAAGCTACAAGGAGGAGAAATAATAATTCATTGTTTACCTGCTCTTTTGTCTATGAAGGTATTTTTTTTTTTTTTTGCCTCTTTGCTCAGCTCACCTCTTCACGTCTTCAAATTTCAGTGGTTCAATCACATCACACTGACAGTCACATATAATCTCAACCAATGTACACAGTCTGAGCCTAAAGGAGCCATGATTAGTTCATCTTTCGAGTCTTCTGCTTTTTGAGTCATTCGTTCATCACGTGACAGCATGTAAAGAGAGATGACTTAACCCGAGGACTCGAGAAATTAACGAATCAAATCTCTTTCCGGCTCTAAATGCATACGATTGGCTGTCTTTCACGTGATGAACGAATGACTCAAACTCGATAGAGGACTCGAGACATAAACGGATCAAATCTCTTTCCGGCTCTAAATGCATACGATTGGCTGTCTTTCACGTGATGAACGACTCAGTCCGAGGACTCGAGACATGAACGGATCAAATCTCTTTCCGGCTCTAAATGCATATGATTGGCTTGCCTTTCCGTGATGAACGAATGACTTAAACTCGATAGAGGACTCGAGACATAAACGGATCAAATCTCTTTCCGGCTCTAAACGCAAATGTTTGGCTTCTGCCTTTCAGTCATGAATGACTCATAAGACTTGAAAAATGAACGATACCTGCATAAATGTGCGCACACGCAGATGAACAAATCACTCCCTGAGAGGACTCGAAGTTCCCGAGCCATATTGAAGATTCGTTCAAAATGAACGAAGCGTTCAAGAACGACCCATCACTACTCTCAAAGCATGCATCCGCGACTGAAATGTGACCTCTGGTGGACAGTAGCAGCCTTTGAAATGAGATGCAGATTCAGAGTTCCACGCGAGGTGGTTATTAATTAGCAAATAACATAAATATTAAGAGCGTAAACATTAGGTGAGCAGGTTACAATATAACCTGTGTCCTAACAACAAGCTATGTAACAAGATTTGCAGTGATAAGCAATTGGGCTGTTTGCACCAGACGAAACACAACAGAAATTAAGATACAGCCATTCAGATGAACACAATAGTGCACTCACTGCACTCCAAAGAAATGGTAAGGTTTATAATCTAATGAATACATATTAAACCTCTAAAATTATTAAATGTAGATGCTGAATCACTGATATGTGTTGGCGTGCACTGAGTGACAGTTCAAGTTCATTTTCAAATGGTTTATTTTATTTTCAAGATCTGAGGTGAACTATCTGCTCCTCTTTTCAGTAGTATGGCAATAAATATAATGTAAAATGGCATTCAAACTCACATTATTAGCATTTATCGCTGGATAAAGCACACGAGGTGTACCTGAGGTGATCATTGTCAGTTTTCTGTTGTTCAGCTGTGAGAAATAGAAGCCATTTCTAAAATATAAATTTCAGGTGTTGACTAGGACAAAAACTCCTTTTAATGTGGAAAATATTCCTTCTATTGCGTGCCGTTGCTTTTACTTAGAACATGACTTAAATCAGCTTTTAGGCTCGATATTCAGGCACACTCCTGTTGGTGTCGTCAATCTGGCAACCTGCGCTTGCGTGTGTTTTGAACTAGGAGTGCAATACCTAGTTCAACCACTGGGTGTCAAACTTACCTACTACACCTTTAAATGCTTAGGTATGTTAATTAAGTTAACTAGGCGAGTTAAGGTAATTAGGCAGGAGAAATAATAATTCATTGTTTACCTGCTCTTTTGTCTATGAAGGTATTTTTTTTTTTTTTGCCTCTTTGCTCAGCTCACCTCTTCACGTCTTCAAATTTCAGTGGTTCAATCACATCACACTGACAGTCACATATCATCTCAACCAATGTACACAGTCTGAGCCAAAAGGAGCCATGATTAGTTCACCTTTCGAGTCTTCTGCTTTTTGAGTCATTCGTTCATCACGTGACAGCATGTAAAGAGAGATGACTTAACCCGAGGACTCGAGAAATTAACGAATCAAATCTCTTTCCGGCTCTAAATGCATACAATTGGCTGTCTTTCACGTGATGAACGACTCAGTCCGAGGACTCGAGACATGAACGGATCAAATCTCTTTCCGGCTCTAAATGCATATGATTGGCTTGCCTTTCCGTGATGAACGAATGACTCAAACTCGATAGAGGACTCGAGACATAAACGGATCAAATCTCTTTCCGGCTCTAAACTAATCTGGCAACCTGCGCTTGCGTGTGTTTTGAACTAGGAGTGCAATACCTAGTTCAACCACTGGGTGTCAAACTTACCTACTACACCTTTAAATGCTTAGGTATGTTAATTAAGTTAACTAGGCGAGTTAAGGTAATTAGGCAAATCATTATATAATAATGGCTCGTTCTGTAGAAAATCGGAAATAAAAGATTGCTGGGGCTAATAATATTGACCTTAAATAGGTTTAAAAAAAACCTGCTTTTATTCTAGCTGAAATAAAACAAATAGGATTTTTTTCCAGGAGAAAAAAAAAAATAGGAAATACTGTGAAAAAATATCTTGCTCTGTTAAACATAATTTGGGAAATATTTGAAAAAAAAAACTAATTAACAGGAGGGATAATAATTTTGACCTCAATTGTATAGTTCAAAGAACAAAGGTCTATATTGCAAGAGGAGAGTAGTGGTTATCAGAGGTTACAGTATCAAAGTAATGTCTTTATTGCAGAAATATCAAGTTGACCATGATGCAGGTTAAGATGGTTCTTCAAATAAATAAACATGATCTAAGCGATGATTTGATAAGTTTATTAGTTTAGAATTGGCATTATATTGGGTCTTCACACATGCTATCATCATATCACAGGATATTTCTATAACTGGCATAATCATTACAGTCACCTCAGAATGGTTTAAAGGCTGTTTTCTCAAGAAATACACTGTACAAAAGGCCGGGTTTCACATAATTCATTCGTGTTGTCCCAACACAAATCAGTTAAGTTAACAAATAGATTTAAATGGGTTAAACATAAAAAATTAAGTTTCCCCCCAAAATCTCCAGAATTGTGCTGTTTAAGCTCATTTGAAATTAGTTTGACGAAGCAGCAAAAAATAATTTTTTGAGTGCATATATGTAATTTTTGTTTCGCATAAACTGAGATACAACACTTGATTTACTGTAAAAACTAATAATATATGATAATAATAATAATAATAATAATAACAAAATGTTTAAAATAAATACAAAATATTTTGTATCAAAAACAGTCACATATTAAAAAATGTTTATTGTGTGATACAATTGGTTCAATAAAAAAAAAAAATATAGTAATAAAATAAATTAAGGCAACGCAGTGGCGCAGTAGGTAGTGCTGTTGCCTCACAGCAAGAACGTCGCTGGGTCGCAGGTTCGAACCTCGGCTGGGCTGGGTCAGTTGGCGTTTCTGTGTGGAGTTTGCATGTTCTCCCTGCGTTTGCGTGGGTTTCCTCCGGGTGCTCCAGTTTCCCCCACAGTCCAAAGACATGCAGCACAGGTGAATTGGGTAAGCTAAATTGTCCATAGTGTATGAGTGTGAATGTGTGTGTGGAAGTTCCCAGAGATGGGTTGCGGCTGGAAGGGCATCCGCTGCGTAAAATCGTGCTGGATAAGTTGGTGGTTCATTCCGCTGTGGCGACCCCGCAAGGGACAAAGCCGACAAGAAAATGAATGAATGAATGAATGAAAATAAATTAATCAAATAAAACTTAATAATAAAATTAGAGAACACTAATCTAGAGAAGAATTGTTTTTTAAATATATGCAAGAATATTTAAAATATATATATATTTAATCCTAAACTGTAGGATGGAATCCAAATGTATGTATATACACTTTTGAAGTTATTAATTATTGAAGTAATGTTTACATTTTTCATCCTCCTGTAATTGTTATTCTTTTTAAGATATTTCCCAAGTGCTGTTTAACAGAGCAAGGACATTTTTCACAGTATTTCCTGTAATATATATATATATATATATATATATATATATATATATATATATATATATATATATATATATATATATATATATATATATATACAGTTGAATTCAGAATTATTATTCCCCCATTTTTTTCTCTCTTTTAATTATTTCCCAAATAATGTTTAACAGAGCAAGGAAATGTTTACAGTATGTCTGATAATATTTTTTTCTTCTGGAGAAAGTCTTATTTGTTTTATTTCGGCTAGAATAATAGCAGCTTTTAATTTCTTTAAAACCCATTTTAAGGTCAAAATTATTCTATATGATATATACTGTACAGTATATAATAATAATTATTAGTATTATTATTATTTTTTTTTGGGGGGGGGGGGGGGGGGGGGGGGGGGATCTTTTGTTGTTGTTGTTGGTTTGGCTGAAATAAAAGCAGTTTTATTTATTTTATCGCTTCAATTAATTAATTTTAAGATCCTATTAAAAGGTCAATATTATTAGCCCTTTTATGATATATATATATATATATATATATATATATATATATATATATATATATATATATATATATATATATATATATATATATTGGATGTCTATACTGTTGTCCAGTGACTTTTGTGTGACTTTGGTGGTCCCTATTGCAAGTTTTGTTGACTAAAAGTTGCATTGCAACTGCGTTACTTCTCATTTGAGTGTTAGTAGACTGTCTGCTTAATATCTGTTGATACTGCTCCTTCAACAGACATTTAACTGACTATAAGAAACTTTGCAAGTACATATCAACTTACACTAACCCTAACCCAACCTAACAGTCTACTTATAATCTAATGAAAATTAGTTGGCATGTAGATGCAATGTAACTAAATTCAACAAAATGTGTTAAAGGGACCATCAAAATAAAGTGATACCAAAATCCCAAATTATCCCTCACTTTTCTGTCCTGTTTATAGTATACTATGTTTTACAATATAGTACACTGCCATGCACAGTCAGCTATTGTATATTTTAGACAGTAGAGTATGTTTCTGCAAGGATTTCAGGTCTCAGCTGATGGTGTTTACAGCACAGCTTATGGTGTTGTTGAAACTGTCAGGGCAGGTGCTTGTGATTTAAATCTCAATAGTTTTTCTTCCTCTTGATTTTCACCCATATCCTCAATCTTAGCACAGAGGAAAATGCAGCACAGTTCTGCTCCAGAAGCTTTTTATTTGCCCCTTTCCTGCTGCCCACATTTACAGTGAAATATAGCTGTAACATCTGCGCTTACAGCTCAAATTTCATAAAACCACAACCGTGCGGCTTTTCCGAGTACATGCTGACATTTATGATGTGATGTTTTTGTCTGCATAATCAGCAACAAAGTGGCCACAACGTGCAAAAGTTTCCCCGCTGAGAGCGAATAACATTATTCACAGCTGTAAATTTGCCACTTACAAATTGATTCATGATATTTACTTTGTGAACCTGATCATGCGTCCAGATAATGAAACCGTTTCTATAACCCCAGACAGCTGGACCATCCTCTTGATGCAGATGTGATCTAATTTAGGTTCCCAATGCTGACCATTTTCTTCTGATGTTTTCTGACTGAAATAAAACCAAAGTATTCATCAACACTGCAAAAAAAAAATGTTGGGTTCCATAGAATCGATTTGTGTTGGCACAACATTTAAGGGTACCTACTTTAACCTATGTGGCACAGTACAATAAATTAGCATGTGTTCTTTATAAAAAATGTCATGAACCTAATGAAATTTTACAGTGAATTGTATTTATTAAATGATGGTGCAGTGGGTAGCTCTGTTGCCTAACAGTAAGAAGGTGACTGGTTTGAGCCTCGGCTGGGACAGTTGGCATTTCCGTGTGGAGTTTGCATGTTCTCCTGGTGTTCGCGTGGGTTTCCTCTGGGTGCTCCGGTTTTCCCCACAAGTCCAAAGACATGCGCTATATGTGAATTGGGTAAGCTAAATTGTTTGTAGTGTATGTGTGTGAATGAAAGTGTATGGGTGTTTCCCAGCGATGGGTTGCAGCTGGAAGGGCATCAGCTGCGTAAAACATATGCTGGATAAGTTGGCGGTCAATTATACTGTGGCAACCTCTGGTTAATAAAGGGACTAAGCCGAAAAGAAAATGAATGAATGAATGTATAAAAGAAGTGCGCTTGTAAATTTACAGTTTTACTGGCAACCAAGTTCACCAGTAAGTTACTGTAAATTTTACAATAAATTGTAATTGTTAATTTAGTGTGCTTATAAAACTAGTCTTACTGGCAACCAAATTCACCAGTAAGTTACTGTAAATTTTACAGTGAATTGTAATTGTTAATTTAGTGTGCTTATAAAATTACTCTTACTGGCAACCAAATTTACCAGTAAGTTACTGTAAATTTTACAATAAATTGTAATTGTTAATTTAGTGTGCTTATAAAATTAGTCTTACTGGCAACCAAATTTACCAGTAAGTTACTGTAAATTTAACAGTGAATTGTAATTGTTAATTTGGTGTGCTTATAAAATTACTCTTACTGGCAACCAAGTTCACCAGTAAGTTACTGTAAAGTTTAAAGTGAATTGTAATTGTTAATTTAGTGTGCTTATAAAATGTGTCTTACTGGCAACCAAATTCACCAGTAAGTTACTGTAAATTTTACAATAATTTTTAATTGTTAATTTAGTGTGCTTATAAAATTTGTCTTACTGGCAACCAAATTCACCAGTAAGTTACTGTAAATTTTACAGTGAATTGTAATTGTTAATTTAGTGTGCTTATAAAATTAGTCTTACTGGCAACCAAATTCACCAGTAAGTTACTGTAAATTTTAAAGTGAATTGTAATTGTTAATTTAGTGTGCTTATAAAATTAGTCTTACTGGCAACCAAATTCACCAGTAAGTTACTGTAAATTTTAAAGTGAATTGTAATTGTTAATTTAGTGTGCTTATAAAATTTGTCTTACTGGCAACCAAAATTGCCAGTAAGTTACTGTAAATTTTAGAGTAAACTGTAATCATTCATTTGCAGTCCGCTTATAAATTTACAGTTTTACTAGCAGCCAAAATTGCCAGTAAGTTACTGTACATTTTACAGTGAATTGTAATTATTAATTTACAGTGCACTTGTAAATTTACAGTCTTACTGGCAACCAATATTGCCGTTTACTGTAAAATTTACAGTGAATTGTAATTATTAATTTACAGTGTGCTTGCAAATTTTGTCTTGCAACCAAAATTGCCAGTAAGTTACTGTAAATTTGACAGTCAATTGTAATTATTAATTTACAGTGTGCTTGTAAAATTTGTCTTACTGGCAATCAAAAATAGTAAGGTACTGTAAAATTTACAGTATATGCTTTACAGTGTGGCGCAGTACAATAAAGTAACATTTGTTCTATAAAATGTTTCTACAGTTAATTTGTCATTCCTATCTTGTTTGTTATCCTTTTTAAATTGTAATAACATTTCAATTTTGATATATTTTTGATCAAATCATTGTAACTTCAAAAAGTGTTCTTTTCAGAAACATAAAAAATCTTACAGACCTCAACTTTTAAAAGGATTTGCTAGTTTACACCCAAACAGTGATTTTCTTTCACTATGATATCCTGAGTTTTCTTCTTTTGAGAATATCCAGCTAATTCATCTGAAACATTTGACAGGACAAGCTTCAGTTTTTACAGTATACGGTTTAAAAAAAAGATCCTAAAGTTTCTTAAAGCCACTATCTTTTGCTCATAAAATATTTCAATAGAAAGTTTTATAAAACATTTCCGACACTGGTACTTTCCTAACTTTTTAAAATCCTGTAGAAAAAGACTGAAACTTTGCTTGTTTGGCACTTGGCTCAGTTTAGCCTGGAGTGTACTTTATGCAGGTGAATAATATGAATGGTTTCGGACTGTTGGGTGTATTGGATATCTTTTTTTAACCTCAGTTTTCCCTTCCTCGCTAGATTTCGAGAACTGTCAGAGCGGTGCTGACTCTGTATTCTCTAATCCTTGCCGTGGGTTTTGCAACGGGAGGAAAAAATCTATATTTAGATGCCACGGGTGAATGTGTTTAACTTTAGCCCAGACTCGCTCCATTCATCACCAGAACACATTCAAAGGAGGGCAAACCTTGACTCTCACTTCAGGCTCTGATATTAATGTCTTCTGCAGTCAACCAGGACATTAAACCCCTTATGTTTATTTACAGTATACTGCCTAAAAAGTAATTCCAGTCTTATTCATGTTTAGGCTATGATAGAGTTTTGAACTAATGTAGCTCATTACCATATGATTCTTTGATGAATAAATACTACACATTGTAAAACCCAACAGTCAACTTTATGAAATGAAATGAGTGTAGTTAACTCAAAATTTACTGAAAGTTAATTCCACTCATTTGAAAAGGGTTTTAAAAGTGTTAAAGGTAATGAGTTAATTAAATACTTCATTGCTTCAACTTAAATAGAGTACTCATATAGATTAGTTTTTTTACTCAAATGGTTTGTTGCAATCGGTTTCCTCAAACAGTTGGAGTTGCCTTAACTTATTGGGTTTTACAGAACTTAGTTGGTTTGAGTTCTTCATTTATTGGGTTTTACAGTACTCAGTTGGTTTGAGTTCTTCATTTATTGGGTTTTACAGTACTCAGTTGGTTTGAGTTCTCTTAACTTATTGGGTTTTACAGTACTCAGTTGGTTTGAGTTCTCTTAACTTATTGGGTTTTACAGTACTCAGTTGGTTTGAGTTCTCTTAACTTATTGGGTTTTACAGTACTCAGTTGGTTTGAGTTCTCTTAACTTATTATGTTTTACAGTACTCACTTGGTTTGAGTTCTCTTAACTTATGTTTTACAGTACTCAGTTGGTTTGAGTTGACTTAACTTATTGGGTTTACAGTACTCAGTTGGTTTGAGTTCTCTTAACTTATTATGTTTTACAGTACTCAGTTGGTTTGAGTTCTCTTAACTTATTATGTTTTACAGTACTCGGTTGGTTTGAGTTCTCTATTTATTGGGTTTTACAGTACTCGGTTGGTTTGAGTTCTCTATTTATTGGGTTTTACAGTACTCGGTTGGTTTGAGTTCTCTATTTATTGGGTTTTACAGTACTCGGTTGGTTTGAGTTCTCTATTTATTGGGTTTTACAGTACTCGGTTGGTTTGAGTTCTCTATTTATTGGGTTTTACAGTACTCGGTTGGTTTGAGTTCTCTATTTATTGGGTTTACAGTACTCGGTTGGTTTGAGTTCTCTATTTATTGGGTTTTACAGTACTCGGTTGGTTTGAGTTCTCTATTTATTGGGTTTTACAGTACTCAGTTGGTTTGAGTTCTCTATTTATTGGGTTTTACAGTACTCGGTTGGTTGAGTTCTCTATTTATTGGGTTTTACAGTACTCGGTTGGTTTGAGTTCTCTATTTATTGGGGTTTTACAGTACTCGGTTGGTTTGAGTTCTCTATTTATTGGGTTTTACAGTACTCGGTTGGTTGAGTTCTCTATTTATTGGGTTTTACAGTACTCGGTTGGTTTGAGTTCTCTATTTATTGGGTTTACAGTACTCGGTTGGTTTGAGTTCTCTATTTATTGGGTTTTACAGTACTCGGTTGGTTTGAGTTCTCTATTTATTGGGTTTTACAGTACTCGGTTGGTTTGAGTTCTCTATTTATTGGGTTTTTACAGTACTCGGTTGGTTTGAGTTCTCTATTTATTGGGTTTTACAGTACTCAGTTGGTTTGAGTTCTCTATTTATTGGGTTTTACAGTACTCGGTTGGTTTGAGTTCTCTATTTATTGGGTTTTACAGTACTCGGTTGGTTTGAGTTCTCTATTTATTGGGTTTTACAGTACTCGGTTGGTTTGAGTTCTCTATTTATTGGGTTTTACAGTACTCGGTTGGTTTGAGTTCTCTATTTATTGGGTTTTACAGTACTCAGTTGGTTTGAGTTCTCTATTTATTGGGTTTTACAGTACTCAGTTGGAGTTCTCTATTTATTGGGTTTTACAGTACTCAGTTGGAGTTCTCTATTTATTGGGTTTTACAGTACTCAGTTGGTTTGAGTTCTCTATTTATTGGGTTTTACAGTACTCGGTTGATTTGAGTTCTCTATTATTGGGTTTTACAGTACTCGGTTGGTTTGAGTTCTCTATTTATTGGGTTTTACAGTACTCGGTTGGTTTGAGTTCTCTATTTATTGGGTTTTACAGTACTCGGTTGGTTGGAGTTCTCTATTTATTAGGTTTTACAGTACTCAGTTTGAGTTCTCTATTTATTAGGTTTTACAGTACTCAGTTGGAGTTCTCTATTTATTGGGTTTTACAGTACTCAGTTGGAGTTCTCTATTTATTGGGTTTTACAGTACTCAGCTGGTTTGAGTTCTCTATTTATTGGGTTTTACAGTACTCAGCTGGTTTGAGTTCTCTATTTATTAGGTTTTACAGTACTCAGCTGGTTTGAGTTCTCTATTTATTGGGTTTTACAGTACTCAGTTGGAGTTCTCTATTTATTGGGTTTTACAGTACTCAGTTGGAGTTCTCTATTTATTGGGTTTTACAGTACTCAGTTGGAGTTCTCTATTTATTAGGTTTTACAGTACTCAGTTGGAGTTCTCTATTTATTAGGTTTTACAGTACTCAGCTGGTTTGAGTTCTCTATTTATTGGGTTTTACAGTACTCAGCTGGTTTGAGTTCTCTATTTATTGGGTTTTACAGTACTCAGCTGGTTTGAGTTCTCTATTTATTGGGTTTTACAGTACTCAGCTGGTTTGAGTTCTCTATTTATTAGGTTTTACAGTACTCAGTTGGAGTTCTCTATTTATTGGGTTTTACAGTACTCAGTTGGAGTTCTCTATTTATTAGGTTTTACAGTACTCAGCTGGTTTGAGTTCTCTATTTATTGGGTTTTACAGTACTCAGCTGGTTTGAGTTCTCTATTTATTGGGTTTTACAGTACTCAGCTGGTTTGAGTTCTCTATTTATTGGGTTTTACAGTACTCAGTTGGAGTTCTCTATTTATTAGGTTTTACAGTACTCAGTTGGAGTTCTCTATTTATTGGGTTTTACAGTACTCAGCTGGTTTGAGTTCTCTATTTATTGGGTTTTACAGTACTCAGTTGGAGTTCTCTATTTATTGGGTTTTACAGTACTCAGTTGGTTTGAGTTCTCTTCATTTATTGGGTTTTACTGTGCTCAAATTGCTTCATTTACTCAAATGGATTAAGTTCACAGTACTCATTAGGATTAGTTTTTGAACTTAAATGGTTTGTTGCAATCAGTTTATTCAAACGGTTTGAGTTACCTTAACTATTTGGGTTTTATTAAAACGAAATACATTCTGAATTCTACATTTAATTATTTATTTCAGGTAACAACATTATGGAAAAGATAAAAATTCTACATTACACTCAAGAAATGACTTTTGCTGCCTGTTCAAACTACTTATTCAAAACAAGTTCTATTGTTTGTTTTGGGACAACTTAATTGTTTTATGTTCAATGTTCAAGTTTAATCGATTTGTGTTGGGACAACATGAACATTTTATTTTTTTTACAATGTAGCACTCAATATAGCTTAAACTCACTGGCCACTTTATTAGGGACACCTGTCCAACTGCTCGTTAACGCAAATTTCTAATCAGCCAATTACATGGCAGCCACATTCAGGCATGTAGACATAGTCAAGACGATCTGCTGCAGTTCAAACCGAGCATCAGAATGAGGAAGAACGGTGATTTATGTGACTTTGAATGTGGCATGGTTGTTTGTGCCAGACAGGGTGGTTTCACGCACAACCATCTCTAGGGTTTACAGAGAATGGTCTGAAAAAGAGAAAATATCCAGTGAGCGGCAGTTCTGTGGGTGCAAATGCCTTTTTGATACCAGAGGTCAGAGGAGAATAGCCAGACTGGATTGAGCTGATTGAGGCAATAGTAACTGAAATAACCACTTGCTACAACCAAGGTAGAAGTGCATCTCTGAACGCACAACACGTCCAACCTTGAAGCAGATGGGCTACAGCAGCAGAAGATCACACCAGGTGCCGCTCCTGTCAGCCAAGAACAGGAAACTGAGGCTACAATTCGCACAGGCTCACCAAAGCTGGACAATAGAAGATTGGAAAAACATTGCCTGGTCTGATGAGTCTTGATTTCTGCTGCAACATTTGGATGGTAGGGTCAGAATTTGGCATCAACAACATGAAAGCATGGATCCATCCTGCCTTGCATCAACGGTTCAGGCTGGTGGTGTAATGGTGTGGGAGATTTTTTTGGCACACTTTGGGCCCATTAGTACCAATTGAGCATCGTGCCAATGCCACAGCCTACCTGAGTATTGTTGCTGACCATGTCCATCCATTTAAGACCACAGTGTACCCATCTTCTGATGGCTACTTCCAGCAGGATAACTGTACACTGACAGGATAAATCATCTGAGACTGGTTTCTTGAACATGAAAATGAGTTCACTGTACTCAAATGGCCTCCACAGTCACCAGTTCTCAATCCAATAGAGCACCTTTGGGATGTGGTGGAACAGGAGATTCGCATCATGGATGTGCAGCCGACAAATCTGCAGCAACTGCGTGATGCTACCATGGCAATATGAACCAAAATCTCTGAGGAATATTTCCAGTACCTTGTTGAATCTATGCCACAAAGGACTAAGGCAGTTCTGAAGGCAAAAGGGGGTCCAACCCGGTACTAGTAAGGTGTACCTAATAAAGTGTCTGGTGTGTATATTTTAATTGTTATGTTTGATACTTTTTGATACCCATCAACTTTCCATAAGTGTGCAATTTAGTTAGTATTCAAGGTAGTAACAAGAGTGGGCAAGTGTGTTTAATTGACCCAGCATTTCAGTGCTGAATGTTTGATAAACAACCCACAGGTCAATGCTGGATTTACAGATCAACTGAAACTAAAAGATGGAGCAGTCCCAGAGATAAAAGTCAGAATCTCAAGCAGCAAAATAGCATCAAACATCTGTGTTTTGTTGGCAATCAGCACATTAATGCATATAATGTAAAGTTAAGACAACATTGTGACCTTGAACGGCTGTCAACCTATTATAGGAAACCTTTAAAACAAAATTAGGAAGCTTTTAGATGGTATAATAAGCGCAATTTACATTGTGTGGAAACTGAAGACTAAACTAAAATAAGAAGAAAAACACTCACTTCTCTATGGCTCCTGCGTGCGTGTTGGCTTCATTCCAGATGAAACCATATGGAGGTCTTCATACACACACACACACACACACACACACACACACACACACACACACACACACACACACACACACACACACACACACGTTTTATCACCTTAGGAATCAAAGTTTTGCTACCAAATTCAATAGAGCAAATAAATCCGAGCAGATAAGTATAGATATATTTTAATATACTTTTCAATTTGTATCCAGTCGAAAATACAACTTCTGAATGAAAGGCACAGTACGACCAGACTTTTTCCATGTACTTTCAAAACAAACACGTACAGAAAAGCATGTTTTTTTTTTCCTTACAGAAAATCCATCCACAAATAAATCATATCTTAACATAAACCGGGTTTCAAGGGATGGAATGTCTTCAAAACAGTGTGAAATGAAACGCAAGTTCACTCAACTCCCAAAATTGCTTATTACAAACATGGAGAGTTGGGTAACAATAATAGGGTGAAAGAAAGTACATTATTATTACACATAATTATAAAAGAAATGACACAACATTGATAACAGGGCACACATAAAGAAGTCTATGAGGAAAAATTATGAGCTGACGTAAATGTAGTGCAACTTGTCTCTGTAAACTTAATGCAAAATTGAGTGAAGGTGATTGCTATTTCAAGGATACAGACTTATGGACTTAAGGAAACTGCATTGGTCCAAAAACAACTATTTTTATGAAGACTGAAATATGAAAAAGGTTGAGATTTCCCTTTTGAATAATCTTGGTCAAAGGAACGAATAAAAGAATTGAACCAAACGATGTTTACAGTATTCTTTGGTATTATTCTTGCATACCTGTTTCAAATCCATATTATTCTACTTGTTATGTTTTAATTATTTTTTTTGACATAACACACAAATGTCTTACCAAAATGGTTCAGTAACAGGAACCTCTTCAAGTTCCTCTTTGATGAGAGGCATTTGACCGAGCACACTTTAAAAAACAGTTAAGACTGCACTAAGGTTTCCTGTGGCGAAGATTTAATCACATTAAGAGAAAAAAAAAACAAGTGAATCTTTCAAAAACACGTCTTGGTGACATTTCACACAGAGAGCAACGTAATTTTCAATTTGAAAAATATGTATACAGTATGAACTGATAACATTAGCATCATGCGATAAGATATCACTTGATAATTCTCAGAATTCTAGAATTATTAGGTATGTAAGTGAACACAAATATAGCTGGTAACATATCTTCCTAAATTACAATGATATATCATTATTTATGGATTTTTTGGGTTGCAAAAATGACTTAAATTAAATGACTAATAATAAAATTAGTCAAAGTAGCAAGATTTATTCCATCACATATAAATTTTTCAGATTTTATAAATGTAAAACTTTGGTATTGTGTGATCTAAAAGTGAATTTAACCTCACATTTTCACATTTTGTTATTTTTACTAACAAATTTAGAAGAAGTGTCAAGTGTTTTATTTATTTTCCCCCATTTATTTAGACGTTTGAATTGCATTATGGGACCTTGATCTATGTTGCAACACTTTTTAACTTTAAAAAGTTGGAAAAAGTGACTTTTATTAAATTTTTTATAGTTTAACTCTTTAAGGTGCACTCCTTAAAACCATTTTTTTGACCCACATCTTGCCTTAAATAATATACTGACACAACGCTGATAAATAGTAATCAGCAATTAAAATAATAATGATAACCTATGGATAAAAGGTCAACCAGGTGGTTATGATGGCTGTTAAAGTGATATATTGTCTGGGTTGGTGTTGTATATTACGGTACAAAAAACATTATAATAAACTGCCAGTACATTCTCTGTTATTTTACAGCCTTATTTCTCAATATATTATTTCTTACTGTGCGTTTACACCAAAGGCGGTAAGAGTGTCAAAGGTCGCTCAGGCTGCCCTAGCGTCAACGCTGTCTGCCTTCAGGTCCGGCGGCGAGAGAGTCAAAATTCGCTACATTGATCTCGTTTTTAAAGGGGCCGTTGCAGCATACCATATCAGTTACATTCCTGCATAATACATGCTTTCTAGCGTGAAAATGTTGCACACTTTTTATCAAATTCAATAAACAATGGAAGATCAAGTTGCATGTGGTGTGGCTTTGCTCTATTTAATTATCCAATGTGTCCAAATGTCTGAAATATCCTGAAGCAGCAATACTGTTCTGTACTGTCGCATGAGATTCCCGCTTTTTTTAAAGAAAAAAATAAATAAAACATTGATGCACATCAGTAACTCGCCAGTAACTTTTTAATGTATGTTCCAGTAAAAAAACATTGCAAATAATTGGAAATCCGGCGACCGCAATAATCAAAACCTTGGGAACAGATGTGGTCGGAACCAAAGTTTACAGTGACTGTGTTCTCTGACTCCTCTCAATCGGTGGATTTCTACATTCTGATTGCTTGCCGCCGAACCGCGTCATAGCTCATTACCATAAAGTTGACTTGATTTCAACTCTCCTCGACGCCCACACCGACGAAGACGCGCCGCGCTGCTCCTCGCCGCCGGCTCCCATTGAAAATGAATGACTTCCGGCTACTTTGACGCTCTCGCCGCTTTCGGTGTGAACGTACAGTTATATATTATATGATTATAAACCAGTGTTTCTCAACCATGTTCCTGGAGGACCACCAGCACTCCATGTTTTGGATGCTTCCTTTGTGTGTCACACCCATTGTGTGTCTTTCAGTCTCTGCTAACGAGCTGATGATCTGAATCAGGTGTTTTTGGTTAAGGAGACATGGAAAATGTGCACATCGGGTGGGCCTCCAGGAACGTGGTTGAGAAACACTGTTTTAAATGACTAAAATGCCAAAAAAAAGTCACTTTGTTCAACTGTAGAGTTGAATTTTCAACATTAAAAGTGGACAGAGGAGAGATCAACATCCCTTAATGCAATTCACAGCCGTAAAAAAATGGAAAATACAGAAACTGTTAATAAACAGATACATTGTATGTATGCATGTATGTACCTTGATACAAACCCTGTATATGTGTGTATACATATACATACGCACACACATACATTTTCTCGTTTCTGGTCAAATATGACCTGGACGTATTTTTTGTTAAGATTCACTCAAACATGAACAAATCACCCTGTGCAACTTCAGTGATAACCCCTGCTCACGGCGCACTTACAGCACCTGACTTACACATTAATTAGAAACCATATTATAGGATCTGGATCAGAACAGCCATGAGGGATCAGTCAAGCATCAGATATTAGACACGCACACACACATTCTACACAAACACATCACGCACACACACATCACGCATACACACACACACACACACACACACACACCACACAGGCATGGCACACACAAACACGCACATACACACAAACACGCCATGCACGGACACCACATACACGTATGCCACGCACGCAACGCCACGCCGAGACCCACGCGCACACCACACATGCATGGCGCACACAGGCAAATACACACAAGCCACGCCAAGCACGCACACACACAAACAAGTCACGCACACATACCACGGACGCCATGCACACCACACACATGTATGCCAGGCTCGCACACAAGTATGCCACGCATGCTTTACACGCACACACGCACGCACACACCATGCATCCAAAGCACGCAAGGCACTTGTGACTTATACACGCCACACACACATGCAAACATCACAAAGGCATGGCACACACGCACTCAAGACACCATGCACACACCACACATGCACGGTACACACACTTACCACGCACACAAGTACGCCACACACGCTTTCCACACACACACACACACACACACACACACACACACACACACACACACACACACACACACACACACACACACACACACACACACAGATAGGCAAGCACAAACCACGCATGCATGGCACACACTCCACACTTGCAAATCTGCACATCACACAAACGTAGGCCACGCATACCATCCGCGCACACACCGCTCGTGCGCACACCACACACGCAAATACACACGAACGTCACGCACGCACGCTACACTCAAACACGCCATGCACGCTAACACGCAAGCATGCCACGCACGCACGAAACACACACGAACGCCACACGCACGCAAACACACGCTTACACCATGCACGCACGCCACATGCAAACACACCACGCACACAAACACACGAACGCAAACACGCGCTTACACCATACACGCATGCCACACACAAACATGCCACGCACGCAAACACACGAACACGCAAGCATGCCACACACGCGCAAACTCACGAACGCCACGCAGGCAAACACATGCTTACACCACGCACGCCACACGCAAACACACCACGCAGGCAAACACACGAACGCAAACACGCGCTTACACCATAAACGTACGCCACACACAAACACGCCACGCACGCAAACACACGAACACGCAAGCATGCCACACACACGCAAACTCACGAACGCCACGCACGCAAACACATGCTTCCACCACGCACGCACGCCACACGCAAACACACCACGCACGCACACGCGCTTACACCATACACGCACACCACACACAAACACGCCACACGCGCAAACACACGAACGCCACGCACGCAAACACATGCTTACACCACGCACACACACCACACGCAAACACACCACGCACGCAAACACGCGAACGCAAACACGCGCTTACACCATACACGCACGCCACACACAAACACGCCACGCACGCAAACACACGAACACGCAAGCATGCCACACGCGCAAACACATGAACGCCACGCACGCAAACACATGCTTACACCACGCACACACGCCACACACAAACACACCACGCACGCACACGCGCTTACACCATACACGCACGCCACACACAAACACGCCACGCACGCAAACACACGAACACGCAAGCATGCCACACGCGCAAACACATGAACACTACGCACGCAAACACATGCTTACACCACGCACACACGCCACACACAAACACACCACGCATGCAAACACGCGCTTACACCATACACGCACGCCACACGCACACATGAAGGCACGTGCGTACATTACACACACCACATGCAAACACGCCACGCACACGAACACGCAAGCACGCCACGCACGCAAACACACTCACGCCACGTACGCAAACACGCTTACACCATGTACACACGCAAACACAGACGCATGCAAGCACGCTATGCACACACACACATAACACCACCAAGCACGCAAACACACGCACGCTATGCACGCACACCACAAACGCAACAACAGACACCATGAATTCAAACGCACACGCATGCATGCACATCACACACACAAACACACACGCCACACATGAACACACACACACACACACACACGTGATAACAGCAGTTTGAGCCTCTAGTCTGCTGATTCTCACACAACCCTTGAATCCATGAAGATGTGCAAACTTCTTTATTAAGCCCAAACAGGACTAAAGCCAACATTGGCATGATTGATAACGGCAACACAACAGCGACTCCCTTAAAGGTGTACAAATGAGTTCCAGAATTTGATAGTCTTTGTTTTTTGGAGGAGGGGGCTGTAAATGTTCAGTGCCCCCCCTCCATTCTTAACACTACCTGTCAGCATTGCTCGTCTGAGTGAGTTGCGTCAGGAACTCGCGCAGTTCTTTAGCCGCCTGGAAGCGACCGTAGCGTTTCTGCGGCCTGGTGCACTCGTCCAGCAGCGCTATGAGGCGGCCGTCTTTCACCACTTCCGGAGGGGGGTCGTGGAGGAGACCACCGGTGCTGCCCCGCCAGCTGGAGAATCTAGAGAGCAGGTTCTGACACACGGCGTAATAGTTGTGGTCCACAGTGACCCGCGAGCAGAGAATGTCCTTAGAGAAGGAGAGACAGGCCTCTTTATCGCATTCCTCGTAGCGGCTCTCATACCACACATCGTAGCTCTCGGGTTTATCTAAAAGAAATAGAATAAAGTCAAGAAAGTGCAGAATAGCTGTACATGAGAATAAACCTTGAAATGGAGGACGGAGTGGTATTCGCAGATCATGCTATTCAGTGAAACAGGATATTTGAGGACTGAATATTGAAGACAATGGTACAGATTGCTCACCGTTCGGTTTGTATCAAGGTTTTAGGGTCATGGTTTTTTATATGACATGTTCAGTAAAAAAACTGTTAAATAAAAAAAAAAGCTACAAGCAAAAGCACAAATACAATATAAAAATTGTGCAGCGCCACTTAATGAGATCCAAGACCTAGGAAGAGATCAACCATTGAAGACATTAACTATGTTTCCATCCACCTATTTTTATGCGCATTTTGGATATGCGCTTAAAAAACGGTTGAAGGAAACGCCAAGATGCGCATAAATTTTGAAAATGTGTATAAAAAACATATGCGCATAACTGAGTAGGATAAACTTTTTATTCGATAAGAAAAGATTTGCATAAACGACGATGGAAACACTTTTACCAAACAAATTCCAGTATGTGTATTAAAAGAAGTCCTGTGATTTTGTTATAAGAGATCTTGTGATGATCAAAATGTGTGTGAATGGACAAACCAGCAGGCTGAGCACATTGTAAAACATCTGAAATGTTGATTTGGTCATTCTAAAACGCCTTAACCAGTATTAGTGTCATTATATTATTTATGACCTCCAGAATCAAGAGCGTCTGTGCTCTGCGTCTGACACCTTTAAACGCCACCGCGTGTTCACTGCGTGTCACGATTGCCTTCAAAGGCACAAGTCATTTATTAAACGAAGAAAAGATTCACGCAGTTTTAAGCATTCAAGCATTTTTTTTATTTTACACATTTATTTATTTTTTAAAATTTAGAATTTTTGTAGGGTCTAATGTGGAAATACAAACTTAAAATTCAGCCCAAGATCAAATATGATCTGGGGAAATAAAATAAAATAACATTACATTACATTAAGTAAATAAAATATTAAAAAAATAAATTTAATAAAAATAAATTCAAATTAAATAAAATATAAATAAAGTTTAATTAAAAATATAAATAAAATAAAAATTATAAAATTAAAAATTAAATAAATTAAATAACACTACATTACATAAAATAAAATATAAAGAATAAAAATAAATTTAAATATAATAAATTAATAAAAAAAAAAAAAAAAAAAAATTAAATAAAATTTAAATAATTTAATAAAAAAAAATAACTAAATAAAATATAAAAATAAAACAATAAATTCAATTAAATAAATTAAACAACACTATATTACATAAAATAAAAGATAAAAAAATAAATAAAAATTAATTAATATAAAATTAAATAAAATTAAACAATAAAATATAAAAAATAAAATGAAATAAAATATAAAGTATAAAAATAAATTAAAATATAATAAATTATTTAAAAATATAATTAATATAATAAATAAATAACAATTAAATAAAATTTTATTAAAAATACAATTTAAAATAACAAAATATAAAAAAATTAATAAAATATAAAAATAAAATAACAATAAATACAAATTAAATTAACTAAACACTACATTACATTAAATAAAATATAAAAAAATCAAAATTAAATAAAATATAGAGTAAAACTAAATTAAAATATAATAAATTATTAAAAAATAAAAAATAAATAAATTATTAAAAGAGTTTTTTTTTTTATAAAAATACAACAAAATATAAAATTTCTAATTAAATAAAAATTTTAATAAAATAACAAAAAAAAATTCAAATAAATAAATAAATAAATAAATAAACTAATTAATAAATACATAACTAAATAAATAAATAAAAAATAAAATAAAACTAATATCTTAGGGCCCCAAATTATGAGTCCTTAGTATTTGATCCATTCTGTTTAATAATTAAACAAAGTGACTTTTTTTTGTTGTAGTTTGAAACAATTTATTTTCTGGGATGGATCCAAATCCAGGTAAAGAGTTGCCAGTGCTTTACCCTTTAACTGAGTGTTATTATTTCCAGGTATATTATACAATTACATCTTGTTTCAAACTAATACAAATTTACAAAAACAAAAGTCTCTTTAATGTTAAACTAAGAGCAGAATTTCCAACATGAAAAATTGGACCAGAAGTCCTATGATGTAATAAAAAAAACTATCACGAGTAGATCACGAGTTATTGGCAACTGTTAATTAAATGACATTTTTTTTTTACAACATTGTGGTGATTTCATGTGATATTTCATCACAAGTTCACTATTCTTTGCCCAGTTCTCATGCCAGTCAGCTGACTTCCATTCAACACAGCTTTATCCCTATCCCAGTCTTTCTTCTAAAACAACTTCAAGATAGTCTCCAGCAAACAACAAAGCAGCTCTTTATCATTACACAGGGCTTTATTCTTTAAGAGTTTCCATATATAACTTAAAAAAGCTCAACAATCTGCAGAATAAAGATGCCGTTTCCATTCAGCTCTTCACTGGAGAAGACAACAAATCTTCTGACAGCAGGTGAATTTCTTTTCTTGGCCACCCATTTTAATGCTGAACAAATCAATAACGTCTAGGATCCTCTCGGGTTGGGTGCCGAAATAGCCTGGGCTGTGACATCTATTCATCAGCAAAACTATATTGAGTCATAAAGCGCTTAAAGACAGGGAGATCCGCCGTCTTGGTCGTTTGACACAACTCAATATCGTGCCAATATCTAATTAGAGAAAATGAAGTCACAGTACTGCCAATCACTCTCCAGGGAGCCAATTATACGATCCAGAGGAGTTGATGCACGTTGGGTTTTGGTGCGTGTTAAAAATCACCTTCAGAGGTTTATTGAGGAACGGGACAAAATATGATCAGAAAGTCTTGAAATGAATGTGATAGTTTATCATTTAGTCACTTTCATGTTACTGCACAGACTTTCTTTGTGTAAACACGTGTTGTGTATTTGTGCTCCACAGGGGAAAACAAAAAGTTTTGAAAACTTTTAGATTAGATTAAAGGGCACCCATTTTATCTGTTTTTCAAGATTTAATACAATTATTTTGTGTCTCCAGATTGTGTCTGCAAAGTTTCAGCTCAAAACACCCATCAGATTATTTATTATACCTTCAGAATATTGGATTTTTCTGCTCTGAACACAATAAAGCAGTTTTTCTTTCCTGTGCCTTTAATGCTAGTTCTCCCCACCCACCATTCCCACATGCCTGTCAGAGGTTGCCTCAATCTCCGCCTTGGCTGTGTCAGATAAACAGCACAGTGACAAACATGAAGGAAGCAGATCTCACGTAATGTTTGTGAGAAATACTACAGTAAGAACTTTCCCAATGATTATTTGATGTATTTGTTATGGTGTTAATTCAAGCCTCAACAATGAGTCACACACAACGATTTACAAAGTTCACGCACAGACGTTTAACTTTGCACTGTTTTTGCTTGCAAATTTGACAGGATACACGTTAATATCCACTGCTGCAGGGATATCCATTATGTTAATGTACAAAATAAACCTGATTTAAAGTCCACAAACTTGAATTGAAGCATCTTCTTTTATAATTGTTCTGAGATGCAGCTGTGGTGATAAAGTAAAGAGGGTAAAATTACAAACATGCACTGTTTTAAAAACATTTTAAACTTGTTGGGCAGGGAAACTGCTCTCCCACATCACGTTGCGGTGGGCCTCAAAATGGGAGGGATTTGGGTCATATTTTGACATCAGACTTATTGTCTTTATATCACCCCAATATGACTGTGGACACACTATACCTGCACACAGTTCTGTCCAAACAACCTACAAAGGATGATTTTCATTATAGGTGCCCTTTAATCCTAAATTTGTAATGATCGCAAAGAGATCACATCCCGCTAGTGCTGCACGATACTCAAAAAATCTTGCATTGCGATATTTTGTTTTTCTGCTATAAATATTGCGATATGAATACAATTTCACCAGATTATTTAAATATCTCTGTTTGGAAATAATTTATAATTTTAGATTGACTGGGAGGATTCTGTAGGGGAGTGAATCAAGCATAAAATATAATACACAATACACAAGCATGACTTAATGCCATAGAGCAAAAAATACAAAATAAAATAAACAGTGTTTCCTTTTGGTTTTCTGGATTTTTGGTCTGACAGAATTTAGTTACAGTAATTATATTCTGCAATGTGACTATTGCGGATGTGCACATTGCAATATCCATGCGAAAATGATATATTGTGCAGCCCAAAATCCAACATAAGATAACATGGTCATCATTTTGGTCTTCGAGTAAAATACAATGATTAGGGGTGTGAACCTACACTGGTCTCACGGTTCGGTTACGATTATCATGCCATCGATTCGGTTCAATACGATATCTCGGTGCATCATGGTGCATTGACAGTGCTTTCCATACATAATTAGATTTTTTCTTCACAACACAAGACACAAGAATTTTTTTTTATTAAAATCTATAAATATATTAATATTTATATACTATTTGTAATACAATGTTGTCCTTTAATACAAGCAGTCAGATATATGAACTGTACCTTTAATTTGACCTGCTCACAGAAAACTCCAATACATGCAAAGAACAACATGAGCATTTATAGCAAATAAACTAACGTAAATGTTATCCCGCTTGCTTTTTAAGCGCTGTCAAACGAGGTCCTACACCCTTATGACTGGTCATTGTCTTCACCCGCTCAACAGAAAGGGCTGCGATTGGCTTTAGAAATCAAAGCGCTGTTCACCAATGAATGACGCGGGAAGAACAGCTGCGGTTACAGACTATATATGCGCATCATACGCGGTTATCACAGGTAATGCATAATAGACACGGTGGAGAAAACTTGCACCGCAGGCACGCTTGTGTCTGGATCCACAAGTATCGCTTTAACAGCCAAGAGGAAACGAAAAGTTACCTCACAAACATGCCAGCGGGTCAAATGTCCAAAGTGAGAGAGAGAGAGAGAGAGAGAGAGAGAGAGAGAGAGAGAGAGAGAGAGAGAGAGAGAGAGAGAGAGAGAGAGAGAGAGAATGAGTCTTTACCATAAACATCAGTGTTTATATCTGAACTATAAACTGTTCTCCCAGTACTTCTGTGTTATTTAATTGTTTGTAATGAACTGAAAAGTGTAAAAACTGAATCTCTTTTGATGCAGATTTGAATGCAGCGCTTTGAAGGATTAATAAACATATGCAAATCATGATCATTTATCGTTCATGTTGCGCGTGTTTGACCTGAGATCACAATCTTTTAATGTCTAATTGTGCAGTTTTACACTGAATGCATTAATGCAGGCTAAACAAGCAGTGACAGAAAACACCTTAAATTAATAGCCTAAGAAAGCATTTCCCACCACAGGTCCCACCACAACCTTTTCCGTCATCATTATATCTTACAGGGAAGTCAAAATGCTTTCATACACATGATTTGAATGACGCAATTGATCTCTCTGCAACTGTTATAAATGTTGGATTAACAAAAAATTCAAAAAAGTTATTAATCCGCTGTTTACGTGCGTTCCGAACCGTGGGTTGTGATCCGTACGAATCACGGATCAACAGTGATCCATTACACCCCTAGTGTGATCCAAACCGTAAGGTTTGTGATCCATTACACCACTAACAATAAAAAAGCTGTTCCTTGTGTGAAAACCAACAGTGCTCTTTTTGCACCATAGTAAAGCAAACAATTTCCTTTTTTTGACTATGGAATTGGTTGAAAGTTAACAAGCTTAAAACATTGTATACTGTATTTACAGCTGTATTTAGCACTGTACACTTTTGATGAAACATATTGCTGTGTAAACAGATTAAAAATATATTACGATTATTATTATTAAATGCTAAGATGTACATTAACTATGATTGATAAATTCTGTAAAATTATGTAGTTGTTAGTTCTAGTCCTCCTAGAGTTCTAGTCTCAAAAACAAACTGAGAATATATCTAACGAAACCACCTTCATATGCATGGAAATCATTTCTGAAATCATGAAAAGCAATCCTTAAAACCATCACGTTTTCAATTAATGCGCTGAGATATTTAACGCAGATTTAATTAAATTTAAAATATGAATAAAAACCCATCTATGCGACGTCCTCCGCAAAATGACCTTGATGCCAAAACAGGTCCAGTGAAGTGCTTTGACATCAACCGCACATCAATTCAGCATGAAAATATAGGAAAAAAAAAGAAAATAATCTATCATTTCAGAAAGACCCATCTGCTGACACACACACACAAGCTCCATTCAGATAAATGCTGGCAGGCTGAAGCAAATAGCCATTGTAATGTAGCACACATGCTCCAAGTTCATCCGCCAGCCCAGTTTGGCCTCACTGGATGGCAGATCCACTGGCACACATACTTGGTCCAGCACTGCACCCGTCCATGCCAACTCGCTGCCGTCCAGAATCAAAAGTGCAGCTTTGGGCCACATCCATCTGTTGCAATGCAAAACACTTACTCAAACATTAAACTAGAATTTAAATCCCACGCATTATCATATTAGGAGCTTTACCAGGGTCAGGCATTTAATTTTCCATTCATTTTTGGTCTTTGTAACGGCAATTTGTATAATTACCTCATAAAAATGATTCTTTGTTGTCTATTATGTTGAACCAACTACTATAATAAATCATGAAACTAGAGACTATCACCAATCAAGCTGAATTAAAGGAATAGTTCACCCAAAAATAAAAATGATTCCATAATTTACTCACCTTAAAGCAATTCTTGGTCTATAATATGACCATTTTTTTCTGTCAGGCAAACACAGTCAGAGTAGTTTTAAATTTTATCCAGGCTTTTCCATGCTGTATAATAATGTTGAATAGTGACTTTTAATTTGAAGTTTCCAAAAAGTCCATACATGTCATAAAACGAACACACAAGCCACCCGTAAAAGCAGATCGATGTGTTCTTTTTGGTTAAACACAAAAAAATTATATTTTTAAGAAAACTGAAGACCATTGATCTCTATATTAGGAAAAACAAATACTATGGAGGTCAGTGGTTACAGATATTCAGCTTTATTCAAAATATCGTCTTTTTTGTTCAATTAAATAAAAAAAGTCAAACAGGTCTGGAAGTGAGAGAGTTTTGAATTCACTGCCATATCAGCTTCTCTGGCTATTTAATTGCAAAACATCGAATTCACAAGATTTTATAAATATCACTTTTGCATAATAAAAAAAAATATATAACAATACAAAGACATCAACAGCAATAAATAATACATAAATATACAAATCTAAAACAGTTTTAAAGTTTACTTTTGATAAAAGTTCACATTTTGAAATTCTTCCATTAAAGTCTTTTTTTTAGCACTGATCCCATTCTAAACAGGTTTGGAACAAGTGAATGAGTAAATAATGTAGGCAGGTATGCTTACTCGTTTCTAAAACGAAATTTAGTTTTGCAAGGGTGCAATTTTTAAAGTCGCAAAATCTGTGATTATTTGGATGCACTGTCAAATATGATAACAAGCATTTAGTTTTTAACATTTCTGATCATTTGTAAGCACATTAAACTAAACAATGTGAATAATGTAACAATTTAAATGTGAAGGTTTTCTTGTTGACCTTTTGGCTTTAGAGTTATTCGTGTTGTTAGGGCTCTATTTGAATGATCTAGGCGCAAAGTCTAAAGTGCATGGCGCAAAAGCATTAAGGATGTGTCCGAACCCACTTTTGCTATTTTAGGGATGGAAAAGTATGGTTTTAGGCATGGAAAAGCATAGTCTAAAAGGGTTGTGCCTATTCTCTTAATGAGTTATGGGTGTGTTTTGAGCATAACGTGCATTAAACCAACCAGTCTCACCTCCCATTCCCTTTATAAGTTACTTACATCGTGCCATGGCGCATTAGCTATTTACATGGCGGACTTTGTAAGAGAAAAAGCTGAATGCTTCACTAGCAAGAAAACAGTTAAACAGAATATTTGCAGCACGAGGATAAAGAACGAGCCTCTTCCATTCAGCATCTTTACTTTCGCTTTCTCTTTACCTCTTCTCTTTACTCCTTAACTTTTGTGGATAAGGAAACGGTGTTGTACGCACTCCACTGAAGACATCCATTAGTCTACATATTTAATTTAGTTTGTTATATATGGTGATGATGCATACGTCTCCAAAACCTGACAGGTGGACAAATCTAAACTTGTTTTTATTAAAACAAATATAAATATGCATATAATAAATAATACTGCTAATGATAATAATAAACATTATACTAATGCAAATTGTCATGAATAAACTGAAAAAAGGCATGGAGGCATAAAAAAGTCATGGAGGTAGTGGTTTTTATATTTATGTAAAAAATAATAATTTTTGTAACATTTGAATTCTTAATTTGTTTTCATATGTAAAGATATTTGTTTATTGCTGTACATCCTGTGTGTATTAAGCAATGTGTAAGCATTTGAACCCACATAGGCGCAAAACTAATGCGCTCTGCGCTGGACTTGAGACCTGCTTTTAGTTGGTCAATGGCGCAGTCTATTTCAATTATTCAAAATAGCAATGCACCAACACTGCGCCTTAACACACCTCCTTTCAAGATCAACACACCTAAGAGTCCACAGAGTGGCACAAATGGATTTTCTATTTAAACAACATGGCGGAAAACGTGAAAATTATGGTTGCGCTGGTCTTAAAATAGCAACAAGTCCCGCATTACACGTCTTGCGCCTTATTGCGCCAGGTGTATGATATGGCCCTAAATGGCAAAAAACGTTTGATGTTGTTGTTTCAACCTTAAAGTAGATTATCATCAGTGCTTTACTGATGTAAAATAGTTTGCAGTGTGTTTGGATGCTTAAAAGTTTAAGATTTTATATATGACTCATTTCATTTTATTTAAGATGCTGTAATTATTTTCTTAATTTGTCATGACAACTGATAACTTTATTGGAAAAAATGGCAACATTGTTTAAGAGGTTAGCATAGTGTATTGTACTCTGTGATTGTGCTTGGTCTTTCTTTGGCGCTGATAACCCACCACATCAAACCTGTAGCTCTTTTAAGAAAAAGTAGTAAATCACAATTTTAACCAATTTTGATCAGAAAAATAGCAATTCGATTTTGTCTACAAATCGTGTAGCCCTAAAATAATGCCAGATTTTTCAGTTTTGGGTGAACTATCCCTTTAATCAGGACAGTTGAATTAGGGTTCAATTGTGCAGGAACCATTCATTCCAACCTAATCTGCAGTTTTGGAGCTGGTTTTATGCACTCTGATTTAATTATTTCCTCAAGCCCCAGTTAATTTCTGACCCTGGACTCTATTGAGTTCCAGGAAAGCGGTCGGTGTAGAGTTCTTCCGGACAGGTATAGATTTCTTAAAAGTCCCAAAAAAAGAAACAGCAATGAGACTTTAATTACTAGCCTGGGAGCATGTGGAGGCCAATGCCGGATTCCACCTGGTCTGTGAGACTGTGATAATTCAGTCCAAAAAACATTTATGTTGACTGGGAAAGCAAAGTACAGTAACAAACAGGCCAGAAAAACAGGTGCTCCAGCCCATAGGAGGGAAAACCGAAAGTGGGTCAGAATATTTAAGTTGACACACACACACGTACACACTCTAACCTGGATAACAGCTTCCTGTGCAATTTATTCATGTCGTAAAGCAAACCTTGCACAGAGATGCAGTGATGAGGTCATTACTTACTCTGCTTCACCAATCTTTTGTCCACCACTATCACGTTTTCAGCATCGATGACGATGACTTTTCCATCACGGGGCCCGACTGCGAAATTGTCGAAGCTGACGTCCAGGAGGTAAAGGGCGAAGTCAAAGTCATTGTTGGTCAGCTGCTCGGCGATGTCCATCAGCTGCTTGGCAAGATCTACTCTTTTCTCCCAGGGCGCATTGTAGAAGCTCCAGAGCTCCTCGCCCACGTAATTCACCGCCACCATCCGGCCGCAGGCCCCCAGGTATTTGGCGAACGGCCAGCCCTCATCTGAGGGAAAACTCTGCAGAGACGAAACACGAGGACAGAGTCAAAGTGAGAAAGTGCTGCAATGTTCACAAACAAAACATGCGCATTAAAGTCTGTATTAGTGTTGGACGATCACAATTTTCCGATCGCCATATCGTCCACCTGTGAGATCACCGATACACGATACTAATGCATGGGGGCGCGGCAGTGTTACGTTTACTCATTTGCTCATTTGTTTAGCCATTTCTAAACATGTTTAATAACCTTTCGGCTGTTTTTTTTACCATTTAATAATCTCGCTAAATAACAATAAACGCTCTTCAAGCTAAATAGGCGCTGAGACCGAAATGATTTCAAACAAGACTCGATGATACAGTGCGGATTTGGATTTGATGATGACTTCGGGTCCATGCCGTTATCCGCATGACTGCCACAAAATGGATATAATATAAATGGCTGAAAGCAAATGAAATTATATTTATCTATGCACGAAAGAAACAAGGATGCATTAAGGTCCTTTTATGGTCACCTTTATCAAGCTTGTGTTTCCACTGCCAAAAGGATACCTTTTTGATGGGCGTGGTGTACGACAAAGTTTCAGACGACATCATTTTTACTCGAGGAAATGTCACAGTAAAGCCATACGGGTCGTTCACATATCATATGAGAGGCACTTCTCACAAAACAGATGCTTTAGACACATAAATACTTGTGTATAAATGTTCATTACTAACCTTTCTAGCAACATGATTTGTTTATAACTGCAGGTCAATGATACTGCAACGATATAGCCTACTGCAACGTCTGCAATTATATGAAATAAATAAATAAATGCAGCATATATGAACATATTCACCTTATTCTCCGCGTACGAGCGGGAGCAGCCATTTGAATCATTTTGGCTCGAGACTTCCGGTCTCATTCACTTCCATTCATTTTTAGACGTTAAAAACAGCTCGTTTTGCTGCATGGTGTTGCAAACTGATATTTTCTTATTATATTATTCTGATTCGTCTGTATATTCGTGCAAACACTTGTTTGTAGAGTAAGTAGTTTGACTGTTTTTTGCCGTTTATTGTTCCTAGTCATTTCTCCCATAGGCAGTTAAATCGGAACTTCTAAAACAATCGCAAAAACGAGCGCACTTCCGCATTGAAGAATAAGGTCAATACAGACCCTTACAGTCTCCAAAATGTTATCAATTACAGAAAAACTACACACAGCAAAGATTTAGTCCTTATTTGGGTTCAAAAACAACATGAAATATAGCCCACAGTCAGTGCAAACCTCTCATTTGTATCTTTAATCTTCATCAGCACATGTAGCCTCTGTTAGAAAGTAATTCCGTCATTCAGAGTTCATAATAGTCCAAAAGGTGATGATAATAGTTAAACATGGCAGTTTGTTCATGTTTTATGTGGCTGAAAGCATAATTTGTTTTTCCAGCTTCTCCTTTGTTTTTTCGCACTTCACTTTCGCGTTTGTCTCTTTCTGAAAGGATTGAATATCAGAGTGTTTCAATGATCACGAGCACATTATAAATATGAGCTGCAAAAGTTCATTATTTCAAATATAGACGCACAGCGAGCTCTCTGGAGAAAGTGAAACCGCTCGCACTTTTAGACGGGCTCGTAAAACAACAACAGGACACAGCAGATTTTGTTCTTCTTGGTTTTGTGGCTGTACATCAAGACGACAAGGTTTGTTTGAGCTTGTTTTTATATGTATATATTATTAAGGTGTAATGTCTCGGCTGTGTTTTTAAAAACGCCACTTGCTTTGTTTTCATGCTCCTGCTTCTGCGAGTGATGTTCAGCTGCGCCTCTAGCTCCAACTTATGGTACTCTTTGGGCCTGTTGGTACCCTTTGCAAAGGGTGACCAAAAAGGGGTATGGTACGGTTTGCTTTTAGGTACCCTTTGACAGTGGAAACGGCCATAAAAGCTTACCGAACCACTCAGTGGAAATAGGCCATTAGACAGGAGGCGGACAGAGGACCGCGCGTGACTGTTTCCATGCGGTGAAGGCGTTTCTCCATGTTTTGTTTTTCAGTTAAAAGCAGCACGGCTTCAGGTCTCATCCTCATCAGAAAAGTAGTCAACAACAGTGTCACATTTGTATTTGCTAAAATCTAACACAATGTTGCGCTTGTGATATGTGTTTATTGTTTTCTGATAAGAGAAATAGTTTCATTTTAGACGTAGGCTATTGCTGACTACGCAGCCATGACTCTAATATTATTATTTTTTGATATATTATTATTCAATTTTTTGTTTTATAAGTTTTACAAAATTTTTAACTGAGCTCAGTAAAATGTTCTTTGATAAGTTATTAATAATGTGTTCAATAATTTGTTAAAGCCAAAAGGAATGGTAAAATGCATGTCGTAATTTAATTTAATATAGGCTGGTTTTAATAAATTAATAAAAAATATATTTTAATAGCCTATAAATATAGGCCTAACGTATTTTTTAATTAAATAAATAGGCTATTTTCGGAAAAATGTGCATGTCCGTGTTTATCATTCCATAGAATTAAACACAAATAAGAAACACATCTATATTCCATGTATTTGAAGCAGTCAATGCATGCACTGAAAAAAATAGGCTATAAGCCACCTTAAAACTTAAACACGCTATTAATAAACAGATATCAATAAAAGATAAATAACTTTTTTGTGAAAGCAAGAGAAAATTTTGCAGGAGTGCTGTTATAAAGGAGTCTCAAATGACCAACGATTTTTTTATTCCAGAACATTTAAGCTGTTTACAGTTCTTAGTCTTTTCATTTTCCTTTTCGGTCGTTTAATTTTTACAAATAGTTTTATTTAACTTGTTTGTTACTTAAATCCCGCTTTGTTAGAGAAAGCAATAAAGAGCAATGGAAATAATTCACTTTTCGCATGCTGATTAATTTGAAATTGTGAATACACGTCAATATGAATTGTATTTTTTCCTTTGAGTAGGCTGGTCTAATTTTCAATTCATGTGAAAGATGCGTGGTGCTGAAGTGCAAAACTGTCGGTCAAGTGATGTTGATGTGAATAGCGGAAGCTGTCAAATTATTTGTAGTTAATATATTATTAATGATGATGATGATTAATATTAATAATGCTATTCATTTTATTTAATAATTAATTTAAAACATGTAATTGATCTTCATTAATGCAAAACAAGCAAAATATCGTCTTTAAAATCACCATAGGTCTCAGCTCTCTGTGATATCTTTGTCTATCGTTGATGCACGATACTATCGTCTATTGGACAACCCTACTCCGTATGCGACCATTTTTTCCGTATTGTGACTAGACATGGGGCGATAACCGTTTTCAAGGTATACCGCGGTTTGAAAAAGTCAAGGTTTTTAAAACTGCCAACATTTTCTGTAATACCATTCCTAAGGTATGAGTAAGATTTTTTATTTACATTTTTTTTGGTTTTTTAGGACAACAGTATCTTCAGCAAAAAATATTCAAAGGTGCTGTTTTAAATTGTAAAGAAATCTGTGTTTTTGAAACTAATGAAGACAATAGAAGTCAATGATTCATTTTCATTATTTAGTCTGACATGTTTACTGCTCCAAAATATTATAAATCTTTTAAACAATAAAATATATTGTTTTCAAAGAGGAAAATAAGTATTTTTTTTTTATCCAGACATTTAAAAATAATAAATTTTAGAGCAGTAATCACATTACCGTGATATTTTTATCCAAGGTAAACATACCATCAGAATCTTTTACCGGCCCATGTCTAATTGTAACGCAGTTCCTAGAGAAACGGAATATTAAAAGAGAAAACAGTGGGCGTGGCTTGTTTTTTTACTGCAAGCTGATTGGAAGTAGTAAAGGAGGCCTTTCATTCTGAAACATTGAGAAAAGATTTTGGGGAGAGTTACTACAACCCAACAGACACCTCCTCCCCACCACAGGGGGCGTGGTTAAGTAAATTAGCCACGCCCTATATCCCAGACAGACGTAATCTGAGAATTTAACAGAAAACAAACAGGAAGTGCATTTTCAGATTATGATTTTAGATTACAAGGTCAAACATATGGTTTTTCTTAATGACACGCACTGCTGAATTGTTCACCACAATACTAGCAATGTGAGATAACGAAATCAATATGGTTAGGTTTGATTTCATTTGTACTTGAAGATATTGATAAACTGTACAGTCATTAGCTTGGAGCAAAGTAGTTGTACCAAACTTTTCTTTTTTATAGAGCTGTGGATATTCGATAACCCCATTTCAAGTTGAGTCATTAAAAATGGAGTAACCATTAATGTTTAATCTCAGGGATTCAAATAATTTAGAGGACAAAACACAGCATTCGGCAATCAGTCGCAGCCTTCAACATCTGCCCTCTGTGGTCTAGACTGAAGAGATGGAGGGGAGGATTCCTGCTCTTCTATAGATAGCATATGGTTTGGGGAAAATTCATATATATGCGGCGAGGCCAGAAAAGTGAGCTGACCTTGGTGAAATAGGGTGGACCTCCGTTTCTATTCCTAAACTAAGCGTTTAATATCTAGTTTCTTATATATTTCATCTCTGATTGTATAGTAATTGATTTAACTGACATTTCTGAGTAGCCAACAGTCATTTCGCAAAAAAAAGTTTGTAAAAATGTGTCTAGAGTGCTAAATCATCCACTTAGTCATGAGACCTACAGAAAGCAGACCTTATCGTTAAAGACGAAAAAATAAAGATTTTTTTTATACAATATTGATTTTTGTAAAGACAGAAACAAGAAAATATGACAACATGAACTAATCAACTTATTTGCTTTATCATAGGCTGTAGTAAATTAATTGCCAATACAAGTAGACTAAAGCAACAGACGCAACATGGGTATATATGCTAGATTGAGCAATTATTTATTCAAATTAGATTGCGTATTCTCAAAATATGAAAAATTGAAATATGAAAACAAATTAAAACAATGGTTTGACTTGTGACATGAAAACTACACAACACACATGCAAAAAAACTGTTGACAGGCTGAAAAAAATTGCAACGTCATTCTCTGCCAGTAGGGTGCGCTTATAGATCAGGAATACCCCATCATGAACATTGAGTACGTTGACGCCAATAATCCAATTTTAATACGATTAAAGCCGCGGTCACAATAGAGTTTGAGCTTGGGAAATTCTGTCGCACGGCGCTGCGAAAAGGGGCGGGATTAAACAAGATGATTAGAAATTTAAAAAAAGCGAGTGATTGCTCAATTAAATTTCTGTCCAGAGAGGTCATGTTTTGATCCTGGATTGGTCTCACGCAGTCAAGTGTTGCGATTTCGCAGGTCAGAGTTCACCAAGTTTGAACTTTGCACCGCAGCAACCTGCGAAATCTGACGCATGACCCTGCGTTTCCGGTCTGACGCATTCGCGTGCGTATGAATGGAAGTCTATGGAGGGAAAAGTCCAGTGTGACCGCGGCTTAAGACAATACTCTGATTAAGAGTCTACCATGTAAACAGCTATTTTTAATTAATTTAATCAGATTAAGGTCATAATCAAACTAAACAGAATTCAAATTAAGACATGTGTAGTATTTTAGTCGCATTATTGAAGTGCAGTATGGACATGTAAACACTGCAATCAAACGATTTTTGACGCATTTTTGCGACAAGATAGTCTCACACACGGCTGTTTGACACTATTCTCTGCACCTACCGAGTCAGTGAAGGACCACAGACACCTGCGTTGCAAAATGCAGAGTTTTTTTTTCCCATACGGGGTGTGGTATCAAATTCACACAAACACTCTCCCAGCAGTTCATACTCGCATCCAATATCATCGGTTGTCACGGGAGACATGCATGAAGTGTCCCTGAATGAAAGTATAAATGCCAAACTGCAGTTAAAGTAGGGCTGCGTGATTAATCTAAATCGAATCGCAATTTGAAATGTTGCGATTAGTTAAATCGCAAGAGGCTGCGATATGAAATATATATGTATTATTTAATTTCTCTCACCCAGAGCAAATGCGTGACTGCCGTCTGTGTGTGACAGTCTTAGCCAATTGAGTGAGTACACTTTCGTTCTGCTCAATCAGAATTGCACAACCGAACTATGCGAAACACCCACAATAAAAAAAAAAAAAAAGAAAACAAACAGGAAAGCGCAGACAAGTGAGATGATGGCGTCTACTGCTTCAGAAGCATTAATAGACGAATTCATATAAAATGAACAGCATTGGTAATATGGGAATATTTTGGTTCCAAAGTCAGACACTGAACAAAAACAGGTAATTTTTAAGAGCTATCACAAAATTGTTGCCACGGTTTACAGATTATTGAGCTGAAGCTTGACTACAAAATTAAAATCGCAAATCACAATCTGTCCAAAAAATTTTATAAATAAATTAAATCGCTATTAGATATTTTCCCCAGTCCTAAGTTAAAGTCAACAAAATAAAAATGAAACGCCCGAAATTCCTTAAAACTCCGGAGGAAACGTGAATAGCATGGTGATGCAATGACGTTAATCTAATTATGTGCTATAACATGTAAAACCGGATCATGAAAGGAACATTCTGTCCTCAAATCTTTTTAAAGGGTCACGAAACACCAAAACACATTTTTTGAGCTGTTGACAGTCATATATGTGTCCCACGCTGCTATAAACACTATTAGGACACATATATTGCACTAAAAAGTGAAAATTGGTTGTTTTTGCGTTATTTTGAGCAAATTCGTTCTTCCGGTTTGAAACGAATTTTTGAAGCTACGTCACGGCCATGAGATACTTAGGTGTAAATCCAGCCGGAGAGTGGCTGTCTGTCCTTTCTAGGGCGCTCTGACGCATCTGAGTGTGTCTGAGTGTGCAGTATTAATTCATGAGAAGACGTGCTTCAAACCAATTAGCGCGCTCTATTGTGTATGACGCGAAACTTCATTAATATGCATGATTGCTCCGGAGACTGTTTACCGGTTTACACTGTTCAGACGGCAGAGAGACGCCACGTTGTGTTGCCAAAACAAGTGAAAGTACAAGAATTTCAAGACAAGAGTCGTAGGTGTTATTAGTGTGTTGCAACGAAGGTTTTATTTTCATTTTCCCTTTATGAGAGAGCAGCTGGACTCACGTGTGGATTACAGTGCACGCGACACGCGACAGAAACGAGTTTGTAAGGAACATTTTTACACGAGAGCTTTTTCTCATCTGGAAATGGTGAAATCCGGATTTGCCGCTCGTCTACTTTTAATAAAAAGACACAGCTCCAGTTTGATTGTCTACAGATTTGGTGAGTGTTTGCAGTGCAGTGCCCTTTGTTTAAATGCTGCTCTCCGAGTGTAAACATGTAAACACAAACTATTCCCGTCGTGCAGGATTTTCGCCGCATTTTGTGACAGGATAGTCTATACACACACGGCTTTCTGACGCTACCTACCGAGTACATAAGTTACAGAGAAATGCGGAGGATTTTTTTCTCTTATTCGCCGTATCAAATCAGCCTCTGTGTGTTTGTTTTTCCTGTCAAACTTAGCGCGTCCCTTCTATGCAAAATCTTATCCTCTTTCCCTCCCCCGACACTCCCACACTCCCAGAGCTGGACACGCCCAACTTTCCTGACTTTTTTCAAAACAGAGTTGTGAAAACACCCTGCTGAGACAGGGGGTTTCGTGACCCTTTAAGGTTTATAAGAACACCGAAACACAGTTCCAAAAGTTTATACACATTTTTACTACTAAAATTCCATGACTTTTCCGGAACTTTCAAGTACATTTTCATGACGTAAAGTTTCATGTAATGTCTCCATATACATGGTAAATAATAAGAAAAATAATGACGTTCAAATTTATTACAGCATATCATAGAAAACACTACAATTTATTTAAAATCTGTTTAAATTTGTTTTTGTACCGATATAAAATTGATTTTGATAATGCTTACACAGCATTAACAATGTGAGGCAAGTTTTTGGCCAAGGACAGAAAATAAGTAAAGACAATTAACGTATATTCAAGTTAGGGCTGCATCGATATCGCAATGTGTGCATCTGCAATAGTCACATCGCAGGATGTGCAATGTTGGGATTATAGTTTAATATAGAGTTTAATCATAATAGAGTAAAAGTTTATCATCTGCATGCATTTTTAAAAAGATAGTTCACCCCAAAATTACTTTCCATTTTCATTACACCTATTCACTTGTTTCAAACATTTATGAGTTTTCTTTTTCTTTTTTTTAAATAAACACAAAAAGAATATAATTTAATAACTCCTATAGTACTGAAACAAGTGAAGTGCGAGTAAATAGTGAGTACATTTTAATCGAGTAAACTGTTCCTTTAAGGCCTGTGATTGTTTGAACATTTCAATATTTCAAATTTTAAAACATCCGGCCACAAGCAATTTAATAAAGTATCTTCAATAAAGATTAAATAATATACAATGAAGACTATGCAGTGTTGATTATTCAATGTCTGTACCTGAATAGTGAATACCTGAAAACTATAATTCACTTTTATCTTTACTATATTTTATTTATCTATGCTTGTAATTTATTTGTTATATATTATTCGAGATTCACTCTCCCACAAAACCCCCCCAATCAATCCAAATAAACCTGTTAAATCATCTGGTGAAATTGTATTCACATCGAAATATGGTAATGTCAGATTTTTCCAATATCGCCCAGCTCTAATTCAAGTATACAGATATTGGTTAAACTAATTTCCATGACTTTTCCAAAACTTTTTGGGTTTTTCTGTTTTTTCCAAAACTTTTCCAGGCCTGGAAAATGCCATGTCAAAATTCCATGACTTTTCCATGTTTTCCATGACCGTATGAACCCTGCTTTTGCCTTGACCAGCTCAAATGGCACCAACATCATACCAAAAATAAATAAAGATTACACTTATGATTTTCAATGATGGCTGATGGAACTTATAATAAAATGTTTCCTCCACAGTCCAAAGACATGCGCTATAGGTAAATTGAATAAGGTAAATCGTCCATAGTGTATGTGTGTGAATGCAAGAGTGTATGGGTGTTTCCCAGTGTTGGGTTGCAGCTGGAAGGGCATCTGCTGTGTAAAACATATGCTGGAATAGTTGGCGGTTCATTCCACTGTGGCGACCCCTGATTAATAAAGGGACTAAGCAGAAAAGAAAATGACGAATGAATGAATCAAACATTTTATGGTGTAGCTACTGCACATTGAAAACAAACTTCGAACCACTTCTAAATGTACTAACTGTTGTTTCAGTATACAAAGACTAACTGGTAAATGTTACTTTTGGCCTTCAGAGCAGCATTAAAAACAGAACTAAAATAAAATGATACATATACACACCCATACGCTCACAAAACAATACAACCCATTATAATCTCAAGATGTTTGTGTTCACACCACCGTTTTAGCGCTAGATTCTAACAAAAGCTTATTATAAGCAAAGCTGCCCACACATTACAAAAAAAAAAACTCATTTATTTACTACTTTTAGTAGATTTTACTAGAAATAGTATGGCTTTGTCACATATGTTGTTTATAGTGTTTATTACTGGGCATTAAACATCAATTCTTCAACAAAACAAATCCAAAATGTGCTTTTTCTTTTACTAAAGAGTGCATTAAGAGTTCTTTCAGTGGTTATTTTTTTCTGCCACAAAGAATAACAGTAAAACAAAATGCAACTGAGGTAGAACCATCCATGCTCCTAAATTCCAATCTAACTTTTAGGATTAATAGACTAGTTGAATTATAGATGTTACGGAGAAACCACCCAGTCTCTGTGACAGAGTCAGAAAAGAACATGGAGTCACTAGATTTTAGAGTACCGCTGGGAACAAGTCATCGTGAAGTTTCTCTGAAAGTGCCAAATGTCTTTGGAAGGCCATGTCCTATGTGAGAGCGAGGTTGAATTGTTTTTTTTTTTAAAAAAAAGCTTCACTGTGCAGAAACTGTTGCCCCTACACTCTGTTGTTGAACTTTATAAATAAAAGATTTCCACCAAAATCTGAACTGGAGTCAATTCCGCACAGATTTATTATGAGATAGACAGTACAGTGCTGGTCTTTCCATTTATATCACAATGTGGCCAACTAGAACTGTTACGCAAATCTGAGAGCTCTGCACGATACTGAAAAAAATGACAATATTTTGAATTCTATGATTAATGCGATAAGAATACAATTTCATCAGGCGACTTGTATAGTTCTATTGGGAAATAATTGCTCATTTTACATTGATTGGGATGATTTTGCAGGGGAGCTTATATAATAAACACATTGGAAGCATAGATAAATGCATGAGAGCAAGGTTACTAATTAAATAAACCATGCTTTAAGGCTTCCTGGGTAATCTAATGGTATTCAGACAGACATATATTAAATAATCAAATGTAAAACACCAACATACAGTCTTTGTGGAAATAATTATGTACAATTAATCTTTAAGCTAGAAATGTTTATAATATCTTATTCCCGAATGCTTTATTCTCTCCTGAAATGCTCAGACAGTCACATGGTTTAAAAAAAGTGCAAATGATAAACCTTTACTCTTTTATGGTTGAATTTTGCTACGACCCCAGAGTGTAAAAAATATATATAAATTAGCAGTTTTCCAATTTTTTTGATTCATATTGTTATTTTTCTCCATTTATTTATGCTTTTGAATTGCGGAATTGGACTGATATTTCTTCCAACTGCGTTTAACCTTGAAAAGTTAAAAAGAGCAGAGATCAACATTCTATAATGCAAATTACAATTGTAAACAAATGGAAAACACAGAGACTGCTAATTAAAAGATTTTTTTACAGTGCACAATATTATAAACTCTAGTGTCTCATCAACTATAATCACAAATTGACATTGCAGATCCTGCCATGTAATATTCAGTTTCAGCATCAATATTACAACGTGCGAATCCGCAATATTTTACAGTCCTATCTAAAAGTAATACAATTTTCTGTCAAACTATATCTATGCTGAATATAAACAGTATATCTTGTAGAATTTAATTAGGTCCGATACATTTTGAGGTCTGGGTTAGCTCCACATTTGATTTTGGAGAGCATTTGACTAGTCTAGATGTGAAGTGCATGGTGATTAGGGCTGCATAATACTAGAAAAAAAGTGATATATACAGTTGAAGTCAGAATTATTAGCCCCCCTGAATGATTTGCCCCGTTTATTTTTTCCCCAACTTCTGTTTAGCTGAGAGAAGATTTTTCTAAACACATTTCTAAACATAATAGTTTTAATAACTCACTTCTAACAACTGATTTATTTTATCTTTGCCATGATGACAGGAAAAATAATATTTTACTAGATTTTTTTAAGATACTTCTATACAGCTTAGTGACATTTAAAGGCTTAACTACAGTAGGTTAATTAGGTTAACTAGGCAGGTTAGGGTCATTAGGCAAGTTATTGTATAACAATGGTTTGTTCTGTAGACTATCAAAAAAATATAGCTTAAAGGGGCTCATAATATTGACTTAAAATGTTTTTTAAAAAATGTAAAACTGATTTTATTCTAGCCGAAATAAAATAAAGAGGAAAAAATATTATCAGACATATACTGTGATAATTTCCTTGCTCTGTTAAACATCATTTGGGAAATATTTAAAGAAACAAAAAAATAATAATAATTCAAAGGGGGGGCTAATAATTCTGACGTCTGATATATACAGTTATATTTTATTTTTAGCCCCTTTAAGCTAATTTTTTTTCTCGATAGTCTACAGAACAAACCATCATTATACAATAACTTGCCTAATTACCCTAACCTGCCTAGTTAAACTAATTAACCTAGTTAAGCCTTTAAATGTCACTTTAAGCTGTATAGAAGTGTCTTGAAAATATCTAGTAAAATATTATTTACTGTCATCATGGCAAAGATAAAATAAATCAGTTGTTAGAAATGAGTTATTAAAACTATTATGATTAGAAATGTTGAGAAAATCTTCTCTCCGTTAAACAGAAATTGGGGAAAAAATAAACCAGAGGGCTAATAATACAGGGGGGCTAATAATTCTGACTTCAACTGTATATATTTTATTTCCTGCCTAGCCGTTTATACACAAGTTTTAAAAGTGACACTGACTACGTTTACATGGACATCAGTAATCGAATTATTTGCTTTAATCTAATTAAGAAAATAATAAGACTAAGGTGTTTACATGAGTTGCTTTTTGAGTGTTACTTTCATGATCGCGTTTTACATGTTACAGCACATAATTCGATTAACGTCATTGCGTCACCGCGCTATGCGCATTTACTCTGGAGTTTTATGTAATTTCGACTGTTTCATTTTTAATTTGTCGACTTTATCTGCAGATTGGCACTTTCACTTTCATTCAGGGACTTTTTATGTACGTCCTCCGTGACAAACGAGATATTGGATGCAACCATGAACTGCTGGAAGAGTTGTTTTAATGGAAGTTCATACCGCATGCTGAATGGAAGAAAAAAAAAAACCTCCGCATTTCACCATGCGGGTGTCTGTGGTCTGCACTGACTCGGTAGGTGCAGAGTGTCAAACAGCCGTGCTTGTGTGTGTGTGCGTGTCTGAGTGTGTGTGTGGACTACCCTGTCGCAAAAGAGGCTTAAAGTCCTACATGTCAGTAATATTTCGATTAAGGTGGTTACATGTCTGTACTGCACTTCAATAATGCGACTAAGATCGGCATACTCCACATGTCTTAATTCGATTTCTCTTTAGTTCGATTATGACCTTAATCTGATTAAATTAATCAAAAATGGCTGTTTACATGGTAGACTCTTAATCAGAGTATTGTCATAATCGTATTAAAATCGAATTATTGGTGTCCATGTAAACGTAGTCATTGATGTACCTGCTCTTTCTTAACTTCTTTAAGTCTTTCTACTTAAAGTGTAGCTCACTTATTTTAGGCATATCCTTTTGTTAAATTTTTTTGGATTAAAGTGCTTTTTTGAAAATGAAAATACTGTAAATCTTGTGTTGCTATAAATAATAATAAAAAAAAAATGATGATGACGCCATTTGATCGGTCATCATGACTGCTGCAACTTTGAGCCCCGAAGTGTCCGGCTTGACGGCTCCGCCCCCACCTGCGCTCAGCTAATCTCATTGATCACCGGCTGCAGCCATGGTTCAAGTCGAACGCACCTATAGACTTTACTTGGGCGGGTCGACCAGGTATATGAATGGCCCAACAATGCATATTTAATGACACATTATTATCATACTTTTACACTTTTTTTTGTATTCGCCCAATACAACCAAACATCCGTGATCGATTAGTAGTGGAAAATCTTTTATAGTTTACCAGTTTCGTACTATTCATTTCGTGAATGCTCACACAGACAATCTCACATGCTGCAGAGACCCATAAAACCCACAGAGATGCACATTTTTAAAGACTTTAAATATTAGTTTGGCCGGGGTTTCTAAATCTAAATGCTTTCACTTTCCAAAGCTGTCGTTAATTCAATTTAATTCATGTTTATTTCTATAGCGTTTTTATGGTGTAGAGGTAGTTCTGAAGGCAAAAGTGGTCCAATCTGGTACTAACCAGGTGTACCTAATAAAGTGGCCGCTGAGTGTATATTCAATTTAACAAACCTGTTGAGCTGCAGTTTAACATTCATCAGAAACAAACCTTTTCTTCTTCTGTTTTTCTTTCCAGCTTGAAATGCTGTTCTTGTTGTACACCGTGACTCTGACTAACACTTAACATTATTTCTTTACCCAAAGAGCTGTGACTTTGGTCAAGGACTCAGTGAGATGACCTTCAAAAGTATAATAAATCATTTTCCAAGAAATGGTGAAGAGCATCACATTGCCAAGAGAGGTCAGAAAGATCCTCAAATGCATTTCTGCAGCAAGTGACTCTAAAAAACACAACAGTAAACTCGAAGGAAAATTACCAACATGAAACAGCAGCGCACATTCCATCGCAAATTAAATTAGAGGTGACTGTCTGTCAACTATTGTCGCTTGAAGCCGCAGGGAGTCTCTGCGAAACGTGCTTTCAAAAGTAATACAAATCAAACTGATTGCATCTCAGTGTTGTTAGATTGGTAAAGCACGGAACTGGTAACAAACAAAAGCAACACACAGAAGCGTGTATGGAGAACAGAAGTTATTTGTTTTTTCCGACCCTGTGGAAATTCTAGCCTATCGAGAACAGGAGTGTGCGTGCGTGTGTTTACGCTTTCCCCTTTCATAAACTCTAACAATGGCTGCACGATTGTGTGACGCAGGGTATAGGTGGTTAGAAGCAGGTGAAGGTTTGTTTTAATAAAAGAGCAGCAAGACGCACAATGACAGATGACCAGGTGCTTGTCATCTATATCTCAGTGACACTTTTTTAATCTAAAGCTGTTGATTGTTATGGATATGCAGTGTAACAGCATTAAAAAAAAAAAAAAAATAATAATAATAATAATATTAATAATAATAAAATATTGAATAAATAATAATAAACAATAGTAAAAAAGTTAATTAATTAATTAATTAATAATAACAAATAAATCAATTTTTTAAATCATACAAAATAAATAAATAAATGCAAGCTTGTTAGCTTTAATTGTATTAGATTTTAGATTAATTCAATAAATTAAATGTGACTCTGGACCATGAAACCAGTCATAATGGTCAGGGTATTTTTTTTTTTTTTTTTTTTTTTTAAGAAATTGGGGCTTATACATAATCTGAAAATGAATAAATAAGCTTTCCATTGATATACTGTTTGTTAGGACATAACAACATCAGGCTGTTTGAAGGAAGGCAACTGTTTGAAAATCTGGAGTCTGGGGGTTTACAAAACGTTGAAATCTTTACCAAATATTTTAATGATTTTTGACATAAAAATAAAAAACAGAACTTTTTAATTAACACATTTTAATAAAATCTGGAAAATCTGAAATCGGAGTTCAAATAATTATCTACATATTGAAGATCCCATTTAAATATTTAAAGAGGTCAAATTAGGCTTATTAAGAGTCAAAAAATAATTATTGATATAATTAAAGTAGGACATTTACCAAATGTTGAAATATTTACTAAATAATTTAATGATTATGGGCATAATAGAAAAACAGAACTTTTTAATTAACATGTTTAAATAAAATCTGCAATCTGAGGGTTCAAAAAATAATATAAATATTGAGAAAAATCCCATTTAAAGTTTAAGGGGGCAATTTAAGCTCTTGGCAATGAATATCATGACCCCAACATTCAGTGTTGATATAATCATAGTGGGACATTTACCAAATGTTGAAATCTTTACTAAACAATTTAATGATTATGGGCATAAAAGAAAAACTGAAATTTTTAATTAACATGTTTAATTAAAATCTAGAAAATCTGGAATCTGAGGGTTCAAAAAAGAATCTAAATATTGAGGAAGATCACATTTAAAGTTTAAAGAGGCAAACATTAAGCTCCAAACAATGAATATTATGAGTCAAAAATTTCATTTTGATATAATTATAGTGGGGCATTTACTAAATGTTGAAATCTTTACTAAATAAATTAATGATTTTTAGCATAAAAAACAGGGCTTTTTAATTGACACATTGAGTTGAAAATCTGAATAATCTAAATATTGAATAAAATCACCTTTAAAGTTTGAGTGCAAATTAAGCTCTTAGCAATGAATATTATGACCCCCAAACTCATTTTTGATATAATTGTAGTAGGACATTTACAAAATGCCTACATTAAAAATATTTATTTACTTTATGATTTTTGGCATAAGATAAACAGATCGTTTTAATTAAGACATTTAATTAAAATCTGGAAAATCTGCATTCCGAAGGGTCAAAAAAAATATTCAGTTTTGCTAATTACAGTGGAACATTTAAACGTTGAAATCTTTACTAAATAACTTTATGATTTTTGGCATTTTCAGATTTAATGCATGAGGCATTTGTAAAAATTTTGTGGTCCAAAAAAATGTATGGAATATTAATATGGAAGAATAAATATCATAGAGCTTCATACATTACTGTAAATAACAACAATAAGAAAAAAGATGAAGACTGCTGTTAGTTTATCTTTTTCATTATTTTAGTTTATTTTTTATTAATATTATTATTACTTTTGATTACTTTTATTTGTTTGATTTATTTATTGCCACATCAGGAACTTACAGCTATTTCATGGCAAGATACATAAAAACATTACATGATAAGAACAAGTTATTTCAATAAGAGATGATACACAAACAAATATATATATATATATATATATATATATATATATATATATATATATATATATATATATATATATAAAACAAAAAATAAAAATAAAAACTATATTAAAAGTTAAATATGATTTTTCAATTCAATATTTGACAAATAACTTAAAATTTGTCCTGGTGACGCCTTTTAAAAATATTCAATGTGTTTTCATTATAAAAATCTTGTCTAATGGCACAATCTAGTAAAATATGTTTTATGGTGGGAGCAGCTTGACAGTAAGTACATGTTGGTGGTGCACTGTTATTCAATAAATACAAATGAGTCAACCTAGAGTGAACAATTCAGCATAATTAATATTATTTTTTTAAGTAAAATTAAAGAAATTTACAAAGCAAAATAAGAGAATGTAGGAAAGTAGTCAATTTTAAAGGGTTAGCAAATACTGCAGATCATATATTTGGTGGTCAACCATCTGTTAGTGTCGAGGCACCAATTTAGTATCGATACCAACGGCCTGGCGCTTTCCTGATGCTAAAACTTTGGTATGAGTCCAACCATAGTTACTGTAGTGGACACTTTAATGAGATCTGGGCAAGAAACCCAAAGGCTGCTTCCAACCTTGATAGGGCCAATTCCAGAATTTGAGAGTTAGTTGGATTACTAATGGCCAAGAGTGTCAACCTCAGCTTCAGATAATATCCCTGTAATATCTGCACTGCAGTTTCTTTAAATACATCTTTTAAAATCCACAACTAACAACTAAGAGCGTCGCACATTTGGGTTATAAATCTCCTAAGTCTACAGTTTGCTCACCATCTCTGCAATTATATAGTCTGTCAAACTGCTGCTGAAGGGTGAGGAGGGAATATCGACTCTGCACAGATGGCTATGCTCTAAGTGACAAACTGGTAAAAAATACAGCAGTGCTATTTTATAAATATGGGCACGTTTTGACCCAACCACTGATGCTCATGTGGGTAATCCTGGTTTAAATCCAGTCTGTAATGTTTTCTGACAAGTTCCTTTCCTCTATTAAACGACTTTATGCACAATAAAGCTATCACAAAGTAGGGACATTGAAGAAAAATGCAAGACCAAGGTTTCTGCGGGTTTCACAAAGTAAAATGTATATGGGGCAAAAGTACAAACATGCTTTACTCAAGTAGAAGTGCAGATTCTGTTTAAAATGACTGGTAAAAGTTGAAGTACTGACTGCACTTTTGTACTCAAGTAAAGAAGTATGGCCTAAAATATGTACTTAAGTAAAAAGTATTCATTACTATACCCGTTTTAGTTTGTAATTGTAAAAATTGTTGCAAATTTTCAGCTGCAAAGTAACCAAGCAACATCACTACAATATTGTCTAACAACACTGCTTGAAAAGTTGCCCTGTGTGTCATCACCTGGACACAAAGTTTAACATAACGGCTGTAAAAAACATCAGTTACCATTAGTGATGCTCCGATTAGGATTTTTGCCACCGATCGGCCGATACCAATGCCAATTCTGATGCTTCAACATCAGTAAAATATTTGCGCCATGGCAGTTGATATCGTGGTTCAAGATGTTCAATGAGGTATTTAAATCCAATGTCTTCTGTGACTGACAGAGGCTGGTTGTCAATGCATATAAATTCCATTATCTTCGCGGTTATATTCTTAGCTTTCTTGATGTCTGGTGTGTACAGTTCGTGTGTTTCAGAATGTCTGTAATGGATGGCTGAGTGAGAGTCGCATTACTAGTTACCGTTGCCTTTTTTTGCAGTTTTTCGACAGTTTTTCGTATTCACCATAGGACTCGCGGTGGCTCGTTCTTAAGTGCCGAATCAGGTTCATTGAATTAAATGTTTTGGATGATGCTCCTCCACGTGAGATTTCTTTGGAACATAAACGGCAATTAGCGAATTTTTCATTGTTTCTCGAAACGTCATAATAATTCCACACCGGTGATGACATGACTGCGGCGCCAAAACACTGTCACAACAACGTCCCCACTCATCGTGTACGTCCTCACGCATTGACGTCATCAATTGTGATCGGTTCGTAAGATCGGCCAAGTTAGCGAGTACCGATCGAGTCATAAAATGTGATTATCGGCCGATACCGATCTTCGGACGATCGATCGGAGCATCCCTAGTTGCCATACTTGTTCGTACTCAAAAACTCAATTCTGTATGTCTCTAAAATATATTTCAGTTTTTTTTATTTGATAAAATAATAAAAAAAACTGAATGTATTTAACTACGAAGCATTGGGTATTTTTTTTTCCGCGTTTAAATCCAATGTCTTCTGTGACTGACAGAGGCTGGTTGTCAATGCATATAAATTCCATTATCTTCGCGGTTATATTCTTAGCTTTCTTGATGTCTGGTGTGTACAGTTCGTGTGTTTCAGAATGTCTGTAATGAATGGCTGAGTGAGAGTCGCATTACTAGTTACCGTTGCCTTTTTTTGCAGTTTTTCGACAGTTTTTCGTATTCACCATAGGACTCGCGGTGGCTCGTTCTTAAGTGTCAAATCAGGTTCGTTGAATTAAATGTTTTGGATGATGCTCCTCCACGTGAGATTTCTTTCGAACATAAACGGCAATTAGCGAATTTTTCATTGTTTCTCGAAACGTCATAATAATTCCACACCGGTGATGACATGACTGCGGCGCCAAAACATTGTCACAACAACGTCCCCACTCATCGTGTACGTCCTCACACATTGACGTCATCAATTGTGATCGGTTCGTAAGATCGGCCAAGTTAGCGAGTACCGATCGAGTCATAAAATGTGATTATCGGCCGATACCGATCTTCGGCCGATCGATCGGAGCATCCCTAGTTGCCATACTTGTTTGTACTCGAAAACTCAATTCTGTATGTCTCTAAAAATATATTTCAGTTTTTTTTATTTGATAAAATAATAAAAAAACCGAATGTATTTAACTACGAAGCATTGGGTATTTTTTTTTCCGCCTCACAAAATTTCCATTTGGGTTGAAATGCATGCCGCAATTCACATTTACTTACAGTATTTCAGCATTCATACTACATTCCATAAAAAAAAAAAAAAAAAAACCTTCACTGTGCTGAAAAGTCTTTGAGAGGGTTAGTGCCACGCCAAGATACTTTTGCTACTTTTGTATTAAATTCCTCATTTATTGCAAGCCATTGCAGTATGTACTGTACATTTCAATATGCACACTAGCAATATTTTAATCATTTCAACATATTGCACAGCCCTAAGACAAAGCATTGCAACATAAAATAGTATATATAAAAAAGTTTAGCCATCAAAATGTATACACTGCGCATACTAGAGTGATGAAACTGTTCAAATTCAGAAAGTGACAGAGAAACAAAGTCATCTACAATTTATCAGCACCTGCTTAGTGCTGGAGAGACTACTAGATGCTCAAATGTATGCAATTTTACATGTAAGCTCAATATTCATCAGGATAAACTAAAAGCAAACTCACACCAGCGCAATCCACCATGCAATGAATCTGTCAGCTGGTCTGCAAGACAAAAGCTTGACAGCTACTGAGAAAGAACGACTGGATACAGAAGGATTTGAGCTGTCAGCAGAAAAAAAAAAAAATATATATATATATATATATATATATATCAAGACCTCTTTAGAGACTCATACTAAGACTGGAAATGTTAAGACCTTTTCAAAGGTGTCAGCAAGAATGTGTAAGACTAATTAACGTTTAATATCATTAGCATTTACTTTTTCTGCTTCTGTATATTTATGCGTACATATGTTAGCTGAATGTCTGCATCCAACAGTATTGTCAGTATCTTTTTTAAGTCCCTTTAAGGCAAGTCATTTCACTCGGCGACCATCTTTAAAATCCCTCTCGGGCAGTACGTTTGAGCATTCTGTTTGAATGGGGAAACATCAAATTCTCCAAAACTGTCTGTCAAGCTTACAATTACATTATATATTTGGAATAGTCTCATCATTTTTTTCTTCTAAACATTCGAATCAAACAAAATCGGCATATTTTCAGGTTGTCCGAGTTATTGCGCATACGCATTTGAAAGTAACAAGATCACGACACCAACCCCATTTATCGCCGTTCTACACATTATTATCATCTCATCAATGCTTTGTCAGATCGTGCTGCTCTTCTGAAGTAATTCACAACTTGGTCTTGATGGCGAAACTCCTCCAGAAATGGCTGTGACTCTTTGTTTACAAGTTTGTGGGTGTTTGAGTAGTTAAATTAATGTTTCTGGCACCAAAATCGGCCTTCCTAAATAATTTCTATAGTCCTATTTAATCTTAATTTATTTTCCATGTCAGGGTCAGCATATGGTGTGCATGTACAGTTGATATCAGAATTAATAGCCCCCTGTTTATTTTTTTCCCCAGTTTCGGTTTAACGGAAAGATTTTTTTTCCAAAATATTTATAAACATAATAGTTTTAATAACTTATTTCTAATAACTGATTTCTTTTATCTTTGCCATGATGACAGTAAATAATATTTTACTACAGTAGATGTATTCAAGATACTAGTAACCAGCTTAAAGTAAAATTAAGGCTTAATTACGTAGGTTAATTAGGCAAGTTAGGGTAATTAGGCAAGCCACTGTATAAAAGTTAGTATACAATTTAAAAAATAATATTGCTTAAGTGGGCTAATAATATTGACCGTTAATGGTAGAAAAAAAATGTAAAACTGCTTTTATTCTAGCTGAAATAAAGCAAATAAGACTTTCTCCAAAAGAAAAAAGATTATAGGAAATACTGTGAAAAACTCCTTGCTCTGTTAAACATTATTTGGGAAATATTTGAAAACTAAAAAAAAATAAATTCACAGGAGAACTAATAATTTTGACTTTAACTTGATTTACGAACTTCGTAATTAGAATAGTATACGCAATACTGGATTTTAGTAACTGCAGATATTTGATACACACAGGTTCCAAAAGCTCATTCACACACATTTCTTCTTTGCAGCAATTAGTTTATCCACAGGGAGGCAACCGTGCCTCGGGTCTTCGATTCACAAGGTAGATGAAGAAAAAATACATAAACGGAAAACTGCAATAGATGCAAGCACCAGCAACAGTGGATGATTCTATAGACAAGAAATTATGCAAATAAATGACCAGAAACTCCCCTAAAGCACTTTATCAAAAATTATTCTAAAATCATGTGTATTGAATACTTTTTTTGTATTCATATATATATATATATATATATATATATATATATATATATATATATATATATATATATATACTGTATACACACACACTTATACATACATACATTCATATATATATATATATATATATATATATATATATATATATATATATATATATATATATATATATATATATATATATATATATATATATATATATATATATATATATATGCACGTACACACACACATATTTATATATATATATATATATCTCTCTCTCTTAGCATTTCACAATTTACATTCAGCATCACACTTTAAAACACTTCGGCAACCTAAATTAAAATTCCCTCGGAATACACTTAAGACTACGCCAAACACTATCTGCCCAAAAAATAAAATAAAAAATCTTTTCAAAGTTCACCTGTTTACACGCACTAAATAATAGGCATGTCCTTGATAACAACCTTGCAGTGCACAGTCTTGTTTGTGAAAAGCCTTACACACAAACAGCAGTTGACTCCTGTCAGCTCTGGGACTGTTTAGAAAGCTGCTCGGGGCATGGCAACCTCATAATAACCTCATTGTCAGGTGAAGGGAGAGGAGGCGAGCACCGCACACACACACACACACACACTGGGCTGTGTACAAGATTAATGCCGTGATGGACGTGACCCTCAGGGCTCTGCCTGTGCTATTCTCAGCCCGAGCGAGCAGATGGGCTTCGTTCTCAATGGAGGAAGGAGGCACGAGTAATGCAAGCACAAAGTCAAGCGCAGCAGCTTTTTTTTTTTTTATTTCCAGAGGACACACATTTCACAACAATCTGACACAATAACAGGGCTAAGGGGAACAAATTGTGTTCCTGACCTTTACGGCTAAAAATAGTAGTAAAAATGCCAGTGGACAAACCTTGTGAGACCATTACAATTGTTGTTACACGCCGATTTTGTAATCCTCTCACTGTCTTGCTCGTCTCTGGCTCTATAGGATATTTTTTCCCTTGAGCGCAGCACTCCCATCAACCCTTAAAACAACAAATTAGTCTCTTTCTTTGTAACTCTAACCTAAAAATACAGAGACCACAAAAATCAGAGCTTGAGTGACTCCAGATCCATTCTGCAGGGGGAAAGGAAAGCAGCCAAATGGGTGTTTTAACTTATAGAAATCCTTATTTAGTATAAACAAGCAGTAAATTGAGAAAGAAGCCAACAAAGCTGGTTCAAATGTAATCTTAGTGTAGAAACCTTCCATTTTCATGACTTTCTAACATCTACAGATGGACAATATGCCAGTAAAATGGAAGTTACTGACACAATAACAAGGCAAAGGAGAACAAACCCCATTCCTGACTTTTACGGCTAAAAATAGTAGTAAAAATACCAGTGGACAACCATCTGAATTGTTGCTACAGGCTAATTTTATCATTATATCTTTGTTGTTAATGCTCAAAAGTTCTGTTTACTGAAATATTCAGTGTACTAAACTGTTAAAGACCCAAATGCAGAGTAATATGAAAAATGCAAAGCCATTGTGTTACAATTTAAGCAGCAGTAGTTAATAATATTGAATGTTTTTGAGATCTCTCTTATTGTATTGAGACTTAAAAATCCCATGTTATCAACACTGATAGATGCCCTTCTGGTCGAGTCACGATCGCAAACTTCTCTTTGCCTGCATCGCCTGTTTACCACCTTACAAACATACAACACAACGCAGAGTAGCAGCGGCGGTGCAAGAGGCCAGCGAGCACGCAGAGAGCAACTGGGTTACATAAAAACCAGCCTTAATATGCACGGACACTGGATTAACTACGGCTGAGGCTATTAACTAAGGGCCGTTCACATATTGCGCCTTTTGCGTGCACAAGTTTATTTCCAAAGGAGGTGTGTGGCTTGCGAGCATATTAGGATTGACACGCACACGGCACGCTCACGCTTTCCAGGTGCCCCTAGTTGAAAGAATGCGCACCACGAGTCATGTGACAAGAACTGATCGATTAGCTTCATACTTTGTATGGAATATAGACATTTCCACTCCAAAGAAAAAAAACTAAAATCAAAAATCAAATAATTCCGTAATATAATTGATAAGTGCCTTTCAGACAGAGGTTGAGCAGTTTTGACTACATTTGTTCCCTTTAAAAGGGAAATACTTAGCTACTATGTTGCTTAAATTTACATTAGACAAATAGCCGAGAGCTAGCTCTCTGCAACTTTCAAGTGGTTGCCCACTGAAGCTAGGTAGGGCTGCGCCCCATCAGTACCTGGGATGGGAGACCACATGGGTAAGCTAGGTTGCTGCCGGAAGTGGTGTTAGTGAGGCCAGCAGGGGGCACTCAACTTGTGGTCTGTGTGGGTCCTAATGACCCAGTATATCGATGGGGATACTGCTCAGTGTGTGCCGTCTATCAAATGAGACGTTAACCGAGGTCCTGATTCTCTATGGTCGTTAAAAATCCCAGGATGTCCTTTGAAAAAGAGTAGCGGGTTTAACATGGGCATCTTGGCCAAATTTGCCCACTGGCCTCTGTGCATCATGTCCTCCTAACCATCCCCACATTATAACTGGCTTTATCACTCTGTCTCCTCTCCACCAATCAGCTGGTGTGTGGTGTGCGATGTGGCACAATATGGCTGCCGTCGCGTCATCCAGGTGGATGCTGCACACTGGTGGTGGATGTGGAGATTCCCCCCCAATGTGTAAATTGAGTGTTCAGAAAAGCGCTATAAAAATGTAAGAAATTATTATTAATATTATTATTATTACTATTAAATACATTTTTATACTTATATTTATTTATTTATTCACTGTTCTGTCATTTCTTTTCAGTGTAAAATTACTATTGTTTGTTGTTTTTATTATTATTTTGTGCTGTATTATTTAGTTACTGAGCAGCAATAAATTACGCTTTAAAATATAAGAAGTTTTCATGTGATTTTCTAAACTAGTTGTGTTTTGAAATTGATAAATGCATAATAATCATGATAATAGTGAAACGTACAACCAAAATCTATAATCGTCGCATCCTTCAATGAGGCTAAGGGGAATAAATTGCATTCTGAACTTTACGGCTAAAAATAGTAGTAAAAATGCCAGTGGACAAACTTTGTGGTTTATTACAATTGTTGTTACACGCTGATTTTGTAATCGTCTCACTGTCTTGTTTGTCTCTGGCTCTATAGGATATTTTTTTCTTTGAGCACAGCACTCACCATCAACCCCTAAAACAACAAATTAAGTCTTTTTTTTGACTACAACCTAAAAATACAGACCACAAAAAACTGAGCTAGAGTGACTCCAGATCCATTCTGCAGGGGCAGAGGAAAACAGCCTAGTGGGTTTATTTTAAACCTATAGAAATCCTTATTTAGTATAAACAAGCAGTAAATTGAGAACGCAGCCAACAAAGCTGGTTCAAATGTAAGGTTAGTGTAGAAACCTTCCATTTTCATGACTTTCTAACATCTACAGATGGACAATATGCCAGTAAAATGAAAGTTACTGATACAATAACAGGGCAAAGGAGAACAAACGGCATTCCTGACTTTTCCTTACAGCTAAAAATAGTAGTAAAAATGCCAGTGGACAACAATCTGAATTGTTGCTACAGGCTAATTTTGTAATCTTCTCAATGTCTTGCTTGTCTCAGGCTCTACAGAATATTTTTTTTCTTGAGCGCAGCACTTCCATCAACCCCTAAAACAACAAATTAAGTTTTGTTTTTTTTGACTACAACCTAAAAATACAGACCACAAAAAACTGATCTTGAGTGACTCCAGAATCATTCTGCCGGGGCAAAGGAAAGCAGCCAAATGGGTGTTTCAACCAATAGAAATCCTTATATTTGCTATAGACCAGCAGTTAGGGCTGCATAATATATCGTTTCAGCATCAATATTGCAATGTGCGAGTCTGCAAAAGTTGACCAGAAATTACAGTTAAAAACATAGTGGAGTCATCTGGTCAAACTGTATTTATATCGCAATGAAAATATTGCAATGTCCTTTTTTCCCCAATATCGTGCAGCCCTAGAAGCAGTCTTGAGGAAGAGGCAAACAAAGCTGGTTCAAATGTTAGTGTAAAAACCTGTACACATTAATCAAAAAAAGATCACGATCTCGATGTGACACCTATACGATCTTAATCCAGCATTTTTTCGATTCAGCAAAATTAAATTTTCAAGTTCAGGAGAGAAGCATAAAGGCGGCCGCACAAGTCTTCACATTGTTTTGTGTTGCTCAGCAATGTGGACAACTCCAGATGGTCAACATACTATATTTTTAAGATATAATTCACCATAAAATGTAATTTCTGTCATCATTTAATGATGTATTTGTGGCCGCGAAATCACACGTGAGCTGACGTACTGTTTGTTTACTACAAAGAGGACACGAGTGTGGCCACGAATGATGTCTACGGCAAAATTAAAAATGTGATTCTCATTTTAGCCAGAATCGTGCAGCCCTACTGTACACATCCTTTTTGCATGTCTTAAAAGTGACCACAGTTTATTTTTACCATGAAATGTTCAGATCCGCCTCCATCCAATCAACAACACAGATAGAATGGCAGAACAACCAATAAATACATTTGTTCTTTGCATTAACTAAATTAACTCGGATGTGTCTCAACACAAAATAAAATGTCCTTATTTTTGCAATGTTGCAACTTTAAAATGTTATTTAAACCATATTGTTCTAAATATAATGTGAAAATATTTTACACACTTAGACCGCGTTTACACTGCCAGATAAATGTGACCCAATTCTGATTTTTTGCTCATATGTGACACAGATCGGATCTGTTCTATGACGGTGTAAACATTCGGATATTCAGAGATCGGTTTCAGACCTCCTTCATACGTGGAAATAAATCAGATATAAATTAGATATTTGACAAAGTTGGGCGAACTTTGCATATTTCGCAAAGCTAAAACAAAGACAATTTCTTCCATCATGGCAAGTGTGGTGCAGATGCTAGAACCTGCCTTTTACACATGCTTGACGTTGTAAATTGTATGGCAAGTAGTGGTGTAATGGATCATAAATCTGCAGTTCGGATCACACTACGGTTTTTCAGTCACGGATCGAACCATTTTCCGGATCAGAAAAAAAGGGAGACGACAAATATCATTTGCTTTCCATTTATACAAAAATATTACTGCAAAAAACATTGCTTTTAACAAACTAAAAAATAGAGGTGTGAACCTTCACTGGTCTCACGGTTCGGTTCGGTTACGATTATCATGCCATCGATTCATTTCATTTCGATATCTCGGTGCATTGTCGATGCTTTTTTTCCCCAAACACAGTTTTTTATTTCGGCCTGTCTGTATAAACACACACACACACACATAGACACACAGCACCAAGCAAGCGACACAGAGCATCACGCCCTCTCATTCACACACATACACGCACACACAAACATAGACTGCAACACACAGCATCGCTCTCTCTCATTCACACACATAAACACACACACACACACATACGTGCTTGCTCGGGAGCGATATTGTTAGACCGCCCGCTCCCGTTCAACTTACACCAGTTACCGACCGCTCCCGAACTTTATTCGGAAATTTATTTCCGCGCCGTAAGAAATCTGGTCTGGTCCAGCGGCTCCCGCCTTACACTCGCGGGAATGCAGACCTCTATCCAGAAGTATCGCCGTATCAGCCGAGAGGAGAGAAAAAGTCACGCCAGCAGGTCAAATGGGCCACAGCGAGAGAGAGAGAGAGAGAGAGAGAGAGTAATGGAGTTTACTTTCATTCTCTCAATCACAGTGAAATAGGGGCTTCTGCTGTAAGTGTCAGTGAAAGAGTGTCCAGAAAACACACACGCAGTGAAATTGTGCAGTTTGTGCGTCAAGTAGGCGAAGCATTGTAAACACTCGCGCTCGCCTCCCTCGCCACAGTAAGCTACCGCGACATAGCGCATAGGAGATAAATGACGTCAGTACATAATAACCGGTTATGATTATTACTGAACCGATACCGAATTGTCCGCGTCTGCATCGCGGTGCACCGAAGAAACAATTCATTTTGACACCCCTACTAAGAAATAATAAAAATCAAAAAAGAACCAGCTGAAAAAAAAAAAGTATTCAATACGAAATATGATCTTTGCTACTGCTGCTGATAATGCTAAACATGGAAATCAACCATCTTGTACAAATCATTTATCTTCAATTAATGATTCAAAAATTCACACATAAAACTTCATGTTTCATTATAGGTGTACTATTTTTGAAAACCTATTCAGTGACATAATTTTGATGTTTGTTTGTCGCCATGTGTTGGTTACTCAATGTAATTGCTTTCACCAGCATCAAACATTCACCAGCGTCATGTTTTATTAAACGGTGATTTTAATCTTTACCATAAACATCAGTGTTTATATCTGAACTATAAACTGTTCTCCCAGTACTTCTGTGTTATTTAATTGTTTGTAACAAACTGAAAAAGTGTAAAAACTAGATCTCTCTCGATGCAGATTTGAATGCAGCGCTTTGAAGGAATTAATAAACATATGCAAATCATTATCATTAATTGTTAATGTTGCACGGGTTTGAACTGAGATCACGATCTTTTAATATCTAATTGTGCAGTTTTACACTGAATGCATTAATGCAGGCTAAACAAGCAGTGACAGAAAACACCTTAAATTAATAGCCTAAGAAAGCATTTAGGTAGGTCCCACCACAACCTTTTCCGTCATCATTGTATCTTACAGGGAAGACAAAATGCTTTCATACGCGTGATTTGAATGACGCGGGAGGCGATCTCTCTGCAATTGTTATAAATGTTGGATTAACCTACAAGTTCAAAAAAAGCTATTAATCATGGATCAACAGTGATCCGTTACAACCATACCTGTCAACATTTGGTTCATGAATTCCGGGAGACCCTGGGGCAGGGGGGTTTGGGCTAGTGATGCGCGAACTGATGAGCGGGGGAGTGGGGAAGGGGGTGCAGAGGTGCGCGCGAACTGTAGAGCGGGAATGGGTGCGCGCGAACTGTAGAGCGGGGATGGGTGCGCGCGAACTGTAGAGCGGGGATGGGTGCGCGCGAACTGAAGAGGGGAGGGGGAGGCGGGGTGGAGAGGTGCGCGCGAACTGTAGAGCGGGGAGGAGTGCGCGCGGACTGAAGAGCACGCGCAAATGTATCGTGTACCGGGGGTGGGGGGGATTCCGGGATTTTTTTGGGAGACAAAACAATACGGGAGATGGGTCTGAAATACGGGAGACTCCCGGGAAAAACGGGAGTGTTGGCAGGTATGGTTACAACCCTAATGGCAAGTGTAAACACATGAATCGGATATGGGTCACAATTAAAAGAATGTGTAAACGAACAGGCAAATAAATCTGATATAGGCAACAAATCAGAATTGGGTATTAAGACCTGACAGTGTAAATGGGGCCTTATACACTGTATGACTATCATATTGCGTCACTTTTTTTTCTCCAGGTTTGGGCAGCCCTTATGTTATGGTGCTTTGAAAGCCATAGGAAGCTCATTCTTACACATTGACTGACAGCAAGGCAGCTGCCTCAGGTTTTCGACACAGTAAAAAAAAAAAAAAAAAAAACTGGAAAGCAGATTTTTCCTGCCTTATGAAACCGCAAAAGCTTGCTACAACTTCTGGCAAACTAGAGGAAAAAACAAACTAGCTTTTCTTAGCTCCAGGAAGTGTGATGAATCATTTAGTGCATTCCGAAAGGACAAGCATCTGTTAGCTTTAACATCATGTTTTCAGCAGGAGAAGAAAGAGGAAACGCTGGTGAAGATCACACTTAATCGCATCTATGGATTAGGAGCCAATTCATTAGCAGCATCCACAGCAAACTAATGACATTTCATTAGGTTGACCGAAACGCTGCCGAGGTTGCAGGGCAAAAAAAAAGGGGGGGGGACTAAACTGTATGTTGCTAATCAAATCGAGCGGTTTGCTCTCCGGAGAGCGAGATCAGATTGCCTTTATCACGGAAAAATGCTTGAGGTGTGGCAGATGGAGTGAATGATGGGAGGTGAGAACGGATATTGGCTGCTCGCACAGAGATGTCCTTTTGTTTGCCCAGGCCTTCGACAAGCTGGGTCAATCGCAAAAGAAATTGGAATAGATTAGCTGGGTCTAAAAATCAATGCCGGACTGAGGGGTGCAAAAAAAAAAAAGAGCTGTCAAGGACTCTCATTGGTGTGAATGAAAACACAACAAAAAATACAGGACAGATAGAGCTTGTGACATGCATCTTCTAGATGTTACTTCAAGATGAGTAAATGTATTCAATTTTGCCGGTAATATTAAAACAGTCTGTGTAAATGTATCTAAATGCCACTTACGAAGTAGCTACGATACACTTCTGTTTTTTGCTGATCAAATATATGCTGAATAATTCAATCTACTGTGATAATAAACATACAATTCTGATATTGTGGGGCACTTTTTATAGGTCCCGTGAAATTAAAACAAAGTTTACTTTTCAGATGTTAATATCAGTATGTTAGTTTTAAGTAGTGTTGTCACAATAAATGGAATTTATAACTTGATATGATACTAAGAACTAGGGTTGTGCCGATTAGGCATGGGACGATAACCGGTTTTAATACCATTAAAATGTTTTGTTATACTGCTCCCAATATAGATGTAAGGTTTTTCTTAATGTGTTTTAAAGAAATCTGTGTTTTTGAAACTAATGAAGCAGCCAATTATTTATTTTCATTATTTAGCCTCACATGTTTACGGTTCCAAAATATTATAAATATTTCTTAAAATAAAATATATTGTGTTCAATGGGGAACAAAGTTTGTTTTTGTTCTACCCAGACATTTAAAAAAGAACTTATTTTAGAGCAGTAATCACAATACCGTGAAACTGTGGTATTTTTATCCAAGGTTATCATACCGTCAGAAACTTATACCATGCCTAGTGCCGATAGACGATAGTATTGATGATAGGCTAAGATATCGCCGAGAGCTGAGACTTATGATGATTTTAAAGACGATATTTAGCTCATTTCGCATTAATGTAGACCTTTACATGTTTTAATTACATTATTGAATAAAATGAATAGTATTGTTATTTTTAATCATCATCATTAATAATAAATTAACTAAAAATAATTTGACAGCTTCAGATGTTCACATCAACATCACCGACAGTTTCGGACAGCACCAGGCATCTTTAGCATGAATTGAAAATTAGACTAGCCTACTCAAAGAAAAAAAAAATCAATAATTTTTAAAATAGCAAGGCGATTATAGACATGTATTCACATTCACAATTTCACATAAATCAGCATGCGAAAAATGTTTTATTATTAAATTATAATTAATATTATTAAATATATTATTAAATTAAATATATTATTCATTCATTTTCTTTTTGGCTTAGTGCCTTTATTAATCTGGGGTCGCCACAGCGGAATGAACCGCCAACTTATCCAGCATAAGTTTTACGCAGCGGATGCCCTTCCAGCTGCAACCCATCACTGGTAAACATCAATACACACTCATTCACACACATACACTATGGACAATTTTAGCTTACCCAATTCAACTATACCGCATGTCTTTGAACTGTGGGGGAAACCAGAGCACCCGGAGGAAACCCACTCGAACATGGGGAGAGCATGCAAACTCCACACAGAAATGCCAACTGACCCAGCCGAGGTTCGAACCAGCGACAGCAATACCCACTGTGCCACCGCGTCGCCGTAACATCAGTATGTTAGTTTTAGTTAGTGTTGTCACAATAACTGAAATTTCTAACTTCGATATGATACCAAAAACAATATCAATATTCAGTACCATTTTCGGTACTGCAAGGAAACTTAATACTATACCAGCACCGATAACGCAACGTGCACTTCCGCAATAATCACATTGCAAGATATTCTGAAATATAGTTGAACAGGTGCTACAAAAATGTATTCGATTTACTGTATTTATATGGAATTTATACGATTTCTGCAAAAAAAAAAAAAGATATAATGATAATAATATATATATATAATAATAATAATAATAATAATAATAATAATAATATATATATATATATATATATATATATATATATATATATATATATATATATATATATATATATAGTTTTGTTTCTAGCCCATTTTAAAGCGAAAACAGGATTATTTTGCTTTTCCCACTGTAAGATAATTTAGCTTGTTTTAAGGAAAAACTCTAATTTTGCCTTATTTCTTCTGAAGATTGAAATTTTGAAATTTGTTGATATTTGGACTAGAAATCACGGCTCGACTTTTTTATGCCCCTAGGGCTGGGCTTTGGGACAATTTTCATGTCATAGCTAGCATGCATATCAGGCTTCAGGCCTGCTTTAGAAAAACTTCTTTAACCTCCTAGGGTCCGAGTGTCCACATACGTGGACAGCACATTTTAGCTCTTAAGTGGCTATTTAAAATACTTTGAATGTTTTATATTTTGTTACAGACATACAGTGTCATCCTGCAACTGTTTTGCAGCATATGAAATGTCCAAAACCCTATATTTAACTGTCCAACATGGGAAAAAAAATATTTTTTACTCTCTGATAGTCAAAGCAAAAGCAAAAATTCTATGTTAAATATGCATAAATTTTTTTTTGGGAAAAAGTGTTTTATGTAAATTCGGACCACAAGTCCACATATACGAACATCATTTTTCTCTAAAAGTACATCATATCAAAAGATGATACTTAGATTTTTATTCTAATTAGGTTCCAATAAGCCCAAATAGCAAAGAGAAATAAAAAATGCATGTAAAAAAACACCTTGGGCCTTGAGATGTTAAAAAGTTCAACGAGATCTAATGCGTGCAGTCCGTAAATGCCAGTGATGCCTTGCGCATAGAGATTTACAGCCGCGTGCAATGGAAAACATAAAGAAAAAAAACTGCCAATGGCAAACTCAAAACTGTGAAAAACACTAGAGGAAAGGCAAACTTTAAAACACTAAAACTTACGTTAAAAACATTTTTAATAAAAAAATAAAATAATTCTAAATTATTCAGAAAAAAAAAATATATGAAAAAGTATTAACTTTCTATTAAATATTAATCTGGTCTATTTTTAAAAAAAAGACGGATTTCGATTAGATAAAAATTTTGATAAGACGTTGGACAAGGCCAGGGCTACAGCCTGTGCGTCTCAGGTCAGGGCCGGGCTAGGGCTTAGATTTACAGCTGTGCAAGGCTCTAAAATGAAGTAATTATCCAATTCTCCTCTATTTTTTTTTCTAATATTAATGTAGTAACTGTAAGAAATGTGTTTTATCTCTCTGTTGATTTTAAGCCACTAATATTATCTAACTGGACTTTATTGTAAAGCTCTACCTATTGTACTTTTTAACCTTTTGCAATTTGATTAGCTTGAAACATTTGTTAAAACTGAACATGTAAACACAATAAAACAATGTGTATATTTTGTTAATATATCTTTTAAAAAAACCTTTATTGCAGCTTAGGTCAATATTGTGGTAATACACATCTGTGGAATACATCAGTGCACGGTGCTCATGAACACGTGCCCCATACTGACACTGAGGAGACAAAATTGTCAATATATTTGATTTATGTGCACACAACAAGCATTTAAGTAGATTCATAATATTCCAATAGAACCACTGAAGAGACATTGAATGTTTTGTTGATGTTTTTAATATATTTTTTTGAACTTTGAAAGTCCCTTGCTGTCCATAGAGGATGCAGGTACTCTGTTTTTTTATTCAAAATATCCTAATTTGTGTTCTGAAGATGAATGAAGGTCTCAGGGCATTGGAACAACATGAGGGAGAGTAATCATTGACAAAAAGTTTATTTTAGGGTAAACATCCATTTAAATTACCATTGTATATATAAAGATCCAATTAAAATAGGAATGAAACAGCACCCTTTATTCAAAAGTCAGTTTGCATCATTGCTAAAATGTGACCATAAAAAAAGTGATTATTAGGAAGAATATGAACTATTATATAAATTGTTATTTTTATTGACAAACTTGATACTCTGATATAATTTAATATGAAGATCACATACCCAAACATATCACAAACCTGTTTGGGTCAAGCTTTTGGTACATCTCCTCAGCATCTTTAATCTAAACTGAATATGCTTATGGAATAACGAATGCCTATGGTTTATGTAAGCGGGAATCCTTCAGGACAAGCACGCGGTTGCCAAAAGCAGAGAAATCTCTTAGTGACCACCGACAGACTCAAAGTATCTATTATTTACACAGCCTTGTGCAGAACTGTAAAATATGCAAAGATGCGCCGTTAATCCCTTTAACTTTCAAGCGGGCATCAGACACAGTGCTTTCGCATCAAAAGAAAGATTCAGCAACTTGAGAATGCATTTCAAGGAGATGTTTTATCGGTTAGTGTGTGAATACCTGCAGCACCAGTGGCTCGGGGTTGAACGCTAGCGTCATCAGCAGCTGCATTCGCTCCGTGTCCTTTAGGTTCTTCAGCAGGAAGCTTCCAGAGTCCTTAGTTTCGGCGTACCTCCTGACCACCCGATCCAGAAGCCTCTGAGAGGGGCAGTGCACTAGATCCGACCAGCCCTCCACCACCTCTGGGGTCAGAAGTCTTACATCCCCGTTAAGTCTGGCAAACTCAGTTTTGTACATACTCTGTATGAGATCACAGCGAGGCCTTCCAGTGGCCCGTTTGCAGATCTTCTGATCGATCTCTGCCAGCTCTTGATTGGAACCCAGGCGTTTGAGCACGACCCTGCGCGTTCCTTCCCTGGGTTCTCCGTATTGAGCGAAAAAAAACATTCTTCACGTTGAAGAAGTCTAGAAAGCGCAGGCGACCCCACATCTCGAAGGTCACCTGCCCGTTCATGAACTTGCGGCACCAGCTAGTCCCAAAGCAGGCCGGACACTTATTGAGGCCTATAAATCGACGGTCTGTGAGCTCGTTCCTCTGGAACGAGGCAAACAGGTTGTGGGTGTTCATCAGCAGGATGACGAAAAGTGCTACAATGAAGAGGAACTTGCCGCATCGGTAGACGCGGCCAAATTTGAGCGACAGTATCCGCAGCATGCTGATTGGCAGCGGTGCACTTAGAGTGAGTGCGGTTAATCTCTGTCAATGCAGCTCTTCCATCATTGCGATGTACGCTATCATTATCATCCCCATCACGCTCATGTTAAGAGTGGTCCATGCTGGCAGCAGTGTTGCCTGTTTAGACCGTTGGTTTCAGGAGCCCCTCTCACCATGTTTAAAAGGAGGTTAAGTTACGTTCAAGCATTAGATTGCCACATCCTGATTCGTTGTACCTGAAAGAGATTGATAAAATACGATTAAGACATTACCAACAAAGTCATCCAAGAGGTCCAAGCAACAGAATAAAAAGGTTTTATTCAGGGAAAGAGATGATTGACGACAATCATTGATGACGTTTACATAGATATCAGTAATCAAATTATTCATTTACTTCATTTAAATAGGGCAATAATACGGTTAAAATCTTTATACGAGTTGCTTTTAGAATGTTTCTTTTATGTTCCCATTTGACATGTTATAACACATAGATCGATTAACAATTATGTCACCACGTTATGTTTCCTCTGAAGTTTCATGTAATTTCGGGTGCTTCATTTATTAATTTTACGACTTTAACTGGAGTTCGGCAGTTTCACTATTCAGCATTCATGCCCTGGTGACAAACTCTGAGGTATTGGATGCGAGTATGAAGTAATGACTGGTGGGAGAGTGTTGTTTTAATGTTGTGTTTACTGTGTGTGCGCGCTTAAAGATGCGGGTGACTGTGGTTCTTAACTGACTCGGTAGGTGTAGAGAATAGTGTCAAACAGCTGTGTGTGTATGGACTATCCAGTCACAAAGTGCAGCGGAAGACCAACACAAGCAAAATAGTTTAAGGAGTTTATATATCTAAACTTTACTTAGTAATGCGACTAAAACAGGAATACTCCAATGTCTTAACTCAATTTCTGTTTAGTTTGATTATGATTTTAGTCGGATTTTTGTCATCAAAAGTTTCTGTTTACATGGTAGACTCTTAATCAGAGTATTGTCTTAATCATATTAAAATCAAAGTATTGGTGTCCATGTAAATGTACATAATGTATACTTTAGCTTCATCATGTCACTAAGTAGTTTGGTACAATACAGTACATTTATTTCTGTTTCCACTGTCAAAAGTACCAAAATAGTGAACCGAACCATACCACTTTTTTGGCACCCTTTCCTAAGGCCCCGTTTACACTAATAGATTTTAGTTTTAAAACGGAGTTTTAAAATGAAAACGATCCGCGTCCACACTGGCATTTCACCCAGCGTTTCTGAACAACTCTGTCCACACTACACCACTGGAAATGCACATCACGTGACCACACACTCTGGCATGCACTGCAGCGTGCTTTGAGCACATCTATCCACATGGGAGCTGTGCACGCCGGACTGTTCATCAAAGATCTACCGCTGGATCTAATCTCGCTATATTTGTTAAAAGTGATATTTAATCCACCTTGTTGTCTACATCTAACGACATATTCCCCGACTTCGGTCTTTTGTATCAATTACTTGTTCTCAGGTAATATGTTTGGCTGAGCGCAAAAATAAGTTAGGTTAATATATTAATGTAACTGCAGACAGTGATTGTGGACATTTGACTGATTGCTTGCCTTTATTTCCTATATTGTATAAACTTGTTGTACGTTATACTTTTATAATGGCCATTATTGATTATTGAAACTGATATTCAGCAAAAGAGAGGGTATGTTTCGTATTTTCAATGGAAAATGAAAGAAGACACTAATGTTATAGGATCCGTTTTGTTATAAGTATGCATACAGTGAAGAAGAGGGTCATATAAATGCGTAGCTACACGATGCCTCAACAATGTTGGTGTCTGTTAAGTTGTTAATATCAAAATAAAAATAAGATCACGTTTTCATTTTATTGTTAAGAAAGTGAAACAACATAGCCAGGGTGATGTGAATAAGGTAATAAAGTACACTGTTCACTTTGAAGATTTACTCGATGTGTCCTCTGGAGTTTGTTTTCCATATCAAACTTGCGAAGTCTGAACTTACAAGGAAAGGATGCAAGACTGAACTGTGTGTAGGCTACTTAATATTGAGGAAAAGCCCCAATCAGATCCCGCCTCCGTTTTTAGATGTCTTCGTTTTCCCCCATCCACACCGAGATGGAGCAGCAGTGTTTTAAAATGAAAACGGGCTCTTCAGCATTTTCAAAACGCTCCATTTTCGACAACTGTAGCAAAACTTGTGCATTTTAAAACAAAAACGTATTAGTGTAAACAGGGCCTAAGTGTACCAAGCACAACAGTGCAGTACCAAAAGCGTGGAGCTAGACTCACAGTTGAACGCAACTTTACTACAGAAAACTGTCACCAGGGAATATAAGACAAGGGAAAAAAAAAACACCTTTCTATTTGCACACAATTGTGGCTAGGGTTTGACAATAATACTATTCAGTACCAATTGGTAGACCCACACTAATTCTTACTAAATCTAATTGGATAAGTGGATCTAATTGGCTTTGCATTGTAAATATTAAATAAATGTTAAAAAGCTATTATATTTTATTTCCTATATTAAGTTTTTTAGTTATGATACTCCTAAAGTCATTCCGCATAAATCTGCAGATATTTTTACAAAATTCTCAGCAAAAATAGCAAAAATTGTTCACAGATTCTGTCTGGCCCTACCAATCGGTACTGGAATTTTAAAAAGGTTCATTTCTCGATAACATTTGAGCGCTGTTGAGTCGCATATTTAAACACTATTGATTGGCTACGGTGTTCACAGCCAAATGTTAGTGGAAAATGGACATTTCTAAAATTTCAGTACCGATTGGTACCGAATAGCAGTATCATCCAACCCTACTTGTAGTGCTAAATTTGAAATAATAAATTTAAGTTAGCACAAAACGCAATATGTTGAAGGGCTCAAAATGCTTTCTTCTTTGAGAAAAAATTGTCAATTGCAACTTACTGGCATAAACCACACCTACACAGGGCTCGAAATTGCGACCATTTTGGTCGCATATGCGCCCGAAATTTAATCTATGCGACCTCATAATATATTTGGGAGCATTTGTGCGACTGCATATAATGGTTGCAGTGCGATTTGTTTCGATTCGCTGAATCGGACTTCCTGCTGCTATATTGGTTCATATCAGCTGTCAATCACTCAAGGCTTTCCGCTGTCAGATAACAGGGAGCTTATAAGCGCCAGCCGAGATCAATCGAGTGTTTTCGGAGAAGGTGCCCGAATCTCGATGCGTTGCTTTTACTGCGTGTTCAGCGCAAATGTCCGCTAAATGTAAAATCTAACACTGTACACATCATCGCCAAAGAAGCTCGCCTTTACTAAGTTTAAACTGAATCTGCGGCTCATAACAAAGAACGGTATTGCGCCGGTGGTCATCACGAGAATCCTGTTCTGCCTGCTCATATATTTGGTCGGCTGACGCCTGCTTTTTTCCACAAGCACAGAAAAATGAAAATCAGCGCATAACGAGACCGAGCACTTAAAATGACACAAACCGAAACCAAAACTTTTAAAGAGTGGTAGAAGAGAACTTTTCTTACTTTCTCTTGTTCATTCTTTCTTGAGATGTATATTATTTTTCTAGTTACTGATGACTGCTTTGCAGCTTTCAGCATTGGATTGAATGATTTATTATAATCTTACATCAGTTTTGTAGCAGAAATATTAAGACATGCATATAAAAGCAATAGTGCAAAATAAATATTTCTTACTGCAATGCTTCATTTTTGTTTGATGCAAACCATAAATTTATTTTTCATAAAGTAACAGCAGGACCTTTTACAGTACATAACTCGCATTCAAGCACATTCAGGGCAGCATGATAATGACAAATGTAATTCATTGTTATTGTCATCATCGTCATCATTAATATTTTATAATTATTAGACATTCATTTTGGAATTATTGCACAGATATCAATGAGTCTTCACAACATTAGTTAGATAGTTGTTTCTGGTTTTTGTTAGTCCTGATTGATGTTGTTTTCAAATACAATAAATCCCTTAATATACAATTTGCAGTGGTGCTCTTTCATTTTTGGTGGGTGCTCCTAATTTTTTTTCTGGTGCTCCTATACTTTTTTGGTGCTCCTAAACTTTTGAAGTTGGGAGCACCGGTGCTACCAAGTAAAAAAGTTAATTTCGAGCCCTGCTACAAAATAATTGTCAATTCACACTGCACAGACAAACGGCAACAAAAAAAGTTGGATGTTGGAATTAGAATATTATTGAAAAAATTACTGTCAAATTCACACTTCCCCTACAACTGCCGTACACAATTAAAAAAGATCAATTAATTCTTCTCAGGGCTAAAATGTCTTTTAAAGTGCCGCCTATCGTCAGATTATGTCAGAGCTTGCTGCCATTTGTTTGAAAATCATGTCACACTGCTCAGACATTCCAAGATCTAACAAATGCAGATTGAGCATGTTCAGTCGGGTGAAAACAAACTCGGCCAACTAGGGTAACTAGGGTTGGCATTCCTACTGCATGTGTGGTGAGAACTGGCCTTAATGATACATTTGGACAAACACAAGCCTGATCATGGTGACTCATACCAACCGAACTGTAGCGAACCATACAACTCAGTGTAAACAATGGCATTATTTAAACGGGAACAAATAAAAGAGGAACCAATAAAGGCAGAACCAATTAAAAGCTTAATAAACAAGGAAGTTTATTTAGTGTCACCTTCCTTTTTTTAAGCATTAATACTGTGAATAGTTTGAGCTAACCCTTTGCTGTACCTGGCTTTTTTATTCTGATTCTGAAATTGGTTAACTGAATGCACAAAAATCAAAAATGTAATCAGGGCCGGCCCTGTACATTTGGGGGCCCTAAGCAAAATCATTTTGGGGCCCTACCTTGCTCTAAATAGTAGAGTATTGCCATTGCAAACTGGCCCACAATTGTTTTATTGCTTATTAAAAACAACCAATGAAACAGAGAAGCAAAGCCTGATTTCTTCTACTTAATAACTGTCTGAATTGGACATTTTAAAACAGCACTGTTTTTGGCAACTCCCAGCTTCCAAAATAAACAAATAAACAATCTTTAATAAACGGAAAATTGATTCCTACTTTGCATTCTTCTGGAGTGTTTAAAACATAATCTATTAATTTAGCAAACAGATTGAAGATTCTATAAAAGATTCTAGGTTGAGTTTTTTTTTTTTTTTTTTTTATATAAAATCCAAAAGCAAAAACCCTGCAATGAAACGGCAGTGAACAATAACTAGCCAAAAGATTGATCCATAAATAATAAAACCAATAAGCAAATAAAGTACATATGGAAAAATATTAATATAAAAAAAAACATTTTAAAAAAAGGGAAGCAACAAATACTGGGTTAATGTTAATACCCAAACACAAACCTTTTTATTACTTTCAGTCACCTTGCCTGTTCCTTACATTTGAGATGCAGGGTCCAGAGCTCATATTAAACTATGATTAATTCAATTATGACATAGCTTTTATAAACATGTCTCAGGAAAAATATTACCAGTGTGCAAAATATGCCAGTGAAAGACACTTCAGTATTGTATTTCAGTTAAATGCATTTTAGACTATGTTTAAAAAAAAAACGGGTCTGTAAAACAAGGGGGAAAAAAAATCATATAAATATGACGTTTATTAATCTGTAATTGCCTATTTTGAATAAACGTTCTACTAGATTATGTCTTTAACATCATAATTAGTGATTAAAAGCAATGCTAAAAATGGTTTTGTGCTTGTCTCCTTGTCGTCATTGCTCCCCTCAGTTTTTCTACGCTTAAAAAATAAGGTTAAATTGGTTTCATTTTCGCGGTCGAATTTACTAAACAAATCAGGTATATAAATGGGGCAGGCAATAAAGCAAAGGCTATGGCTGTGTCTGTGTACGGATTTGCGTTCTTGTGGTGACCGGTCGGTCTTGTGTTACCTTGGAAGTAGGGATGGGCGATATGGCCTAAAATCCATATTGCGATATACATTGCAGCCTCTTGCGATAACGATATATATTGCGATATATAAATTATAATAGAACCATTTCAGAACAGGTTACATAGACCCTTAGGAAAGCCAAGCTGCTATTTTTTTTAAGAAATAAAGAAACGTTGCATGTCATTTTGAGAACATTTATTGTGCAAAAGCAAAACTGTAATTAAACACAATGTTGCAGATAAATAAACTAAATGTAGTGCCTTTCAGAAAGAAAGGCTTTTCTTTTAAGTTTTTGGTTCCTAAATGCCAAGTTGCAGAGAACAAAAAAACTGGCGTTTCGTTAAGGAACTTACACTGTACTGAAAATACTTCCAGTATTAAAAAGTCAAATAAAATTGTGTATTGCAGATACTTTAAATAAAAACATATTTCTAACCTGCAGCCTAAGGTAACATATTTGATTTTAAACATTTTGTTCTCCTAATGAAATTACAACTGGTGTCTTGATCTGCTCTTTCTCTCTCTCTTCCTCTCTCTCTGTCTGCTGTAGTCTTGGTGCTGCTGAGAGATTGAGACGCACCAGACAAAGTTTGCTTATAAAGTAATGCAAAAATGAATACAATTAATATCGAAAGCGAAAGCAGATTCCAGGGAAAAGAGAATGTATTGTCACCCCAAATAATGAGCTGGATCAGTCTATTTAGTCTTCGCGCTCTTCTCAAAGCTGCTATAAAGGCTGGACAACAGTTCTGTATCCAGCGCGTCTCTGTGGGTCTGCATGCAGAGCATTCGAGTCCGTGCCAGAGGGGTCTCAGTTTCTCGCGAACACAGAACCGGGCCGCCCTAATAATATATCGGCCGCCAGGTTAAATCTGTGTGGGAAGCGCTGTGTGGGAATCTGTGTGACAAGCCACGATATGCCATGCATGAGGCTCGCAAGTTGTGCGACACGTCGCCATTCGGTGCCATGCGTTGCTTTTAGTGCTGTTGTTGAGAGCGTCAGCGTGTGCTACAGTCACAATAGATTTCCAACGTAATACACCATACGTTAGTGTGAAGAGCATGTTGTTTTACCGTGGCCGAGTGAATTAAGTTATCAATCGAGCTTGTTAAAAAAGAAAATATGCGAGCGAAATGGTCGCACTGTCGAGCCCTGTCCATGTTTATTCAAGATGATGCGTTGCAGCCGGCTGCAGCTCGTTGCTCTTAATTTCGCGGGTAGATTGCGTCATCAAACATGCATTATCGCGATAGTGCGATAGAATTAGAATCTCTATCGTAGGCCAATTTTGTATCGTTTATATCGCATATCGTTTATATCGCCCATTACTACTTGGAAGAACAAACTCGAACCGCGAGAACACAGAACGCATATGAGAAATGAGATGCTGCGAGCTTCCTGTTGATGCCTTCACACGGAAATAATTTCAACTTTAATAAAATGATTTTTTTTTTGTGAAAATTTATAAATATTTTAGTACTAAAGCACTGTCAACAAAGATAATTTGTAAAATGCAAATAAAACTATTTCAGCAAAGAAACGACTCACACCACTAGCGGGTTGTGGGGGCTCCCTAGTGGCGGTGGGGCCCTAAGCAGCCGCTTAGTTCGTGTATAGGGAGGGCCGGCTCGGAGTGTAATCATTTTGAGCAATTTCATTGGCATAACTGTAAATATCATGCAATAATGTTAAAAAAAATTCTAATAAGAGAGATTGATGCAACATAATACAAATATAAATACTATGTTACAAGTGTTCTGATAGAAAAATATGTCTACTAGGGTTGGGCAAGGTTGACCAATTTGGCATCGTACGATGTCTACTGTGAAACACCGCGATGGACGATGGCATCGTCGTCGTAGGTGGGGGTGGTTGTTGTTAAATATTAATTAATTCATAACGAATTAATTAATTGTAGCCTACCGTTTTCACTACCTGACCCACAGGGTCTTTGCTTTACCCATATCCAAACCATAAATAAATAAAGTTATACGCAAATTACCACCTGTCAATCACTTTTTTTTTGGCAGGACTCTGGCATGAATAGGCAGAGTGATCTGTGTTGATATAATGGGTTTTTCCCACAGCTGGTGGAGGAGACAAGAGTTAGTTTGGAGTTCACTGTAATTTGTTTCGTGATTGATGATAACTTCCTTATTTTACTATTATTATAAGGGAATAATAACTAATAAAGATGCTAGGGCTCGACCGCTTTGGTCGCATATACGGCTGAAATTTTATGCGACCTAAAAATATATTTGGCAGCATTTGTGCTAGTGCATATTGTTGCCGTGCGACCTGTTTTTACTGCAAAATCCTCACCGTGTGCGTGGACTTAGGAGACATTTCTACAGAATGCATCTTTGCACCTAAAAATGCCAAACGCAGCGCTCAGGAACAGATTAAAACATTTGTAAAATTGCCCCGCCTTTGTGCTCTTCTTACTGGCCCACTGCTCTAGAACTAAACGCGAATGGATTGGTTAATATCAGCTGTCAATCACTCAGTCAATGCCTTATGCCTTCAGATGACAGGAGCTACAACCGCGAAAATGTGAAGCGCTGAAGATGAGAGAATGAAAATAACACTGACAGATTTTGTTTTAGAAACCACTTAAAGTTACTAATAATGGCACATCTTATTAGTGATCATGTGATGAATGTTAATCCACCATTTACACTTTTCCAGGAGTGGATAAAAGACTTTTAGTGGCTTCAAGTCTGCTATGAAAATAACTAAAGCCATTCACTGTAAAGTCTGTGGGACGGGGTTTGCAGGTAACAGCGTTTGCCACTGAGTCTACACATTTTAAGCATGAGAGGTGCTGTATAATCCTTCATTTAATCCTCACGATGCTGTCAGCCGTGCAAGCGGCAGCTATATGTAAAATTTAACACAGCTCATGAAAAGATCGTTATTGCTATTAAGACATGCAAATATTAAGTTATATATTAATATAAATGTGAGGTGGGGTGATGGATCGCGATGCCGGCTCAGCATCGTGAAGTTTATCGGCCTTCGGCGTCGGACGATGGCATCGTCTATCAGCCCAACCCTAATGTCTACACATTTCAGTCCTATTTCAGAAACAAGAAAATTAAACTGTGGTCACAAATGTGAAGCTCAGTGTAAAAGTACGTTATTTAATGATGAGTAATCATCAATTATTGCAAGTGTCGATTCTGATTTCGAGTAAAATGTGTGTTTGTTTTGTAAAACAAAGGGTTTCGTGAATGCAACTCAAATATTCTAGAAGAAACAAAGATAATTGTACAGTCAGTTTGCAGGTGCAGCAGATAATCCTGGCAGGATCGGGCTAGTCAAATGTGTCAAAGAAGATATGACTCAGTGATTACATCACTACCTTTGAATTCAAAAGACTGAAATGAGGCAACAGCAGGAACACTTTGAATACAGCATTCAAATAAATATCTGATAGAATAGGGTAGAGCAATTTTAATGAGAGTAATACCTCATAAGCTCATAAGACATGTTAATGTAGTGCCATTCACACGTAGCCAAACACAATGGAATAAAGTCTGGTTCGTTTAGCTGCATATAAAAAAATACCACCCACTATAAAAGGAAGAAACCAACATGTACAGCCCCAAACCACTATTGTGGTTGTTATATGCAATATACAGCTAGATAGTACCTCTGAATCAACTGATAAAACAATAGTAGATGAATGGGGGAAACACAAAGATAATAGTGATAATACTAAATAGCATCATGACATAACTAGACATACTGTATCAACACAATACCTATAAGCAGATTTGCTTTTCTTTTTTATTTCAAGGGAAAACAACACTGTATAATATCATATAACATGATCTTTTGGGTATTTCATATCCTAATAAAAAATGAAAACAGTGAGGCACAATACAAGAGTCAAATATGTCATGACATCAACGCATGACTGCAGCTTTATGTTATCAATTAAGTTGACTATGAAGATTACATCAACGTGTCTGAAATGCAGATTTTTTAATGACTTTAATAACTGCCTACTGCTTCAGGACAAATTCACAGAAAAAAAAAATGTATTGCAGCCAGATAGATCCCAAACATCAAAAGTTTGGAAATACTTTAAAAAGAGGCCGCGGTGGCATAACTTTGCTTTGAAAAGTGGAGGGGAAAGAAGAGTGATGGTCACTATAAAGTAATAATAAAGCATAAAAAAGGATTTATGACTGTAGTTTGTAGTCTATTATATGTATATACTAAATTACATTATATTTGTATTTCACTCCCCTATAAAATCATCCCAATCAATCTAAAGTAATGACTTGGTAAATAGAGCTATTTAAGTAATCTGGAGATATCTGTATGGCTATATATATATATATATATATATATATATATATATTAGGGGTGTAACGATACACCAAAGGCACGGTTTGGTTCGGTTCACGGTTTTGGAGCCACGGTTCGGTTCGGTTCGGTTTCTGTTTGCTGTGGGGTTAGGGTTGATGTCATCTTAACAGTAATGCTAAGGAACAATAGATTCACTTAATAACAAGAACAACTAAACTTTTTCTTTATTAATTTTGCCATCATATTTTAGTACAGTCAGGATACCGGAGTAAACAACAAAAATGAAATAAATACCTCCAATATAGACTAGTCAGAAAAAAACAATTCTCTTTAGTGCAGCCATCTTAAGAAAGTAAACTCAAATTAAATAAATAACTGCAGTGTTGACTATAGTGAAAGATAAACAGGCTTGTCATTTCTAAGGACATTTGGAATATTCAATTAAGTTTTAAGTTCTTCTTTAAAAACACCATAATGTCCACATTCGCAGGTGAGGGGCTTGATTTCTGTGCAGACACAGACAAAGTGATGCTCATTTTAGTTATCATTGACATTTAGATAGGTTTCCGTTTAAATTAATGAAAAAATAATATACATATAATGTGCTTGTAAAGTGTTTTTTACATGACCTATTCACCAGTAAAATACATTGCAGTTTTGTCTGAAACTAATGTTAGGGTTGTAGCCGTATATTAGTTGTATTTTTGCCTCTCTCTCTCTCTCTCTCTCTCTCTCTCTCTCTCTCTCTCTCTCTCTCTCTCTCTCTCTCTCTCTCTCTCTCTCTCTCGCTCTCGCTCTCTCGCTCTCTCTCTCGCTCTCTCCATGCCTGTCATTTCTGTATATCCGCCTTCACGACAGCTAATTGGTCAGGAGAACGATCTATCATTACTGGGCGACTTGGCGCGGGAAAATAAAAATGACGTCAGGAAAAGCGGAGGAAAGCGCATCTTCCTTTGATCTCGTTTTTCATGTATTTTGCTAACATGATTATGAATTTCGTTGTTTTTGCTTAACTTTCGTTTGGGCAAAATTATTTTGCATTAGTTTTGCCCACTTTGAGAAATTTTGTGATTTTTGTACACTTTTATTTCGATTGATTTGTTTGTTGCTTTTTTGTTCAGCTCTTTCTCGTCATATTGAGCTATACCTCCTCAAGTTCACTCTTTTCTCAGAGTAAGGTGGATAGGGAAGATGTCTTACGACTTCCATTTTGCAAACACGTAGAAAATGTATTGTTAAAGACATCAGGTAAGAGGTGAACGTCATCTTTGTATATATTTTATTCTACAGTTCAGTATAGGGAAGAATAATCAGTGTTTCCTCTAGGATTTTTTCCAGCAGTGGCGGCAGGACTTTTTTTTTACACAGATCTGCCAACTTTCAAAGACAAATATTACACGCAGTATAACAAGTCGAGATAGCATTCATGTAATACGAGCATGCGAATCTCTTTGCTTGCGCGCCGATTTCCTCTGTTCGAGCACAGAACTTCTTGCACGCACTCAAATTTACACGTTCAAGTGCAAATCTTCTCGTGCGCTCTCCAGTAAGCGCTGATGAAGCGCGATTTAGTGCGTTTTTGTGCGTTTTCCGACATCAACGCGTCCTGAAGTAAAATGAAACAGCTATAAACTCCAGCAAGATAAAGTCATTGTATGCAGAGCCATTGACCTTTATCAATAAAGTATACTTATGGAAACGGTGTTCATCTTAACTGAAAGCTACGCGGTGTTTGCTAGACTCACGCACCTGTCAGTCAGTCTGTCAGAGAGTCAGTCAGCATGTCACCTTGAACAAATAGCGCACAGCACTACAGTTACAGAAAAGTTTGCGCTGTTTACCTCTAATATGTTTGTGCGATTATAATCCGCTATAAAAAAAACACGACTAAATGTTTTAAATGAGAAGTTGTAATGTAGCCGTGGCGGGATGAATTTTGGCGTGGCGGCCCGCCACGGATGAATGAATGTAGCGGAAACCTTTTATACTGTATATATGACTGACTGACAGGTGCGTGAGTCCAGCAAACACGGCGTAGCGTTCAGTTAAGATGAACACAGTTCAGTTAAGATGAACACAGTTTCCATAAGTATACTTATTGATAACAATGCATACAATGACTTTATCTTGCTGGAGTTTATAGCCGTTTCACTTTACTTTAGGACGCGTTAATGTCGGAAAACGCACAAAAACGCACTAAATCGCACTTCAGCAGCGCTTACTGGAGAGCGCACAAGAAGATCTGCACTTGAACGTGTAAATTTGAGTGCGTGCAAGAAGTTTTGTGCACGAACAGAGGAAACAGCTGGAAAAAATCCTAGAGGAAACACTGGTATAGCAGACTAAGCAGAGAAAAAAATATTGCAATGTCAATTTTTTCCAATATCGTGCAGCCCTATACAAATCATAATTAGCCCTAATGTATACTTTTTAAATCCTAAAAAAATATATTTCTAGATAAAATGGCATAAAAGCACTAACCATTCGAGAATACAATTAATATTTTCAACATTCAAAGATTTAATGTAATCATTATGAAATGCAGCTAAAATAGTTTGCATTCATATTTTAAATGTTTAAATAAATATCCATCTATCTATCTTAAAATTTTTATGCTCAATTCTAACATAATCGTTTGTGTTGAAACAACAGCAAGGAATTGTGTGTAACCAAGCATTTTTTACAGTGTCGTTACAACCTAGTTAACTTATTTAAATAATTTAAAGTAAGCATGGGCCGGTATAAGATTCTGACGTTATGATAACCTTGGATAAAAGTATCACTGTTTCACGGTATTGTAATCACTGCTCTAAAATAAGTTCTTTTTAAATGTCTGGGTAAAAAAGAACAACATTTTTCTTCATTGAACACAATATATTTTATTTTAAGAAACATTTAAAATATTTTAGAACAGTAGCTTTTGATGTGGAGGGTCCTTTTCAGCTGGAGATACTGTTGCACTAAAAAACTAAATAAAATAGTTATAAAAAAAACACTTAAATAATAAAAAAAGCTTACATATACCGTAGGAACGGTATAACATAACATTTTGATGGTTTTAAAACCTTGACTTTTCCAAACCGCAGTAAACCTTGAAATCGGTTATCGTCCCAGGTAGGCATGAGACAATAACCGGTTTCAAGGTATACAGTGTTTTGTTTGTTTGTTTTTTGGGACAAAATGTTTTTCACAACTATTTTTTTCCTTTTTTAGGGCAACAGTACATCCAGCAGAAAAGGAACCTCCACATCAAAAGCTACTGGTCCAAAATATTTAAAATGTTTCTTAATATAAAATATATTGTGTTTAATGGGGGGAAATTGTTTTTTGTTTTTTACCCAGACATTTAAAAAGAACATATTTTGGAGCAGTAATCACAATACCGTGATCATGATCATGATATTTTTATCCAAGTTTTTCCTACCATCAAAATCTTATACTGGCACATGCCTAGTCCCATGCCTAATTTAAAGCAACAAAATTATTTGTTGTCTCGACTTTTTGTCATTAAATATTTTACAGTGTAGAGGAAGTCAATAGCTGAATGTTTTCATGATTATTTAGTCAAATAACAGCATGAAAACTGACGAAGGACTAAATGTATGCATGCTAATGGTTTTTCATGGGGGTTCTATTGCGGCTCATGTGAGTAAAGCTGTACTCATTTTCTGCCTCTCCCTCAGCACTTTACGAGCGGGGGAAAAGGTCCAATAAAAACCACACCTCATCATGGAGAGGGAGAGCTCGGATAACTACACAGCCTTCACGCCGGACATGTTTTCCATACAGTAAAAAAACACCAAGCTCTCGCAGCTTACAACTTCTCAGACTCTCTTCGTATTGAGCGCAAAACTTCTTCAGAAGGGATAAGGAAGGGTAAACAAACCTGGAAAATGTCTGGCAGATGGTGACGACTTTCAAGATGATTCATCAACACTAGATTCAAAGAACAAACCTGGGCTCCAAAAACTGCAAAACGAATCCAGCGTCTAGTTAAAATGTTCAACATTTACCCTCACAAATGAATTGGAACAATGAGAACGTTTGAGAATGCCAATGAGCCCTTTCACACAATGCAAACTTTCCTCATCTCTCTCTACAAATTCTGACAAATTTCCAATTGCAGAACTCGCATGAAGAGCCAGGAAGCTGAACTATTTACTAAAACATCTCCAAAGGATCTCGGTAACAGCAAACAGCTCAAAAAAAGTCAACACTGACTAATTAAAAATCTAAAAGTGGCCCAGCATAACCTCGAATTGAAAACATAATCCGTAAGTGTGACTGGCCTCAAACAAACAGCCTTCTTACTTCTCTATAAACGCTTAAACTATTTGTGCTGAGTTGTTCACTGTGTTGCTTGCGGTTTTAAGTTGCACCACTCTGTGGTATTGAAAGTGAAAAACCACAGCAGTCACAGTTATTGACTGCAAGCGTCAATAATGTTTGATCACACAACGTGGCTGAGCTCTTGTGCTGCGAGTACAACAGTCCAAACCAAACAGATTAAAAAAAAGATAGAAATCATCTTCGCTCTGCATGTAAGAAAACCATACTGAACAGGAACCGAGCGGAAATGTCAGGGGGGCAGAAGTCAGCTCTGCACTTTACACTTTTATGTGATTGATGGCTGTGCTGGGTGAAAGCAAGTGGGTGACCTACATGAACTACCCTTAAAGGGATAGGTCACCCAGAAATTACATTTACAAAGGCTCATGTCGTTCCAATCTCGCTTGCCATACAATTTCTGTCAAGACATTTTGACAAATAGTAATACTTTTCACCTTCATGAAGTGAAAATGCATGAGGTTCAGAGACTATATGTCAAAAAAGGGAAAAGCAACACATGAAAATCATCATGATGGCAGCCCATTCGGGTCATGTGCTGTATTCCTAGCCATGCCATGCCATGATAGATAGATAGATAGATAGATAGATAGATAGATAGATAGATAGATATACAGACAGACAGACAGACAGATAAATTACAATATAGATATAATAAAAAATAGATAGTTAGATTACAAGATAGATAGATAGATAGATAGATAATCTTTTTTTCTGTATTCCTCAGAGGAAAAAGTGCAGATTTGAAATGAACGTACACACATCCACTTCCATTGTGTTGTAACGAATAAAATACTAAAAACGAAATATTACTTTTTCATTCATATTATTTTCAGTTCACTAACAACTCTGACAAACTTTTTGGATTGAGTTTTCTAAGTCAGAAAGTTCAATTTTCCCCACACGAGTATCTTTCGTTTGTTGTGTGCTGTAAATGTAAACATTGCCATGACGCTCAATGTAGACGCCTGCTAAACGTAAACAAAAACAACCTAAACTTGTTTAAGTTTATTTTTGTTTATCATATACAACATTAATCATATCCACAAAAACGTAATGTTGTAAAGTTTTGTGCTTTAAACTATTAGTTATCACCAGATGACCGCTCAAACTCTGACCGATGATGATCAACTCGCCACGTCAATCAGGGACGCGCACGCTTCAATTGCGTGAACTCTATAGTTAAAGACACACAAGATGACTAGCAGAATAGCAGGTTTAAAACATATAAAGACAGTTTTGAAATTTCTAAATGATCAAGCAGTACACACAGTAACTTCGACTGACTTTGTTAGCCCAATTGCTGTATTAATGTTAGGCTGTATGACAAACGTGTTTGATACATTAACACGAAGCGACGTGTGTTTATTGTTTATCAGCACCGCTGTATATCAACAGGAACAATACGTCATAGTTAAATGCTAATAATAATCATAATAATGCTAATTAACATGACTGAGCACATACAAAATTGCAAAATGGAAAAGTTTCGCTTACAAGCGAACAAAACCCAACCAAAGTTCCTCAATCCAGAAGTTTATAGAAGTTCATTCAAATAAGAAAACACATGAAATGTGAATTGGAGCACATGAAATGACTGCATGCAAAATTCCACAACCTACCAAATAAAAAACGAGTGAACCAAGTGGGTTATTCCGCTCGCTCGAGGAAGCTTTGGTTGTCTATTTTTGAACTCCTGTCTTTTATTACGAGCCGCGCGCGTCGGTGCTTCCCCCCGCGTTGTCCGTGCACACTCCTATTCCTTTTTCTTAATTCCTTTAAAAAATTCGCAAGTGTTTTCTTCTCAATTTCGAGACAAGTTCAGTCTGCGAGCGTTGAAGCAGCTGCACAATAGACCCGACTTCGCGGATCGGGTTTCGTATTTACGACCCTTCTGGTCAGTTTACGTTACTGGTTACTAGGTGATCGTGTTGTAACTCCACCCCTCGATCCATAGAGCGTCTCTGCTCGTGTCCTCGTGAAGTACGTGCATCCTAAAGGTGCAGTGGCCAACAGGGTAAAAGCTGAAGAAGACATATGAGAGTGGAGCTGCTGCTTTTGACCACTGTTTGTAGGTGAATGAAAAAACCTGTGAGTATCCATTGAGCTGAACTCACATATTCTCACTTTCATACAGTTCAGTTTGAAGTTACACGAAATTGCACTCCTGTCAGTCTGCCGCTTTCCCCATTCAGTTATTTTGAGTTCCTGTGAGGGACTGGTGCATTTACTATCGTGTCCACACGAAGAAATCAAGCAAGTTACATAACTTATTAATATTTTATCCTATTTAGCATTATTTTTACCATTTACGCGTTGACTCTTGATAAATATATAAAACAACAAAAATGTGCTTCTAGATAACCTCATGTGAGCCTTAATTAAAGTGCAATGCTGATTGAGGAAAACCGTCTTAAATAAGCACTTTTGTCGTCTTTAGAAATGATTATATAAAAACAAGAGAAAAAGCTAAACACGATTCGCTTCTCGTCACAAACTACTAATAATAATAATACTCTGGCGACATCTAGTGATACGACTTCATTTTACCCATAAATTGATGTTTCATGGGGTCCCTAAAAACGAAATGATAATTTAATTTGACTAAATTAAATAATAATTTTGTGTGGAATCTTTTTGCAGAACTAGCATTTTCCTATTTATTTTATGTATGTATGTATGTATGTATGTATGTATGTATGTATGATGATGATTACCTATAACTAAGACATCAGTTGCAAGACTCAAATCTTTCTAAATAATAATAATAATAATAATAATTAATATTATTTATAACTGCGACACCAGTTGCAAGACTCAGATCTTTCAAAATAATAATAATGATGATAATACTAAAATAATAATAAAAATAATAATAATAATAATTATTATTATTATTATTCATTCATTTTCTTTTTGGCTTAGCCTCCTTATTAATCTGGGGTCACCGCAGCGGAATGAACCGCCAATTTATCCAGCATGTGTTTTATGCAGCGGATGCCCTTCCAGCTGCAACCCATTACTTGGAAACATCCATACACACTCATTCACACACACACACACACACACACACACACACACACACACACACACACACACACACACACACACACACACACACACACACACACACACACATGTTTTTGGACTTGTGGGGGAAATCGGAGCACGCGGAGGAAACCCATTTGGCTAAAAGCAAAACAAGTTTGTAATCATGTGTAATTCTTTTGTCTAACATTTTAAGAAATTCTTATTATATGTTTTATTCTTTTGTCATATGTAACTTTACTGTTATTGTATGTGTGATGATGTGCTTTTTGATTTTAGGTTGCCTTTTAAAATCTGGCAGGGGGCAACAGATGAAAATTAGCCCTTGTGGCTAACTCTGGTTATTTACAGTTCTACTGTTTATTAATGAGCATACTAATAATAATACTAAAATAATAATAAAATAATAATAATAATAATAATAATTATTATTATTCATTCATTCATTTTCTTCTCGGCTTAGCCCCTTTGTTAATCTGGGGTCACCACAGAGGAGTGAACTGCCAACTTATCCAGCATATGTTTTATGCAGCAGATGCCCTTCCAGCTGCAACCCATCACTGGGAAACATCCATACACACTCATTCACACACACACACACTACGAACAATTTAGCTTACCCAATACCACAGTTTTTGGACTTGTGGGGGAAACCGGAGCACCCGGAGGAAACCCACGCCAACACGGGGAGAACATGCAAACTCCACACAGAAATGCCAACTGACCCAGCCGAGGCTCGAACCAGTGACCTTCTTGCTGTGAGGCGATTGTGCTACCCACTGCATATAAGACATCTGTTGAAGGACTCAAATGTTTCTAAATAATAATGATAATAATAATAATAATAATAATAATAATAATAATAATAATAATAATTTAATAATAATAATAATAATAATTAATATTATTTATAACTGTGACATCAGTTGCAAGACTCAGATCTTACTAAATAATAATAATAACAATAATGTTAAAATAATAATAATAATAATAATAATAATAATAATAATAATAATAATAATGGCAACCCAGTGGCGCAGTAGGTAGTGCTGTTGCCTCACAGCAAGAACGTCGCAGGTTCGAACCTCGGCTGGGCTGGATCAGTTGGCGTTTCTGTGTGGAGTTTGCATGTTCTCCCTGGGTTCGCGTGGGTTTCCTCCGGGTGCTCCGGTTTCCCCCACAGTCCAAAGACATGCAGTACAGGTGAATTGGGTAAGCTAAATTGTCCATAGTGTATGAGTGTGAATGTGTGTGTGTGGAAGTTCCCAGAGATGGGTTGCGGCTGGAAGGGCATCCGCTGCGTAGAATCGTGCTGGATAAGTTGGCGGTTCATTCCGCTGTGGCGACCCCGCAAGGGACAAAGCCGACAAGAAAATTAATGAATGAATGAATAATAATAATAATAATAATAATAATTATTATTATTATTATTATTATTATTATTATTATTATTATTATTATTATTATTTATAACTGAGACACCAGTTGCAAGACTTAGTTATTTTTAAATAATAATAATAATAATTATAACAATACCATTAAAATAATATTAAAATAATTATAATAATAGTAATTATTACTATTATTATTATTATTATACAAATTATAAAGACTTGTTTTACTGCATTCCGGGTTTGAGGAAACAAAATTAGAAAATTACATCTGGTCAAAAATTAAAATAGTTTAACTTTGTTGTGAAATATAAAATATATATATTTTTTATCAACCGTGATTCTACAACTAGTCCCATATAGAGACATTTAAGATGGATACATAATATTTTTATATTATACACAAATTTTAACATATCCATGGCATCAACTAGAAAGTTAATGTTAATTAATAAATGATCTTAATTTATCTTTGCATTTAATATTTAAATAATTTTTCTCAAATTATACACCCTGTATGTATTTTACCCCAATTTTTATTTAACGGAAAGAATATTTTTTCAACACATTTCTGCACATAATAGTTGTAATAACTAATTTCTAATAACTGACTTATTTTATCTTGCCGTGATGACAGTACATAATATTTTACTCGACTTTTTACTGCTGAAGATACTGCCATGATGAAAGATACTCCTGCTTCCAAATCCCACCATTTAAAACTTCACACAGTAATCTTAAAGGACATTATACCTGACTGAGCTCTAACTAAGTTCTTGAGGCCATTTGCTGAGTCTCTATGGCCACGACCCAATCAGTGTCATTAGCCTGATGTTCCAGATGAGCAGAGACAAGAACGATAAGAATATCATCCCATTACCGGGTCCATTAAGACAGCCAGAGGAGGGAGAAGATCCATGCCGTCTGCAGTCAAATTTCATTCACCACCAGCGAACAGAGATAATTAGTCGACAGACAAGACAAACCACTCACATGAACAACCAGGGGACACACATACGCACTCACAGAGCTCCAACTCATCATCCTGGATGACTTTGACTAGCTGATCCCCTGTGTTTTATTTGTAGACCATCTGCATCTTAACAGACTTTTGCCTTTAAGGCTAATTGAAGTCAAAAATTAAAGACACATACAGTTGATGTCAAAATTATTCGCAATTTTGTATTTATTTTTTTAAATATTTCCCAAATGTTGTTTAACAGGGCAATTATATTATATTATATTATATTATATTATATTATATTATATTATATTATATTATATTATATTATATTATATTATTATTATATTATAATTTCCTATAATATTTTTTTTCTTCTGGAGAAAGTCTTATTTGTTTTATTTAAGCTAGAATAAAAGCAGTTTTACATTTTTTTAATATTATTTACCCCTTAAGCAATTTTTTTATTGTCTACAGAGCAAACCACTGTTATACACAGCATAGGCTCATTCTGAAAACGTAGCCCTATATACAGTACATTTCTGGAGATCACACATTATGTAGCCAGATGTATGGCTGCATTTCATCTTTAAAACAAATGTTAAAGGGCGATATGATGCCGTTCCTTTTCTCGCTTACCAGCTGACCACTTACCTCCATGTGGAGCAGTGGTGTAGTCCTAAAAGAAAAGGTGGTGTACTATTACACCCGACCCAAATTTTAAATGAAAGTAGGCAAAGAAACTATGAAAGTCAATGCTTCTTTGATTCATTATATATATATATATATATATATATATATATATATATATATATATATATATATATATATATATATATATATATATATATATATATATATATATATATATATATATATATATATATATGTATATTTTTTTACATCAGTTACCTGTAACCATTAACTTCAACAAAAGGAAAAACAAATACTATGTCAATGTAAGTGAATGGTTACAGGTTTCCAGCTTTCTTCTAAATATCTTCTTTTGTGTTCAACAGAAGGAAAAAAAGACAAACCGGTTTGGAACAAGTAAAGGTTGAGTAAATGATGACAATTTTCATTTTTTTGCGTAAACTATCCATTTAAAAAGAAAACAATTCAAACAAATGTGTTCGTTTTAAAGGGAGATGCTAACAGTCTAATCCTATTTAATGATTTATGTTTAGCTAATAGTGCTCCCCCCCAGCAGACTCAGAGATTGACTGTATTTATACAGTATGTAGCTTATTTAATCATTTTAATATTTAAAAAAGAGTTAATCAAGATAGTTACAACAATTTAGTTGACATGGAAAGACACTTTTACTTGCTTATTACTTTACATTTAATAGGTTCCTTTAAACATCAGTCAGCGGTTATTTTTGATTGTCACATTCGTGCATGCTTGTTTTAAAACAAACTATTAGGAGTCTGTCTTCTGTTGTTGCTATTAGTAGTTACCCTTTTAAATTGCATATTGTTACGCAATTTATGAGTAGTCTTTGCCTCATGGTTTTTAGTGTTTTATATATAGTGTCGTTCCCTGTAGCGGTAGGCACAATTAAGACATGTGAAATACTGTTTTACAGGGGTGATTTTAGGATTTCTCTCACCCTGAACAGATGTGGTTTGCTGATTAAATGAAAAACTGAAAATGGAGCAGGCGGAAGTCTGCCACTGTTTTCATATTAAAATTAAAGGGGACTGAGGCGATCATTTATTATTGTCCAGTTCATGAGCTAATCACAAAACCTTTAGGGCTGCTGAATAGAAATATAGGAGGGCTAAAGCGACACACATGCTGTTTCATAAATTTACCTGAACGTTTCAGCGAGACATCATTCAGTTGACTTGTCGTGGTCTTCAAAAAACTCTCACAAAATGTTCTCACATGCAGCTGCTGCAGTCGTCAGGGATGAGGAATAGCGCAAGTTAAACAAAAATGCACCAGTAGTTGCAACAAAAATGCAACAAATTAAGATGCGAGTTAAAAAACGTTTGGTATACAGTTAAAGGGGACATGAATATACATAAATTAGGGAAGTTTAATCAGAAAAACAAGTGAGTATGCCGAGGGTATACGAAATTATTGATCCTCAGAAATGGTAATACCCAAACAGCTCATGGAAAAAAGTAAGCATACTGAGTATACGTGCGTATAGCAAGGACTACACCACTGGTATGGAGTCCACACTGTGGACAGCTTTCCCGCTGTTACTAATTTGTCCAATAGCTTGCCATGTACGTCAGTGAACTTGAGACGAAGAGCGGAGTTGACTTCGACAACAGGGTTTGAGTCTGGCGAAGAACAGTTCCAAAAAGCGGGTAAAGCCCTGCTCACACTGTAAGATTTCAGCCACGATTTTGTCATCTGAGATAAATTTGGGAAATCCTAAAAGATTCCTGAGATCCTAGGCTAAAATCAGTAATCTTTGATCGTTGGTTTGACATGTTCACTGTTAGCCACTTGACGCCCGTTGCGATCAGATTTTTCCTCCGTTGAAGTTTTCAGACACTTTCCTGCAGAGTGACAACAGCTGCCATGAGTGTCAATCCAAGAACCAATAGGAGCTCCGAATTTGATGACGCGGTTCATGCTACAATTAAAATGACCGCTAGGAAATGTCAAAACCATAGACTGTAAGAGATATGGACGTAGTCTCCGTGACATCGCCCATAGGTTTCTGAAGAACCCAAAAGAAGCTACCAGTAGGAGTGGCCAACCGTTGCCATTTTGTTCGCATGTCATCGCACCGACTGAGGGATACCAAACAAGGGAAAAGAGGCGGAGCATGAGTGGAGCTACAGATGCCTGCTGGCATTTTGCTTAAACAGGCTTTTCTATGGGAGAACGCTTAATACTTCATTACCTGCAACTTGTTTGTGTTCTGACCACATGTACTTGGTTGTACACTATATCAATAAAGTGTTTAGACTTAAAAACACTGTTGTTAGCCACTAAACATTGTTCTTATGACGTTTTTCTACAGGAGGAAAATGCGAATTACATCCAAATACTCAAAATATAGTCTGTGTTAGTAAATGCAAAGCTATTTATGAAATCCAGGCATAACACTGTATGACAACGCTTCAGATGACTGTTCTAGAGCCTACAGCTAATCAATCTGTCAGATTCTGGAGTGCATTATAGGTCTAAAGAACATTATAAATGATAAATGATCTTAAATAAAACAATTACATTTATAGATATGGTATATAAATATATAATTTCGCTCACCTGGGAAATGGAGGCCATGTGAATGGTTTGTGAGCACAATTAAGTGCACACAGCATGCCATATTATCTGATAATTGTAAGAAATTATTCCAAAAGGCAATTGACTGTGTAAAGCCATAAAACAAAACAAAAATACGACGCATATACCAAGTTCAGTGGCTAATTAGCTGGAATCATCTGATGTGACGTGACGGCGACCAGCGAGACCTAGCTGTCACTCAAGTGGCCACGCCCTTAATTATGCAGACATAATATAACCTAATATAAAGGAAACGGATGAGTTATAAAACAATTCACCCCCTCACTGTTGTCATGAAGGGTCATATTAGCTATATGAACCAAAATCGTTATTTTTACCAGGCTGTAAACATTTTAACAGTGGGGTCAATAGAAATTTGCTCTATATAGAGCCAGGATTAGCGGAATTTCGATGAATTGCAGTTTCAGTTACTTCCGTATTTGCTTCACGAGGGAGAGCAGGAGGTTGCCGCTTGGTCAAAACGTTTTTTTCTTGCTATTTTTATTATTGAGACATGCTGTGTGCAAAATTGCCGCTACAGGTTGTTTGCGACAGTTTGCATTCATTGAAAAGTAAGAATGATTAATAAATCCAAATGAAACAGTATCAGGCTCAGACGCGCTTTGCCCTCACATTACATGCACACCGTGCCAAAGCCCAACCGAACCACACTCTGGCACACCTCTTCCAACTAGGCCATGGCCGGCCAACTGAACCATGCCTGGGCCCGATTCTGAGCACTCGCACTTGTCAAACGAACCAGGAAATGCACCTGGGCACGTTTTGGATAGCATAGTGTGAGTGCGCCCTTATTAAGTATAATGCCCTCCAGGGGGGTGTTTCATAAAAGTCGTTTAGAAAAGCGGGGATTAAAGTCAAAAGCCTGACTTCAATGAGCCGAACTAAACGTCCACGCTCAAGTTGGTTCCATAACAGTAAGTTGAAGATCATTTGATCCAACTAATCTGAGTTCAGTTAAAATAATCTAGATAACTGCTCGTGCACGTTACTGTCGTGAAACCTTAAAGGTCGAGCATAGATACATCGATTATGTTGTGTTCTACCATGGCAACTTCAAGAACTGAAAGAGATCTGAAATGAGACACAGCTGTTCACAGCGAGTGAGCCGCATTAGTTTTTAGAGTTTGAACATATAACAATTTAAACATAACAATCAAGAGTACGGCTTGCAAGAAAGCAAGAGAGAAGGCTGACAAGAAATTGCAGATCATCTCAATAGGCTACATATGTAGCAATATATTTTAAAATACAGGCCATTATTTAGGCCTATTAACATTAAATTAAATATTTGTCATAATAGATAGAAATTGTGCTTGACCGCGCGCGTGCGAGAGAGAGAGGGAGAATGCGTGCTTACTCCCAATTGTTGCTTGCAAGGAAAAGCTTTAATGCATTGCAGGCTCAATGTAACATACAAAATTAGCTAAATGTAAGCACATTAAGTTTAAAATGGCAACAAAGAGCCGTGCATGCACAAGCGGTGGGATTTTTTTAAAAATTTCCTCCCGAAACTGCTGCAAATAGCTTTCCCTTTGACACTTGTGTTTCCCGCGCCCTGTGGGAAAATATCTTTACATTAAAGTGAGGCTACTGCTCGGCCCGGATCCATCTCCCGATTATTCCACTCAGGGTTTGCAAGTTTAAAGTCAATATTTAAGAAATGTAGTCTGCTTCTTTATATCAGTCAGTGCTTTCGTCTTCCCATGTTCGCGTGGGTTTCCTCTAGGTACTTCGGTTTCCCCCTCAAATCCAAAGACGTGGTATAGGTTAATTCGGTAAGCTAAATTGTCTATAGTGTATGTGTTTCTTAGTGATGGGTTGCAGCTGGAAAGGCGTCCGCTACGTAAATCATACGCTGGATAAGTTGGTGGTTCATTACGCTGTGGTGACTCCAGATTAATGAAGGATCTAAGCAGAAAAGAAACGAATGAATGAATTGATGAATATATATATTCACAGATCTCTCTTTTAGGTTAATATTTTCTACAGAATGCTTTACAATAATATATTTGTGCATATGCATTAAATTATTCACTACCAAAGCAAAATTTGGAAATAATCTAACAAAAAATAAACTGAATATCACAGTGCAAAAGTAAAATAAATATGTTGGGAAAAATGTTAAATAAAATTTTAATAACCAGGAAAAAAAAATCAACAGAAACATAAAAAATATAAAATTTATTTGAAATGTTGTAGTTTGTATTTGTTTTGTTTGGAACTTATATTAATTTAAATATATGTGCACACTTTATTTTGATGGTCTGTTTGTTGAATTTAAGTTACACTGCATATATATGCCAGCTGATTCTCATTAGATTATAAGTAGACTGTTAGGTAGGGTATATATATATACAGTTGAAGTCAGAATAATTAGCCCCCCTTTGATTTTTTTTTCTTTTTTAAATATTTCCCAAATGATGTTTAACAGAGCAAGAAAATTTTCACAGTTTGTCTGATAATGTTTTTTCTTATGGAGAAAGTCTTATTTGTTTTATTTCAGCTAGTATAAAAGCAGTTTTTAATTTTTTAAACACCATTTTAAGGACAAAATTATTAGCCCCTTTAAACTGCTGTATATATTTTATACAATAACTTGCCTAATTACCCTAACCTGCCTAGTTAACCTAACTTACCTAGTTAAGCCTTTAAATGTCACTTTAAGCTGTATAGAAGTGTCTTGATAAATATCTAGTAAAATATTATTTACTGTCATCATGGCAAAGATAAAATAAATCCATTATTAGAAATGAGTTATTAAAACGATTATGTTTAGAAACGTGTTGAAGAAATCTTCTCTCCGTTAAACAGAAATTAGGGAACAAAAATAAACCAGTGGTCTAATAATTCAGGGGGGCTAATAATTCTGACTTCAACTGTATATAAAGTAAAGCACAACACTTAGTGTCCACTAGATAGCGCTATTTTCAATGTTAGAAGAAACACACGATAGAAAAAAAGCGGTCTCTGTGGAAAGTACAATATATATTTAAGAGCTAAATAAGAAACACAAATATGCAATCTTTTGAAATAAAATCTCCGCTATTTTAGTTTTATTTAGCCTATAGCTCAAATTGCTTTTGAAAATGACTTTTGCTCCAAACTGAAGGATCTAGTAGGCGGATGTTTTAACACCTCCCACATTCAAAGTTAATTAAGGTCTGCAGTTTTACCACTATTGTGTTGCATTCTTTCCACAGACACAGATTAAAGAGACGCACAGATACCCATCATTCACAACTATAAGTGAAAAGCAATTCTTACATGGAAGAGATTTTTTTAAAGGCAAGTACTGTAGAAACTCCAGCCAGAGTTCAATGACCTCAAACTGTGAGGAGCCGAACTCATTCAGCAGACCGCTGACACCCTCTGACAGCATGTTTTATTTAGATTTCCTCTGACCTACAGCATCTTTCAGGCAAATATCACTTAAAAATAGATTATGTCGCGAAAGAGCACTTCATGAAAAGGAGGCTGGAGTATGCATTCGTCTTATTGAAAAGGACCTATTCTAGGAAAGGCTGATGTAAAGGGGCTGACCGCATATAAATGAAATGACCCTGACATGAAATAGACTAAAAAAGGCAAGTTATATCACTCCTCCAAGCCTCCAGAATTCTAAAGATTTGGCAGGATAGAGCCGTGACTGCAATTTTCCATGGGGAATTACTGGACACAAGTTTCTTTGTCTGAAAGCATGTCTGTGTCATAAATCCTCCGGACATCTGGTTTAAATCATTTTTTAAAGAAATGATTGCGGTATAGAGATAAAAATAGATTGCTATTTTATGGAAGTGCTTGAATGCTTGAGTTACTCCAGTAATTATTGTCAGTTATGCTTTAAAATGAATGAATGAATAAATGAATGAACGAGAATAAAAAAAATTAATCTTAAAGAGGCTTTTAATAATCTTATATTAATAATAATAATCTAATAATAATTTAATAATCTTAAAATAGTAAAAAAAAATTTGAAATAAATAAAAGCTGCTTTTATTCCAGCCAAACTAAAATAAATAAGAAAAAGTATTAAACACTACAAAAATATATATATACACTCACTGGCCACTCTATTATGTACACTTTACTAGTACCGGGTTGGACCCCCTTTTGCCTTCAGAACTGCCTTAATCCTTCATGGCATAGATTCAACAAGGTACTGGAAATATTCCTCAGAGATTTTGGTCCATATTGACATGATAGCATCACGCAGTTGCTGCAGATTTGTCTGCTGCGCATCCACACTTCAAATCTCCCGTTCCACCACATCCCAAAGGTACTCTATTGGATTGAGATTTGGTGACTGTGGAGGCCATTTGAGTACAGTGAACTCATTGTCGTGTTCAAGAAACCAGTCTGAGATGATTTGTGCTTTATGACATGGCGCGTTATCCTGCTGGAAGTAGCCATCAGAAGATGGGTACACTGTAAAGAGATGGACATGGTCAGCAACAATACTCAGGTAGGCTGTGGTGTTGACACAATGCTCAGTTGGTTATAATGGGCCCAAAGTGTGCCAAGAAAATATCCCCACACCATTTCACCAACATTAAAGCCTGAACCGTTGATACAAGGCAGGATGGATCCATGCTTTCATGTTGTTGACGTCAAACTCTAAGTCTACCATCCAAATGTCGCAGCAGAAATTGAGACTCATCAGACCAGGCAACATTTTTCCAATCTTCTATCGTCCAATATTGGTGAGCCTGTGTGGTGTGAATTGTAGCCTCTGTTTCCTGTTCTTGGCTGACAGGAGTGGCATCTGGTTTGGTCTTCTGCTGTAGCCCATCCGCCTCAAGGTTGGACGTGTTGTGTGTTCAGAGATGCTCTTCTGCATACCTTGGTTGTAATGAGTGGTTATTTGAGTTACTATTGCCTTTCCATCACCTGGAACCAGTCTGGTTCTTTGTAAACCCTAGAGATGGTTGTGCGTGAAAATCCCAGTAGAGCAGCAGTTTCTGAAATACTCAGAGCAGCCCGTCTGACACCAACAACCATGCACGTTTAGAGTCACTTAAATCACCTTTCTTCCCCATTCTGATGCTCGGTTTGAACTGCAGCAGATTGTCTTGACCATGTCTACATGCCTAAATGCATTGAGTTGCTGACATGTGATTGGCTGATTAGAAATTTGCGTTAATGAGCAGTTGTACCTAATAAAGTGGCCAGTGAGTGTATATTGTGTATGTATTTATACTGCTTGTTCAAACTGCTTATTTAAATGAGGTGAAAGAATTGATACAATTCTTGAGATTTTTTTGGGCACAACTTAATTGTTTTATGTTCAATCCACTTAAATTAGTTAAGTTAACTTAATCAATGGGTAGCACAATTGCCTCAAAGCAAGAAGGTTGCTGGTTGGAACTCCAGATGGGTCGGTTGGCATTTCTGTGTGGAGTTTGCATATTCTCCTTGTGTTCATGTGGGTTTTTCTCCAGGTGCTCCGGCTTCCCCCACAATCCAAAGACATGCGCTATGGGTGAATTTAACAAAATAAATTGGCCGTATAGTGTATGACTGTGAATGTAAGAGTGTATGGGTGTCTCCTGGTGTTGGGTTGCGGCTGGAAGGGCATCTGCTGCGTAAAACATATGCTGGATAAGTTTGCGGTTCATTCTGCTGTGGCGGCCCCTGATTAATAAAGGGACTAACCTGAAAAGAAAATGAATGAATAAACTCAATCAATTTGTGTTGGGATAACATGAATGAATTGTGTGGAACCCTGCATTTCTTTACAGTGTAGGAAATACTGTGTTCTGTTAAACATGACTTGGGAAATATTTTAAAAGAATTAAACATTTCACATGTCTAATAATTTTGACTTAAAACTATATAATTGTTTAAAAGAATAGTACAAATAATAATAATGATGGAAATATGAAATAATTATATTAAAATATATATCAGTAATATAGACAGCTGTATTTTTTCCGGTGTTGTGGAAATAGTTATGTCTCTTGAAATTTGTTAATAAAACTTTTATTTTTTCTTCAAAAATGGCTTTGTACTGGATCAGGTGCAAAAAGAAGTTGTACACTCTAAGAAATGCTGGGTTATTTAAACCCAAATTGGATAAAATATGGACTAACCCAAACATTGAGTTAAATTTGGTCCTATTCCTTTAATTCAAACAATTAGGCCAGAAGTTGGGTTAGTCCCTACTGTAAAACCCAACAGTCAACTTTATCAAATGAAATTAATGTAGTTAACTTAAAATTTACTGAAAGTTAATTGTACTCATTTGAAAGAGTTTTGAACTCAGTGTTAAAGGTAATTAGTTTTATTCTTCCAATTGCAATCGGTTTGAGTTGCCTTAACTTATTGGGTTTTACAGTACTCAGTTGGTTTGAGTTCTCTTTATTTATTGGGTTTTACTGTGCTCAAATTGCTTCATTTACTCAAATACGTAGATTAAGTTCACAGTACTCATTAGGATTAGTTTTTTAATCTTGTTGCAATCGGTTTCCTTGAAGGGCACCTAGGTTACCCCTTTTTCCAGATTTAATATAAGTATTTTGTGTCCCCAGAATGTGTCTGTAAAGTTTCAGCTCAAAACACCCATCAGATTATTTATTATAGCTTTCACTAGTTTATATTTTATAGCTCTCAACAGCTTTTTGCTGTTTTTGTATACTGGGCCTTTAAGGCCCCGTTTACACTAATGCGTTTTCGTTTTAAAACGCATAAGTTTTGCTACGGTTACGCCATCCGTCCACACTACACCGGAGTTTTCGAGCCCCGAAAACGGAGCATTTTGAAAATGCTGGAGGGTTCGTTTTCATTCTAAACCGCTGCTGCTCTGTCTCAGTGTGGATGGGGAAAAACGGAGTCATCTGAAAACGGAGGCGTGGCTGCTGAGATTCGCTACCTGATTGGGGCTTTTGGGTCATTGCGTATCCTTCCCTTATTTGTCAAGCCCCTATCACGTGACTATAACGCTACCGGAAGACGGCAGACCAGCCTTTACTGTAAACAACAACATGGACACAGAAATGGGAGCGTTGTTTGCAATATTGTCCGTTTTAGGCGCCATTGTGCAGTTAAACTCTGCCTTTTTTACTACAGCAGCTGCATATATTCGCAAGAGGCAAGCTATTGTTCGAGCACTCGCTAATCGCTCGCGTTCATCGTTCAACCAGCGTTTGTTGGCTAACAATAACCAAATGCCGAGCGAGACACATGCTTCCTGTTTATACTTGAACGCGCATGCCCAGAGTGCGCGAATGGTCACGTGATATACGTTTTTGGTGGAGTGGTGTGGACGGAGATATGTTTAGAAATGCTAGATGAAACGCTAGTGTGGACGCGGATCGTTTTTGATCTAAAACGCCGTTTCAAAACGAAAACGCATTAGTGTAAATGGGGCCTAAGGCTAGTCCTCCCCGCCCATCGTTCCCACGTGCCTGTCAGCTTGCCTCAGTATCCCGCCTCGGCTGCCTCAGACAACTGACAGACATAAAAGAAGCAGAGCTCACGTAACGTTTGTGAGGAAAAACTACAGTAAGAACTTTACCAATGATTATTTGATGCATTTGTTGTGGAGCTGCAAAGATGGGTCAAACACAATGTCGTTACAAAGTTCATGCACACACACAGACACAGACACACACGGCGCGCATTTAGCTTTGCACTGTCTTTGCACGCAAATGTGACAGGATACAGGTTAATACCCACTGCTGTATGGATATCTGTTACGTTAATGTACATAATAAACCTGATTCAATGTCCACAAACCAGGATTGAAGCGTCTTCTTGTATAATTGTTCTGACACGTGGCTGTGGTGATGAAGTAAATCTGAAGTAAATTGCTGTAATTTATTACAAACATGCACTGTTTTTAAAGATTTTAAACTTGTGAAACTCACTCTTGATCACATTTGATGATGATTGATGATCCTAGCAAACAGAACAGACCTTTTATCCCCGGTTGCTTTGAGCACGTCCTGTCTTGTTGATAGGATTTTAAACGTTACTACGGAGACATGTTAATACGCAGCTGTCAATCAATTCAGTGGGCGGGGTGACCGCACTCCTACGTCAGGTTGCGGTCGGTCTCAAAACCGCTCCAATTGGTTCACCGTTTTTATGTTGTTAAATCGAAAAAAAGGAGTGGGTGTGTTTATATCACCCCAATATGACGGTCTATACCAGGGCTATTCAATTAGTTTGTCATGGGGGCCAGTTCATGAAAAGCATCCCAAACGAAGGGCCGGAGAGATATGACTTGCAATATGAGTGATGATACAACTGCAATATAAGAGCCCATATGCTGTATTTTTGCTCCTTAAGACACTCTCGTTGGCTTTTTCTACAATAAAATGTGAATATATTGTATTCTGAAACTACATAACATCACTGCGTTGTACAATAGGCTATTTTTAACAAACATTCAAATGTTGTATTTCAGACCACAACAAAATCAGTGTATTGCTGAAGGAGGCTTCTTCTACATTCAGACACATTTATATGTGATGTTTTGAACTGCATAACAATTATGGATGCAACAATTATAGATTTTGGTTGTACAATTATATAGTCTGAAGAACAATCATGGTTTCTTGGTTATCACGTCTAATGTACATTTAAGCTTTATATTAGCTAGATTTAGATCTGGACATCCCTAATACTAAAAAACCTTTAAAAGGCATTTTCATTAGTAATATTTTTAATGCTGTAGGTTTTTCTGTGCTTATAGGGCTACACAATTATGTGTGTGTTTATAGAGAGGAAGAGAGAAAATGACCACACTCTGAAAAACTCTGACCACTACAGCATGAGATGTTTTCTACTGCGTGCAGAAAGCCGCCAGTGCGTTGCTCCGCTTGCGCCTGCATATTGGCATATATTTTTACACTAGAAATAACAAACTTGCACCCGGAAAAGACGTGATATGGGAACAGCCCACTGCTAGAATTAATCCGGTGTGCGTGCGTATTAGCCTGTGTACAAGCTTGAAACTTTAAACTAGGGCACAGTTGGCATAACTTTGTTCAGTTGCAGCAGTTTCGTTCCGTGCAACAGAAGCCTTTACGATTAATTAACCGTGACGAATTAAAGCGCAGTTAATAGTGAAATCGGCTAATCTCTAATAACGATATTAGTTCATTGTACAAAAGGCCTTTTCTCCGAACATATTCAAATGTTTTCGGCTGCTCGCACCACTCACATAATGTCAGGTGACTCACGCTCTGCGCAGCCTGTGCTGTATTGAACAGACGCACGTCACTTCATAACTACACTGGCCGATTTTCGACTGAACTAAATTTATTTTTGATGTCTTGGTCACACTATTTGAGGGCCGGAACAAATCGTCTCGGGGGCCGGGTTCGGCCTGCGGGCCGCCAATTGAATAGCCCTGGTTTTAAAACCATGGGTTAAAATAACCTGCCATGTTTTAGTGTGTACTGTGCGATATATTACTTTTTGCTTTTTGTGGTCAAATTTAAATGGATGTAGGTTCAGGTAACCAATGCATTGTTTAAGCTCGATAAAAAAACTTAAAATCAATAAAACAACCACAATCATCATGACACTTATTACCCCAAAGGTTTAAGATCACAGAGCAGTGTGTGTGTATGTGTTATTGTTGTCATTATTATTGTAATGGATGTATTGTAAAGCAATTTCAATGCATTACATGTCTAGTTCAAACACTGTTCATTGCTAGTATTTTAGCCTACAATAGGTGCATGAAGACAAAAACCTGATCAGTTCCTACCAGAGTTCTAAGCTCTGTTGACAGCTTAATGGCACATCGTTTAATTGAACCTGCAAAATGTGCTGTAGTTGCTTTGTTGCCTGTAGATTGAGTCTATTATCAAGAGTTTTCAATTATAGCTAAGTGCCCTATTTTTTTGTCAATGAGCCTCTGTATGAACTCTTTCACAATGTTTTTGGCCATTCACCACTGTTATGTGTCCCATAACAGGCTTCGAATGCCATCTGCTCTTTTGTGTATCACTTTAATTTATTTCTGTGGTGCATTCGTACTCTTTTACTTATTAATCAGAAATTAAAGTAATGCATACTTAAGTGCAAATACAACAACATACAGTTGAAGTCAGAATGTTTAGCCCCACTGAATTATTAGACCCCGTGTTTAACGTAGAGAAGATTTTTCAACACATTTCTGAACATAATAGTTTTAATAATTCATTTCTAATAGCTGATTTCTTTTATCTTTGCCATGATGACAGTAAATAATATTTTACTAGATATTTTTCAAGACACTTCTATACAGCTTAAAGTGACGTTTAAAGGCTTAACTAGGTTAATTAGGTTATAGGCAGGTTAGGGTAATTAGGCAAATTATTGTATAATGAGGGTTTGTTCTGTAGACTATTGAAAAAAAAATATAGCTTAAAGGGGCTAATAATTTTGTCCTTAAAATGCTTATTAAACAATTAAAAACATCTTTTATTCTAGCCGAAAAAAAAAAAACAAATAAGACTTTCTCCAGAAGAAAAAATATTATCAGACATACTGTGAAAATTTCCTTGCTCTGTTAAACATCATTTGGGAAATATTTAAAAAGAAAAAACAATTCAAAGGGGGGCTAATAATTCTGACTTCAACTGTATGTCAGATTTAAAACACTTAGGGCTCTATTTTAACAATCTAGGCGCAAAGTCTAAAGTGCATGGCGCAAAAGCATTAAAGGCATCTAAATCCACACGAGCCTTGGCTGGGCCAGTTGGCATTTGTATGTGGAGTTTGCATGTTCTCCCCGTGTTAGCGTGGGTTTCCTCCGGGTGCTCCGGTTTCCCACACAATTCCAAAGACATGCGGTATAGGTGAATTGGGTCAGCTAAATTGTCTGTTGTGTATGTATGCTGGATAAGTTGGCAGTTCATTCCGCTATGGCGACCCCTGATTAATAAAGATTATATATCGCTATAATATATATATATTACAGTAATAATTTGTAAAATGACAGCAACAGTCTGTATAATTGCAGTAGTAATTAGTAAAATGGCAGTAATTACCATTTTTTCCCCATTTTTTCACAGTTTAAATGCAAGTTATCAACAGTAATAAACTGTATTTTAATGAATTTTGACCGTAAATTATGTTCTGTATTTTTATAGTTTTTGCATGTAATTTTGTAAAATGGTTATTTTCTGTAATTTAACAGAATATCTCTGGAAGCCCTGCTGCCGGTCTTTTGACTGTTTTTTACAGACTTTTTTTTACAGTCTAGATTTAAAAAGGTGTACTTTTACTTTCCCTTGAGTACATTTTTATTTTCCTTCAACCTGCAGTCACTACTTTATTTCCTTCTTGTCTATGGTGATTGAAGATGAAGGATGTTTACTGTATGATGACTGAAATCACCAAACAGCCTTAATCACTAAATGGAATGAATAAAGACTGGAAGGAAGAGCCGAATGAAGGAAGGGCTGAACAACGAATGAAGGGAAGGAAGGACCGAATGAAGGGAGGAAAGATCAAATTAATGAAGGAAGGATTCAAGGAAAGACTGGATTCAACTAAAGAAATGAATGAATGAATGAAGAAAGGAACAAAAGAATGAAGAAACAAATGAATGAGTGAACGAATTAAGGAAGGAAGGAAGGAACGAACAAACAAACAATGGAAGGAAGGAAGGAAGGAATGAATATAGGAAGATCACTAAATGCACTACAGAATGTTACGTTTACACATCATTGCGCAAACTGCATGTAGACGCATCAGCGTTTTACAGCGTAATACGCACTACTCACTACTCTTGAGTTCTTTTAAAAGGTCTACTTTTTACTCATATTTTGAGTAATATCTGCAACAGATACTTTTACTCTACTTGCACTACGTTTTTAGGCAAGTAATGGTACTTTTACTTGAGTATGATTTGTCAGTGTTCTTTCCATTACTGGTTACCAAATAATGCAAGATTTATGTTAACATTATTTTACTTGTACTCAAAATGGTTACATACAGTACACACAGCTTTGGCACAGTTGTTAATGTCACAAATATATTTTGAGGCAACACATTCAGGAAGTTTAGGGAAGTTGTGGCTTAATAGTTAAATAGTTGCACTTGAAACCCAAATGTCAAGGGTTTGATTCTCAGTTCCAACAGGAAGAGTGAACGGTTCTCTAGCTTAACTTTAAATTTCTATGACTGAGGCCATTTCCACACTACTGTTTTCATTTAAAAATGCATTTTTCCCCCTCCGTTTTGGCCTTCACACTGAAGTTTCACTCTCTGATTCCTGTATATACCCTGTGTGACGTCACAATCCCATTGCGTTCTGGGATACATACTGTAGATGCTGGAGTGTACATACAGTATGATGCAGTCTTTGGTCAAAGTGATGGGTCAAGGGTATGTCCATGTAAGTTTCCCTCTTTCACTTTGTGTAGTGGAACGCACTTTAGAAGGGAGGCAGGGATTCCCCTGAGGGGAAGTGGTTAGGGAAGTTTGCGAGCGCGTGTCTAAAAGTGGAGTGAAACGCTGCCCAAGTTTGTTAGACAGTGAGGTGTTGTTGTGAGTAACGTAAGTGTACAAAGTTGCAATGCGAGTGAGAATATAGAATGCCAAGACAACAAGTCTTTCCTCTGAAGAAAAGCCATCTGGAACAAGTACAAACTGACATTAATCTTCAATGATGCGGTCAAATTGGACAGCATCCGAAACAACTGCTGTACAATTTCCTCCGCCATTTAAGCTGAATTGGTCACATGTCTTAAAGTCTGTCATTTTTTGCAAAAGCCTCTGTTCCTGCAGTCCACATTGACACAGAAATTGTTTCAAATTCATCCATTTTGGAGAGAGTTTTTAAAAAGATGTTTTTATTGCTTCTTGCTTAGTGTGGACCGTAGGCCAATACGATTTCCGATGTTTTCTACATGCTTTGAGCTAAAGCATCTGATTAAGAATCTTTATTTTTATGGGCCCATGAAAAAATCACATTTAAAAATGTTGCGTTATTTCCCCTCAATTCCATCAATTTTACATTTGATGTATATACAGTTTAAGATTATATATATATATATTGTCCAATATATTACATAGTATAATACATATTATTACTGTTAACCACAGTGCAACAATAAATGAGCCGTAGACCCTGGAAAAATAGTGAGGCTGAAGAAGAAACAGAAAGAATGTAGCAAGTAGGAGCAAGTTGAGGTGGTTCTGGTGCTAATAAGCGTTCTCAAAGCTGTGACCTGCCAGCTGGAAACTAGTTTCAAAGTAAATCTGGAGATGTTTCATTCTAGGTGAGCTTAAATAACATACTGCACCAGACAGATACTCATTACATACTCACAATAAAGGAATTTCCAGCACAGACAAGCAAAATGATAAAAGTAAATGTCCTAAAAATGTTATTAAATATCAGCACTAACCACCTAGCAATGCCTTAGCAACTGCCTAGCAACTACTCAGAACACCCTAGCAACCGCCTAGCAACACCTTAGCAACCACCTAGAACCCCTTAGCAATGCCTTAGCAACCACTTAGTACACCCTAGCAACCACCTAGCAATGCCTAAGCAACTGCCTAGCAACCACTCAGAACACTCTAGCAACCGCCTAGCAACACCTTAGGAACCTCCTAGAACACTCTAGCAACCGCCTCACAACGCCTGAGTTACCACTTAGAACACCCTAGCAATCCTCTAACAATGCCTTAGCAACCACTCAGAACATCCTAGCAATGCCTTAGCAACCGCCTAGCAACCACTCAGAACACACTAGCAACACCCTAGCAACGGCCTAGCAACCACTCAGAACACCCTAGCAACTGCCTAGCTACCACTAAGAACACTTTAGCAATTGCCTAGTAGCATATTATCAACCACCTAGAACACCCTAGCAACCGCCTAACAATGCCTTAGCAACCACTCAGAACAATCTAGGAACCACATAAAACAGCCTAGCAAATGCGCAGCAATGCCTTAGCAACCACTCAGAACATCCTAGCAACCGCGTAGCACACCCTAGCAACCACCTAGCAATGTCATAGCAACCATTAAGAACACCCTAGCATCTGCCTAGCAACCGCTTAGAACCCCTTAGCCACCTCCTAACAACATCTTAATAACCGCTTAGAACACCCTAGCAACCGTCTAGCAATACCTTAACAATCAATCAGAACACCCTAGCAACCACCTAGCAATACCTTAGCAGCCGCCTAGCAACCACTCAGAACACCCTAGCAACTGCCTAAAACATCCTAGCAACTACCTAACAATACCTTAATAACCCATTAGAACACCTCAGCAACCGTCTAACAATGCATTAGCAACCACTCAGAACACTCTAGCAACTGCTAAGAAACACCCTGGCAACCACTTTGAATGTCACTGTAGAAGATTTGTATATTTTTTTTAACGGAAAAAAACACCTTAGCAACCACTCAGAACACCCTAGCAACTGCCTAGCAACCACTAAGAACACTCTAGCAGTTGCCTAGCAACACCTTATAAACCACCTAGAACACACTAGTAACTACCTAAGAACACCTTAGTAACCACTTAGAACATTCTAGCAACCCCCTAGCAACGCCTTGGCAACCACTCAGAACACCCTAGCATCCGCCTAGCAATCACTCAAAACACTCTAGCAATTGCCTAGCAACACCTTAGAAACCACTTAGAACACCCTGGCAATCACCTAACAATCGCTTAGCAACCACTCAGACCACCCTAGCAACTGCCTTCAACACCTTAGCAACCACCTAGCACTCCCTAGCAACCACCTAACAATGCTTTAGTAAACATTTAGAACACTCTAGCAACCACCTAGCAACCACTAAGAACACTTTAGCAATTGCCTATTAACACATTATCAACCACCTAGAACACCCTAGAAACTGCCTAACAACGCCTTAGCAACCATTCAGAACACCCTAGCAACTACCTAGCAACTGCTCAAAACACCTTAACAACCACCTAGCACACCCTATCAACCACCTAGCAATGTCTTAGCAACCATTCATAACACCCTAGCAACCACCAAGCAATGCCTTAGCAACTACTCAGAACACCCTAGCAACCGCTTAGCAATGCCCTAGCAACCACTCAGAACACCCAAGCAACTGCCGAGAACACCCTAGCAACCACCTAACAATACCTAGTAACCCCCTTAGCACACTTTAGCAACCCCCTAACAATGCATTAGCAACCACCTAGCAACCACTCAGAACACTCTAGCAACTGCTTTGAAACACCCTAGCAACCACTTAGAACGTCACTGTGGGAATTTTTTTTTATCATTTTTACAAAAAAAAAGAACACCTTAGCAACAACTTAGAACACTCTAGCAACTGCCTAGCAACATCATAGCAACCAATCAGAAAACACTAGCAACTGCCTAGCAACCACTCAGAACACTCTAGCAACTGCTTTGAAACACCCTAGCAACCACTTAGAACGTCACTGTGGGAATTTTTTTTTATCATTTTTACAAAAAAAAAGAACACCTTAGCAACAACTTAGAACACTCTAGCAACTGCCTAGCAACATCATAGCAACCAATCAGAAAACACTAGCAACTGCCTAGCAACCATTCAGAACACCCTAGCAACCTCCTAACACCTTAATAACCAATTAGAACACCCTAGCAACCGCCTAGCAACACCTTAGCAATCACTCAAAACACCCTAGCAACCACTCAGAACACCATAGCAACTGCCTAGCAATGCCTTATCAACCCCTAGCAAACACTCACAACCCCCTAGCAACTGCCTAGAACACCCTAGCAACCACTTAGAATGTCACTGTGGGAGATTTTTATAATTTTTACCAAAAAAAAAAAAAAAAACGCCTTAGCAATCACCTAGCAACCATTCAGAAAACCCTAGCAACCGCCTAGCACACCCTAGCAACCGCCTTAGCAACCAGTCAGAACTGATATAAGCTTCAGCTCATTTTAATTAAGTAGTTTAAACAAACAGAGCAGTCAGACACAAAAACCCACAAGCAGAAACGCACTGTAATGATGCAGGGGTCTTCTCAGATCAGTCGATAGGATTCTGTAGATTTAAATCATTAAATAAAGTGCATTGACTCAGCTCAGCAGATTCTTATAATAAACGCATGAGAAAAGCGAGAGCTCTGGATTTAATCGTGACGCTTTTCTGCTGAGCACTGAAAGCATGAACCCATCAATCCTTGTTCTAATTCAGTCAATAAGACCTGTTTCCCTTGGCCCACGCCAGCCGCTTGTCAGCCCACATAGCCTTGATGCAGAGTACTTTATTAATATAATGTAATAAAAGTGAGAAATATACCAACAAAGCCATTATTAGGGTTCCTTATTACCATAAACAAAGAATAGATGCATTTTTTATGAGCAAGAATATATAGACTGATAAATCTGATGAAGGCAAATACATATTCATGGGATGCAGAAACTCGGATTTCAGGGTGAAATTTGTGCCATGTTTATTAAAAATGAAAAAAAAAAAAAAAGGCCATTTGCATGTATTGGTTGGATCCAATTTAGAAGCAAACAGGATGCTTATTTATAATGTATGAATTTTGACTAAGTATGAATTTTAATTCATGTTTTCCAATTCTCTGTCCCATTAGTGCTCCCGATTTTAGTTTACCACTTTACCACTTTATAAAAAAATAAATATAATTAAAAAAATATATATTTTACTTCTACATATTTTTAAATTTATTTTTTTAGTTACTTGTTTTATTAATAGGGCAGCATGGTGGCCCAGTGGGTAGCACGATCGCCTTACAGCAAGAAGGTCGCTGGTTCGAGCCTCGGCTGGGTCAGTTAGCATTTCTGTGTGGAGTTTACATGTTCTCCCCGTGATCGTGTGGGTTTCCTCCGGGTGCTCCGTTTTCCCCAAGTCCAAAGACATGCACTATAGGTGAATTGGGTAAGCTAAATTGTCCGTAGTGTATGTGTGTGAATGAGTGTGTATGGATGTTTCCCAGTAATGGGTTGCAGCTGGAAAGGTATCCGCTGTGTAAACATATGCTAGATAAGTTTTTGTTTGATTCTGCTGTGGCGACCCCAGATTAATAAAGGGACTAAGCAGAGAAGAAAATGAATGAATGTTATATTTATGACATCTATATTTATTTGTCTATATTTATTATATATTAATTTATTCATAATTTTGTTTTTACAGCTAATTTTTTATTGTTGTTATTTCTTTTCATTTTAGTACATTTAGCAATTTAGCTCAAATTAATTTATTTATTTATTCAGATTTCCCTTTATTCCCTCTTTCTATACATACAATTGAAGTCAGAATTATTAGCCCCCCTGTTTCTTTTGTTCCCCATTTAACTTTCAAGACACTTCTATACAGCTTAAAGTGACATTTAAAGGCTTAACTAGGTTAATTAGGTTAATTAGGCAGGTTAGGGTAATTAGGCAAGTTATTGTAGAATGATGGTTTGTTCTGTAGACAGTCGGAAAAAAATGAGCTAAAATGGGCTAATAATTTTGACCTTAAAATGGTTCATTAACAATTTAAAAATGCTTTTATTCTAGCCAAAATAAAACAAATAAGACTTTCTCCAGAAGTAAAAATATTATCAGACATACTGTGAAAATGTCCTTCCTCTGTTAAACATCATTTGGGAAATATTAAAAAAAGAAAAAAAAATTCAAAGGGGGCTAATAATTCTGACTTCAACTGTATATGAGCAATATCACACTCGTAGCAGTGTGATATGGCTGTATATCGGCACTGGTGGGAGGCGTGCGCTATACTCATGCGTTTATACAACAGTTCGACGGCATAATAATGTATATGAAAAAAAAATCAAACACGGAAAGTCTAAAAACCCTTTTGTATGAGGAACTACTTTCTTCCACAATTCATTCACATCTGCAGCTGAAGTCAGAACTGCAGAAACCGTTACTAACGTCACTTTAAAGCTAGTATTTAAATGATTCTGTAGCGTAATGTTTAAAGTGATGACAAAACAGCTGATTTTGCTCACATTTTAAGATTATAAGGCTGAACAGCATGAAATGCCATCAGTCTACAGGGATTTTTAGTATTTCTCTGTTGCAATCAGGATATCAAATAAATAACTCAGAAAAAGTCAAAGCAAAGCAAAGACTACCAAATTACTCTGGTATAAATACAGCACTACAAAATACAAATAAGAGAGAGATCAACTTAGAATGTCAAATACCTGTTTTATAATGATTTGATCAGCTGTTTTCTCCTCTAATGCTGTGTTCACACCAGATGCTGTATGCGGGGATAAATCGCACTATTTGTGCGTAAATAGACGCGTGAACATTTGAGTTTACTCACTTCATTTGCCTGTCAAATTCCGCTTCATTCGCACATCAAATCCGCTTCATTCGCGTGTCAAATTCACTTCAGAACAAATGCGGATTCGCGTGATGGGCAGGGCTTCTGTCTGCCCGGTGACGGTAGCTTCGTTGCTAAATGGCTAATATGGATTTTATTGAGAAAATAACTGTTTATGTGCTTTTATGAAGGCTGAAAAAAGCGTCGATACGTTTGGAGCCGTGTCTGAGTCCACTGGATCCTTTCAGAGGTGCATCCAGCTCTGTGATCTCATAAACTCCTCCAGAAACTTAACCGGGATGACGGAGGCTTTCAGCGGTGCTTCTGACTGAGCCGAGCCCAGTTTGATAACCTGTTGTCAGTGTCGGCTGGAGGATTTCCCCCGGGACACCAACAACAGGTGCTACGTCACAATCACGCCCCCACAAGAGCAAGCTCCTGATTGGTTAACGCGGCGCGAATGTCCGCAGAAGTTCAGATTTTTGAACTCAGTTCAGATTTAAGCACGTCAAACGATCAATTCGCGCCTTACGCCCGATTCGCGTCATTCGTGCTGCATCATTCGCGCCGCGCCATTCGCATGTATCGCACCGTAGGATGTCTATTCGCGCGTTTGCATTGACTCAACATGTAAATCACTCGCGCTTGACGCTTCTTCCGCTTCTGGTGTGAACATAGCATCAGGGCTTATTGTGTGGTCTCTGTTGCCATCTTGTGGCGGATCTTTGTTTTTGTTCAGTATAACAGGCAGGCACGCTGTATCTCCAAAATGATAAATATTTAAAGTAAGCACTATCCTCAAATAAACTGCATAGTTGCAATCTAAACAACCACAATCTTGCCTAAAAAAAGCCTCAAAAGTATTATGTTGTGCAACAGCTGCAATATTTGTCAAACCCTAATGAGTCTATCGATCTGCTGTCATTCTATGTGGGCAGAGTAATACAGAACGGTAAGAAAGCTGTACAACTACAAGAAAAGAAAACAGCATAGAAACATAGAAAGCAGCCTGTGACCAATGGGAGTAGGGTTGAGAATTCAATATTTTTATTAAAGAATTGTCAGGCAAGCAATGGTCAAACAGGAACAAACAATATAATGAGGGTAAAGGCTGCTTCTGCGTCAACCGCACGCATGTGGACCGGCACAGCCTTCGCGCAACGACACTTATCTCAAGCTCTGTGATTGGTCGACTTAGTCGAGCGTTCTCGGTGCTGAGAGCCGCAAGCCCGATGGAGCGATTATTAGAGTCGCGTGAAGGAACTCCAGATGGAAACTTTTGTTTTGTGTTTATCTTATGATTAAAGTTGTTGCACGTCCACCAGTTCCCGCCTCTGAATGAGCAACTTGTATATTAAGGTAGTGTTCAGAAAAAACAAAACACCTGTGAAGAATCCTGCTGAAAAATCCAGCTTAAACCAGCCTAAGCTGGTTGGCTGGTTTTAACTGGTCAACCAGCCTGGTTTTAGAGGGGTTTTGGCCATTTCCAGGTTGGTTTCCAGCCTGGTCTTAGCTGGTCAGGCTGAGAGTTGACCAGCTAAAACCAGCTTGACCAGCCAAAACCAGCTATGTCCAGCTTAAACCAGGTTGGTCAAGCTGGTTTCAACTGGTTTAAGCTGGTCATTTTCCAGCCTGACCAGCTAAGACCAGGCTGGAAATAGCTGGAAACCAGCCTGGAAATGGCCAAAACCCCTCTAAAACCAGGCTGGTCAACCAGCTAAAACCAGCCAACCAGCTTAGGCTGGTTTAAGCTGCATTTTTCAACAGGGAAACCCGACACAGAGGAACATAAACACCTACTGCCAGCTAGCGTTTCGGAAGTGTTATTGCAGAGCAACACAAACAGCACACAGAAGTATAAATCACTCGACGCAGAAGTATAAATCAGCCTTAATCCAGAAGCGTAGTCGAGGTCACCGGCAAAGAGGTTGATACAAGTGGCAAAACAACATAAACGATAAAACAAGGCAAGGATCAACCACAGAAAGACTAGGTGAGCTTCAAAGCTAGAATGCTTCATAGTGTTACAGGTAGACAACAATACTCAGTAATGTGTGTGAGAATGTGATGCACATATATAGTCATTAATCCTTACAAGCTTCAACTGTGATCAACTGAATCATGGGTGATCCAGAACAGGTGTGTGTGTGAGGTGCTTGATGGGAAATGTAGTGCAGTTCAGTGGCAGAATTGTAGTTCAAGTGATAGTAAATGTCCTCCAGTGATCTATAAGAGCTAGATTGCTGGGGATGGTGACACAGCCACTAATGTATACAAAAAGGACAAGAAAAGTTCAAATTAACTAATTAATAAACCAGCTTTAAACTACAAGTCTAATTTAGTTTTCTAACAAGTATTTATTATAATTTCAATTAATATTTATATTCATTTTGTATTCATTCATTCATTAATTGCCTAAGTTTATTAAGGCAGATTTATACTTCGGCGTCAAGCACACGCATATGGTCCGGTGCCGACGTTAGCTACACGTCACAACGACGCATAGTGCAAGCTCAGCGATTGGTCGGCTTGGTAGCAGTTCCGAGTGTGGGCGGTGCTGATAGCCACGAGTCAGATGGAGCAAGTGTTTACAACTGTCAAGTCCCATGAAGGAGCTCCAGATGTTTTGTGTTTACCTTATGGTTAAAGTTGTTGCACGTCCGCCAGTTCCTGCCTCTGAATGAGTGAGTTTTACCTACTTGTACAGTAATGCTGAGGTCAGACTGCATAATTTTCGCCTAGATTTTGACTCAGGTTTTGAGAAATTGCCAACAAATGTCTGAAGTTACAGGCAAATCGGTGCTCATTCATGCAAGTAACAATCACACAGTATGAACTATCAAAGACACAATCTGAGAGAATCTCGCGTTGTTTCCATATCACTTCTCGCATGTGTTTGGCTGTGAGACGTAGTTTGCAGACCGAGACAAAGTTGTCGCTGATTCTTCCTATTCTAAAATCATGCAATAGGAAATCCCCTGTCGCCGATCCATCTTGCAGTGTAAACAAAGCAGCGACGAAACGCTACCCCAGATACTCATGCAGTGTGCAAAACATCTGTGACACGACTACTTTGAAAATCATGCAGTCTGAACTCGACCTACTGTAGCGTTCAGAAAAAAACAACACCTGCGATGAAACACGACAAAGAGGAACATAACATAACCTACTGCCAGCTAGCATTTTTGGAAGTGTTATTGTATAACTCTACACAAAAAATACCTACTCACCCAGCTGGGACTCGAACCAGCCTTCTTGCTGTAAGGTGACAGTGCTAGCCACTGAGCCATACCTGTCAACCCTCCTGTTTTTCCCGGTATTATCCCGTATTTTACAGTTCTATCCCGCTGTCATCCCGTAAAGGTATTTTCCTGTATTTCTCCCTTATTTTTTATCTTTCTGAGAAGAGCCGACCCTCCCTATATGCAACCCACACCGCCGAACCACCAGGGGCCACCCTTGCTCTTAAATGTGAATCGGTTCTGTGCTTTCATTTTATTTAGGCATAGAAACACTTTGGAATGAACATAAAAATGACGCGATTCATTTCCTTTTCATTACAGGCGCCATTGCCCCTATGCAATCCTCAAAACAGTCAGTTCATATAAAGATGCATGACTGTCAGCTGAAGCGCTCCATAGTGACAATAGACGCTGTTTCCCAAGCGAATTCTGTACGTACGCGATTTGATGCTGAGCTCAAGTGGACACTGGGTTTTGGGTGCGTGTTTGAACAGACATATACACATCATCATAATAATAATAATGATAATAATAATAATAATAATGGCGGTTCATTTCGCTGTGGCGACCCCAGATTAACAAAGGGACTAAGCCAAAAAGAAAATAAATGAATGAATGAATGAAAATAATAATAACAACATCTAGACATGTCGATCTTGTTGTGTTTTCTTTTAAACACAACAAATTTTGTCTTAAATGAGCATAAACAGTTAGGAAAACGGTCAAATGCTTTCATTATAGATCTGTGCAGTTTTAAAGTGACAGCTCTGTTATTTAATGTAATCAAACCAAAAATAAATCTAAATGAAAGATTCATTCGCTGCTCTTTAATCAATTATACAGTGAAGAAAAGATGAGATTTGATAACTTGAATCTATTTCTTTATAATAGCTAATAGTTTAAATGAGCTGAACTGTTTGCTAATTTATCTAATGGATACTAATTATTATATCCTTTTTGTAAATAATAATAAAAACGTATTACTGATAGTTTCAGACGTTTATTTATTTATTTTTATTGTTTTTTTTTTGTTTTTTTTTTTTGGGGGGGGGGGGGGGGGGGTAGTTGAGTATCACATCCCAAGTTGAGTTTCACATTCCAATGTTGACAGGTATGCACTGAGCCACCGTGTCACCCTTCTTTTTATTTTAACAACATAAGATTTTTGTTTTTGGTTTATTTTTATTTTAATTTTGTTACATTACTTTTCATCTTATCATTTTATTTTAAAATAATAAAGAACAATTTCAATAGTTTGGGTTTTAATGAATAAAACAACACTGATAAACATCAGAAAACAGCCACTGCTATACAAACAAAGAAATAAACCTTTAAAAATAGTCATGCAACCCGTGGCTCTCTGGCTAAACAAGCACATATAACAAAATGATATTTCCATTATGTTTTTTACTGTAAATAAAAAAAACACACATCCATTATTTCTTAGTGGAGAAAAAAACAACAACAACATCAAGATGTGCTAGTCAGAATGCTATTACAGGTGCATTAAGGTGTGCGTTGCCTTCCATATTTCCAATAATGCATCTAGAAGCATCGGGCATAAATCACTGCTGGACTGGATATTGTGCATATTGTCCATAACAAAGCACCTGGACTAACAGCAATGAGCAGAGAGAGAGAGAGAGAGAGAGAGAGAGCCTGAGGGCTGCTGGCATCTGTGTGGTGTGTCTGGTCACTGTACACTGACTGCCAGGCATCTGGAACTGTGGTTGGCTTTATTTCACAACTAAACCAAATCTCAATTTCAAGTCCAAATCTGCCATTCTAATTATTCAAATGTAGTTAAAGCAATCTAAGATGTAATCATTACACAATTATGTAATCTTCTGATGGATTAGCTGTAATCGGTGGTTGTTGTTTTTTTTTTTTACTGATTGCTTTGCTATATTTGTTTTTATTGACTATATGAAAATCTAATTTCAAAAGTATAGGTCACCAAAAAAGAGTTATAATATATATATATATATATATATATATATATATATATATATATATATATATATATATATATATATATAATTTAAATGTGAGATTGTGGAAGCGAGATTTGAGTTTAGCGGGAATCATCGATCGGGAGTAAACTGTTTAAAGGCAAAGAGTGAATAAATAGTGGGAGCAGTCAAGTGTGGAATAAAATATGACAGGAGCGAAACTGAAAAAAACAGTCCCCTGCAGACCTCTACTTTAGCTCATCCATGAACATGAATTCTGCAAGAGTCGCATTGAATGTAATAAAGATTACAACTCCAATGATTCCACTCTCAGACATGGTGTCATCAAACTACGCATTTGTTTGTTGTGAACACATCCCCTCTAGTGGCTGAATTTACATACTGTGTTTTAATGTTAATGTATTTACTAACATGAACAATCTTGTACAGCATTTATTAATCATAGTACAACATTCACTAACGCACTATTAAAATGCCCAAAAATTACATGCACTGTAAAAAATACTGGCTTCCACACAATTCTTTCATGTTGTTCTAACACATATCAATTAAGTTAACTCAATCTTTTTTTTTTTTTACAAATTTAAGTGGATTGAACAAAACAAAATTAGATTGTCCCCAAGAAACCTTAAGTATTGTGTTGTTTCAACTTGTGACAGCCTACTGTGACTGTGTTCATATGCTCTACAAATACTTACTGTAAATATTTGTACATATATTTTACAACACACTTGAAATACATTGTTTCTATAGACAGTAGCATAATGGGCCCTATCATACACCAGACGCAATAACGCGCAAGACATGTTTTGCGCGATTTGTGGCTATTTTTAGACCAGGGCAACCCTAATTTTCACATTTTGCACCCATGTTGTTTAAATAGCAAATACATTTGCAGTATTTTGTGGACTCTTGGGTGTGCTGGTCTAAAAAGGAGGTGTGTTAAGGCACCTTGTTGGCACGTTGCTATTTTGAGAAACTAAAATAGACCACGCCATTGACAAAGTAAAAGTTGGTCTAAAGTCCAGCGCTGAGCGCGTTAGTTATGCGCCTATGTGGTCCAAATGCATAATACACACAGGATGTACAGCAACACACAAATATCTTTACATATGAAATAAAAACAAAAAAAACGAATTAAAATGTTACAAAAATTATTATTTACAACATAGATATAAAAAGCACTACCCCCATGTCTTCTTCATCCCGGGATGCTATTACAGTTTATTCATTACAATTTACATTGGTATAATGTTATTATCATTAGCAGTATTAGTTATTATATGCATATTTATATTTGTTTTAATAAAAACAAGTTTAGATTTGTCCATCTGTCAGGTTTTGGAGATGTATGCATCACCATATGGGGCATAAGAATAGGACTATTATTATACTATTAGGTTATTATAGTTCATTTATTAATTTTCTGGAATTTAGGACTGAATTTAGAAAAACAAATCTTTGGGCTTAACAAACTAAATTAAATATGTAAGCTAATGGATGTCTTCAGTGGAGGGTGTACAACATTGTTTCCTTATCCATGATTGCAAAGGAGTAAAGTAAAGAGTAAAAGTAAAGAGAAAGTAAAGAGACTAAATGGAAGAGGCTCGTTCTTTATCCTCGCACTGCAGATGGTCTGTTTAACTGTTTTCTCGCTAGTGAATCATTCAGTTTTTACACCTTACACAGTACGCCATGTCAATAGCAAATGCGTCATGGCATGACGCAACTAACTCTTAAAAGGAATGGGAGATGAGACTCTGATTGGTTTAATGCACATTATGCTCAAAACAAACCATAACTCCTTAAGAGAATAAGCACAACCCTGTTAGACCATGCGCCGCGGTGCAGAGCGTTTACCGTCCTTAAAATAGCAAAAGTGGATTCGGACATGTCTTTAATGCTTTTGCGCCATGCACTTTAGACTTTGCGCCTAGATTTATAAAATAGAGCCCAATGACTTTAAATGACACTTTGTGGTATTGCAATTTTTTTTCTTCTTGAACTCTTTGTCTTTTGATTTACTTTGCTTCAACCCAGACTTAGGGTGCTTTCACATATGTGGTTCGGTTCATTTGGTCCGGACCAAAGGCAACAAATGATACATTGTAGCATTTTTCTGCCGTTTTGGGTTCCTTTCACACCACACTGATTGCTTTGGTCCGAACCAGTTGAAACTAACCAAAATGCAGTCATGTGACAAAATCTACATCACTCACTGGCCAGATGTTATTGAACCTATTTCCTAAACTGCTTTTCAATAGGTCAGAATTAACGTGGAACTACCGCAAATAAACAAACCGGCAGACACAAAATGTTGCTGCTGACGCAGTATCCCTGGTCATAGTATATTATGTAGTTTGTATGCATCACTTTAGACAAACTATACATTTCGAGAATGAAGGGCGGCTGGGGCTGGAAAACAATGTTTTAAGGCATTGCAATCGGCGAAAGCATTAGGAGAAGGCGTGAAATAATTTAGCTAAACTGCGACATGGTCATCTTTCGGAAATATCACCAATGATCCATCAGGTAATGTTTCTCCCTCCCTCCCTCTCTCTCTCTCTCTCTCTCTCTCTCTCTCCCTCTCTCTCCCTCCCTCTCTCTCTCTCTCTGTTTAAAACTGTTGGTAAAGCGCTGTCAACAAATATTTTTCCTCCAAACCCCATAAGATAGACAGCACATTGCACTACGGCAGCTGGATTAGTCCAAAAAGGCGCAGTACTTTTTGCGGTTGGGTCTGTTTTAGTTTGAATCACGTTCTCACCACAAACGAACCGCTCCAGGGTTTGTATGAAAGCGTACCGAGACCACCGCTTCAAGCAGGTCTCGGTACGCTTTTTTGGTGCGCTTTTGGTGAGCACTCGAGTACGATTGCTACGTTCTCACCTGCCCAAACGAACCGCACCAAGAGGGAAAACGAACTACAGTGCGATTCAACCAAACTAAATAAGGCAGGTGTGAAAGCACCCTTATTATATTGTGGTTTATCCTGTAGCTGGTTAGGATTAATCATGGCTTATAATGCTTTAGACAAACAGACAGACATATAATATACAGTTGAAGACAAAATTGTTGCCCCTCCTGGAAAATTCTAATTATTTTTCAAATATTTGAAGTTCACATTCATTCATTCATTTTTTTTTTCGCCTTTGTCCCTTTAATAATCTGGGTCGCCACAGCGGAATGAACCGGCAACTTATCCAGCATATGTTTTATGCAGCGGATGCCCTTCCAGGTGCAACCCATATCTGGGAAACATCCATACACTCTCATTCACACACATACACTACGGACAATTTTAGCCTACCCAATTCACCTGTACCGCATGTCTTTGGACTAGTGGGGGAAACCGGAGCACCCGGAGGAAACCCACGCGAACGCGGAGAGAACATGCAAACTCCACACAGAAATGCCAGCTGACCCAGCCGAGGCTCGAACCAGCAACCTTTTTGCTGTGAGGCAACAGCACTACCTACTGCGCCACCGCGTCGTCGAAGTGTTCGCAATATTTCCTATTATATTTTTCTTCTGGAGAAAGTCTTATTTCTTTTAGTTTGGCCGGAATAATAATAAAAATCTACTAAAGGTCAATATAGTAGGATTTGTTTTTTTTGTTTTTTTGATTGGCTACAGAACAATCCACAATCCTATGACTTGCCTAATTAACATAGTTAAGCCTTTAAATCGTGCTTAAACCTGAATACTAGCATCTTTTAGTATCTTAAAATAAAAAGCAAAACATTATCATCATGGTAAAGACAAAACTTTTTGTTAGTTATAACAATAAATATCACAGCAGGGGTAATAATATTGTCTTGAACTGTAGATAAAAACAGATCTCAGTTTTACCTTCACTGCTAACCAGAAGAAACAAAACATGTCATAACATGCAGGGCAGCTGCAATGATGAATCAACCTCGGAATTGTAAGGTGGCTCTGCAGCATGAAAGAAATACAAGATGGGAGATTGCTAATCTTTATTTTGTATACCCTGTAGCCAACATTTTCCTTTGCTTGGTCTTTATTGTTTTCTGCTTGTCAGACAACTATTGCACTACATTTAATGTTCATATTTAAATAATGAACCATTTAATTCACTAAAGCCACTCTAAAAGAGCTTGAAAAGGAATATAAGTGTATTCCCCATACAGAGCAGAAAGTAAACAATGGGAGAAAGTGAGGAAACATAGTTGCTGTCCAACAAATCTCTCTCCAGAGATCCGCAGTGCACTTCTGTTGACTGTGAGTGTTCTTTTCACGTCAAACCGACATTTAGTGGTAAAAAAAAAAATCAAGACAGACCCTGAGGGAGGGTAAACAGAAGAGCTGTAGACAGGGTGGGTCGGTTCATTGGGTGTGCTCTTTTTTGATGATGCTTTTGGGTTTGAAAAAGTTGCTGCTTCAAAGTTCTGTTTTAGTTTATTTTATTTTCAAAAATCCTCTGAAGCCATTGGTCGATATATCAGACTGAATAGTGTAAACTTTGCTCTTTGGCTTTCTGACATTGGCACAAGATAAAATCTTTTATTTCCTTCTCTCTTGTTATGTATTTACTTTGTGGTGATATTTGGCTCATATGATATGGGGAAACAAACCTTTAATGATGTTTTTGGTCTCAGATATTAACATTGATAATACTATTAATTATTAAGATTGTGTTTTCCCAAAAATTGAAAATTGTGTTATTATTAGTGCTGTCAAAATTAGCAGGTTAACGTATGCGATTAATTTGAACTATTTAACATGTTTAAAAAAAAAATGCAATTAACGTGGTTGCAGTTTTTTTTTTTATTTCCTGTTATAGTCGACATGTGTTCAACATGCAAAGAAATATAGATAAGAACAAGGAAGGACTTTTAGATGAAAAGTTGCGTGGTCATGCTATCCAGCGTTTCCACTGGAGTTTCATGTAGTTCCGGTGTAATTTTTTTTATTTTTTGACTTTAACTGCAGTTCGGCAGTTTCACTGTCATTCAGAAACATATTGTTCATGCCCAGTGACAATTATTGGATAAGAATATGAAGTAAGGACTGGTTGAAGAGTGTTGTTTTAATGGAATTTGATACCGCACACCGAATGGAAAAAAGAAACCTTCACATATTATGACGCGGGTGTCTGTGGTCCTTTAAGGTAATTAAAAATCGCTGTTTACATGATAGACTCTTACTCAGAGTATTGTCTTAATCATATTAAAATCTGTGTACTGGTATCCATGTAAACGTACTTACTGAAAGTGCCAGATGATGTCTCATGCTGTCAAAGACAGTGCATTCCTCTGCCTTTAAGTTGATTCTATGTGCGTTTGACGTGTTACCCTCTTCTACACTCAACTTTTTTAAAGCATCTGCTTCATGTTGCTGTGTCCTTACTTGTAAAATACAGCCATACTATAGAACGCTTAGTTTAAGCACATTTGATGAACGCGATCATGCGTGTTGATGAATCTGAAGGCAGTCGCTCACTAGTTTTGCTGTATTGCACGACTTGCCATCGTGCATTCGTTCCCTATAACAAGAACATCGCTGACAGTGTATTCCTCAAAGTTGTCTAGAACTAAATGTTTAGAGACGGTGTGACCAAAGTCCCTGTAAGAATTCTATAGTCTTTGGTATGACACAACGTGTAACTAGGTGTGCCTTTGATGTACCTCTTGATGCTTCTTACGTTCTTGTCGCAGCACCAGTGGCAGAAAAATTAGGCACAGAAATTAAATTCAATTAAATTCAAGCAAAATATTGCAAAATAAAAAATAAAAAATACAACCTACAAAATTTCAACAAAATTTTTCAAAAATGTTTTGCTTCTCTTGATTTTTCCTCTTTTTTAAATATGTATTTAATATTTTTCTTTAACATAAATTTGGATGTACTAGTTTTGGAGTTATTTTGTATAATATTGTACATCTTCCTATTAAAAATATGAATTTAAAAGAGAGATTTGTGAGGGGTGTACTTAGTTTGAAATTATATCATCTATAAAAATAATACATAGAGAAATAAAAATGTATTGGCAGTTTAATAAGGTTTTTATAGCGTAATATACAACACAAATCCAGACAATATATCACTTTAAACTATTAAAAATGTTCATAAAAGTCACTTTTTGCAACTTTCCTAGGATAAAAGTTGTTGGAAGAAAGATCAACGTCCCATAAAGCAATTCAAAAGCATAAATAAACTGGAAAAAAAAACAAAACAAATAAACATGAATCACAAAATAAAGCTAATTTACGGATTTTGTAGAAAGATTGCATATTCAGTGCCCAACACTACACACATCTGTCCAAACAGCTTCAATAGGTTGATTTGCATGATTGGTGCTCTTTAAAACAGTAATGGTTTCTAGACCATCTACCTTCAGCTTGACGGTCTGGCTATAAGTAACACAAGAATAATAAAAGTAGTGAATTTTCCAACAAAATATTTCAAATAATGCAAATGCATAAATGGGCAAATGGGTCGTTTAATACTGCTTCATAATAGACTGTAGTCTTTTCACTATTTTAGTCAGTACACTTTGTGGCCTAGTTAACTACACATGCATCTGCTGAGTGTTGTCTTTTTAAGTGCTAAGCATTGTTGTTCTAGCATGAGTTGTTAACGTGCAGTTCATGTTTACGCAGAAGGATTGTGTGGCTGACGAGAATGAGGAAGCTGACATTCTTGCTGAGGAACAGAATAAAAGCCTATAGCTGGAGTCTGGACATGCAAGATGGAGAGGAACATGTAAGGGATAAGTCTTCAGAAAAAAAAACCTGAATATTTACTGATGAGAGTTTTTGTTTGTTGATTTTGTGATGGCAGGCATCATTTTAGATTTCCTATAATGGAAATGGACAGGAATTTTACATGATAATTTTTATGCGTGTTTGTCCCGGTATGTGGTTTGTCTCAAATGTATGGCAATATACATCCCACAACACACAGAAATGTGGTTCTGCCTTGCTAAGAAAAGTAAAATCTTCCAGGGGCAAAGAGTTTGTATACTAATACAACCCTACTGTTATTAAGGCAGTCTTCGGTATCACTTTGGTAAAAGACCTGGATTTCTGGGAAAGAATGACGACTAAGCACAATAGCCAAGGGTGTGTTAGGAAATATGTATGATGTAAAAGGTATGGAAGGATTACCGATGTGTGAGTGGAGTGACATTTTTAGCAGCCCTAAACAATTTGTCAATGGTGCTGAACGTAAACTGGTCCTAACCTTTCAAAAATGCACCATATTAAAGGCCCTGATAGGCCATACTTCAATAGAAGTTCTGTTTTTTTCTTCAATTGAAGGTTAAAAAAACATTTGGCCGGCAATTATAAGCAATTATAAAAGTATCTACAGTATTACACAATAGAAATCAAGAGAATGTTCAAAATCAGCACTATAGTATTCAACACCTCAACATTTTTCTCAGAAAACATATTTCTAAAGGTGCTGTTGATGGTTATAAACTAACTAATTTATAAATTAAGTTGTGTGTAATAAAATTTCACTGGGAAAATTATTGAACACATGAAGAAAGGGAAGTGTAGAAAAGCAGTGAAAGCCCAGACAGCAGCTGAAATCTCTCAGTAGTTCTGCAGCAACCCTCTGCCCTTCCTCATAGTTAATGAATGTTAGCTGCTTCGGTCTAACATCTACATTATCAGGATGATGAAGATGAAACCAGGGTGGACATTTCAGCAGGACAATGATCTAAAACACAGCCAAAGAAACTCTCAAATGCTTTCAGAGAAAGAAAATCAAACTGTAGAATGGCCCAGCCAATCACCTGACTTCAGCCCAATAGAAAACACAAAATAAAGACCAGATTTGGTTTCATTTCATGTCAAGAGCTCCTTTATGGCCCGTTTCCACTGAGTACGGAACCAAAAGGGTACTAAACAGGAGAAGGGGTACCAAAAGGTGGAGCTACACGCGCAGCTGAACGCTGATTGGTTAAAAAGATACGTCACGATCTCGTGGAGCTAGCCAGAATGAAAATAATGGAACCGCCATGTTTTTTAAATACACAGCCGAGACATTACGCGGAAATACTATATGCATATAATAACAAGCCATGGATGACCCGAGCTCAAACAAACCTTGTCGTTGTCTTAAAGAACAGCCACAAAGCCAAGAAGAACTAAATCTGCCGTGTTCTGTTTTCAAGGGCGGCTAAAATTGAGAGCGGTTTTCGCTTTCTCCAGGGAGCTCGCGATCGCGTCTGTATTTGATATAACGAACTTCTTGAGCTGATGATAATAATGTGTGTGTGATTATTGAAGTGTCTTCGACGTCTGATCCTTTCAGAAAAGAAAAGGACAAACGCGAGAGTGAAGCGCGAAAAAAAAAGGAGAAGCCCGACAAAACACAGAAGCAAATTGTTTCAGCAACCTGAATCATGAACAAACTGCCATGTTTGTCATCGCCTTTTGGACTATTATGAACTCGGAATAACAAAAATTACTCTCTAACAGAGGCTACATGTGCTGGTAAAGATTACAGGCACAGATGAGAGGTTTGCACTGACTGTGGGCTATGTTGCGTGTTGTTTTTGAACTCAAAAGAGACTAAATGTATGCTGTGTGTAGTTTTTCTGTAATTGGTAACATATCGGAGACTGTAAGGGTCTGTACAGTATGTGTTCATATATGTTGCATTTATATATTTATTTTATATAATTGCAGACGTTACAGTAGGCTATTTCGCACTGTTATTGATCTGGTTAGTAATAAACATTTATACACAAGTATTTATATGTTTAAAGCATCTGTTTTGTGAGAAGTGCTTCTCATATGATTTGTAAACGACCTGTACGGCTTTACTGTAGACATTTATTCGAGCGAGAATGACGTCGACTGAAACTCTTTGTCGTACACCACACCCATCAAAATGGTACCCTTGGTAATGGAAACGCAAGCCTGATAAAAGTGACCCGTACCGACTCGTACCGTACCATACTGTACCAGTCAGTTGAAATGAGGCATTAGAAATATTATTCCCTGGAAAAAACATGACGTGTTCAATACTTATTTATACTCACTGTATATGTTCATAAAGAGTAAAGACAAAACATCTTCACAGAAAATCTTTGCCCAAAAATACATCAGCAGTTTTTGTTCAAGAGGATGAGTACGCTAACTTTTTAAAGGAGGATTTGAGATTTTTTGACTTTCTGAAAACTCTTTCAGACAGGGTTGAGGAGGCAGAGTGAGTTGCTGGACACCTGAGAGAGAACAGAAAGTGTCCATCTCAACAAAACAGCAGAATATAGGCTCTTCTGAGGAAAACAGGATGATGATCCCTGTACACTCTCAGAAAAAAAAGTTACACGGTGGTACAAATAATGTTCCTTAAGGAACAGTTTTGTACCTTTGTAAAAATTGTACCTAATATGGTACAGATAAGACCTCTTATGATACTGTTCTTTACGTTTTATGGTACAACTGAAATAGAGGTACACAATTGTTCTCATATAAAAGGTACATAAGTGTTGGACAACTCATTGATTACAAAATATATGAAAATAAATATTATGGCATTGGCAAAGTGATTTTGTGAATAAATTCCATATTAAAACAAGAATCATCATTTAAAAGCATATGTTTAAAGAAACTCATGAACATTAATTATTAAGTTTTAAAATACAAAACAACTGTTAAAACATAAAACTATAGGTATTGTAAACTTAACATTTAAGGCATGGTAAGCATTTTTGACACTGTTAAGGCACAAAGGCCCAATCCCAATTCTATTTTTGTACCCCTTGGTCCTTATTCTCTTGCTTCATATGAGATCAGACGATCGCGACTGCTGTAGTGATACCAGTTGTGTTATTTTTTGCTATTTATCTTCAGGAAATCACTGAAGGCATATATTATGTTATCATAACGATCTAATGTGGCAATAAGATTGTAAATATACTGTGTATTTACACAGTGGCCAAATTCATCAATGTAAACACACAAAAACAACATTAACATTATCCCAGACACTGTAAAAAGCTCATTCTCAGCCACTAGACTTTTCTGACAGGGTATTCGAGTGTCAGCGAGTGTCAGAATGTTGTGGGACTGCTGTACAGGAGTTATGATTATGGATTATGCGTAGATCGGGAAATTTAGCGTTTTTTTTTCTAGTCGTTTTTTTGAAAGCATGACGGTAAAACACGAACGCGGTTATGAATATATTAAAACATATGTTTGTTTGTTGTAAAAATTCGTAATAATGACAAAAAATACTAATTTGTGGATCTCCTACTTCCAAGGTCATGCGTCGAGTTTCGCAGGTCGCTGCGGTGGAAAGTTCAAGCTTGGTGAATTCTGACCTGCGAAATCGCATTACTTGACTGCATGAAACGAATCGAGGATCAAAACATGACCTTTCTGGACAGAAATTTAAAACATGGACCAATCGCTCGCTTTTTTAATGTCCAATCATCTTGTTTAATCCTGCCCCTTTTTGCAGCGCCTTATGACAGAATTTTGCATGTTCAAAATCTAGTGTGACTGCAGCTTTCCTGTAGTCAGGTTTATTACTTTTTGTTAGAGGGATGGGTTTAAAGAAATTATGTCTTTAATTTGTCCTTCTCCTTTTATTCTGCATCCTAAGTTTTTTGCAGCTAAAAAGAGGATAAAATTGATATCGATTTTTTTTTTTTTTTTTTTAACGTTGTAAATAGGGGCCAAGCACCAAAGGTGCTATTGTATCCATTACGGTACTTATTATTATTCTTCCGGCTTCTTCTTCCACTTCTTCTTCTTCTTCTTCTTCTTCTACTTCTTCTTCTTCTTCCGCTTACCCGTTTGCGGCATTTGCGCAAAACTTTGGCACACTGATAGAGGACAGTCTGATCTTCAACCACAACAAATTTGGACTCTCTAACTTAAACTCTCTAGCGCCACCACTTGTCCAAAGTTTTACTTATGTTTATCTTTATAACTTTTGAACCGGATGGGCTACAATCAAAATTCTTCTCTGATTCCTTGGCTCAAGCTGATTCAAACACACCCTATGACGTCATTTTCCAGCATGAAAATGTTTCCGCTATTTCGAATTTTTTGTAAAACTTATTTTATTGAACTCCTCCTAGGCCATTTGTCAGATTTTCACCATAATTTAATCCTATGATCTATAGACCATGTTGACCAAAAGTTATGGAATTCAAGTTGATTAGAAGAAACGTTTTTGATTAACTTACGAACAAATTTAACGTAGAGCTTGCGAAAATTGACTTAAGGTGTTATCTTCGTAATGCATTGACGTATTCACACCAAACTTGGTGTGTGTTATCACAAACATGGTCTGAACTGAGCTGCAACGTTTTGGCGCACTGTCCCCTGGTGGTCCCATTTTTTTTTGCTTATAACTTCTTAACCCTTTGTCCAAAATTCAGAATTTCAAAATTCATCTATTTACATCCGACAGATCATGCTGAGTGAAATTATGTCTGCTTTTCCCAGGTCTGTCATTTTGACCGTCGGCCATTTTGAATTATGTCAAAAATTGCTATATTTTACGGACGCATTGGCGAATTGCGAATTGTTGGACTGTGCCCTGAAGGTGCTCAAAAAGGTTTTGACTAATTTTGCCGATTGTTATGACACTTGCCTTGCCTTGTCCTGAGAATATTGATACCAATTATGCCTTAATTAACTGAACTTCCTGTCCGCCATCTAGCCTTATGTCAAAACCTACTTTTCGAACTCCTCCTACATCGTTTGGCAGATTTACACCAAATTTAACTCAGATAATCTTTAGATTGTGCTGATAAAAAGTTTTGGAATTTGTGTCGATAGGTGTAACGATTTTTGTTTACTGCAGCGACAAATGTGACGGCATGATGCCAAAGTACATCTGAGGCTGTATCTCTGAGATAGTTGAAGATAATGACACAAAATTGTATGTCTGTTATTGTCGCCTCACACAGACCACAACATAAAAATTGGTGACACCGCCCCCTATGGGTCAAGAGTTATAAGACATTTATTAGCCATTAATAATAAAACTTATTAATGCATATGCTAATTTTGATGATATTGGTCAAATTATTCCTTGGGTCATGCCGACAACACAGCTACCAATTATGCCATATTCTGCCAAACTCCCTGTCTGCCATTTTGATTTTGTTCAAACCATTCTTTTTTAACTCCTCCTAGAACCGTTGGTCCAATCTTCACCAAATTTGACTCGGATCATCTTCAAACCATGTAGACTAAAAGTTACAGTATTCATGTTGATAGACAAAACTGTTGTCATTTAGAATATGTGCAAACTTGATGTAATGCTGTCGGATGACATTACAGGCTGAATCACTGCAATAGTTAAAAGTATTGAAAACAAACTTAATTTGTGTGATCTAGACCTGACATTGACCAAACTACATCACTTTGCACCACCTTGTAGGTAAAATTTACATATAATTAAATTATATCAATAGAAATCATACACATTTTATCAACTGACTTTTCAATAGTTTTGTCTATTTTCATTTGACTGGTCTTGCAGATTCCTTAGATCATACAGAGAACATTGATATAACTTATTCCCTAATTGACACGTCTTCCAGTCCACCATCTTGAATTAGTTAGAAAATCTGTTGTTTTGAACTTCCATAGATCGTTAGTCCAATTTCCACCAAATTTGGCTCAGACCATGCTGCCAAAAAGTTATAGATTTTTCCAGTTGCTCTGTAGCTTGTTGCCATGCTTGTTTAAGATGTGGCCGCTAGGCTGGTTGGCCCCAATAATTGCTGCTTGCAGCTATTTTCTTTATTAGTTATTCTTACGAATCAACTGCAATACTCTAGCAACAACCAGAGCATCCCGCCCATCAAGTTCCTTATAAAATTGATTAAATATATAAATATCAATGTCACAATATTAATACAAAAATCTGTAAATAATATCATCATGCATACAGACCAGATGAATTAAAATCAAGCACCATCTTTTCATACATCTCCATGCAAGCTGCCTTCCAATTAATCTTCGCTGCAACCTAATTTGTAGAGATCCATCATATCTTTTCCAAACAACCATCAATCTCTCAAATCAGTTTTTCAAGTGAGGCTGAATTATCAATCCTTTGAAGTGACACGCCGACTTAATCTGCATATTTGTCATCTCAATCTCAGTGTGAGGTCCAGATGTCCCTATTCATTTCTCTCTAAATTTGTGCAGAATGATGCTCTGCCAGACATCATAAACAAGGTTAATATTCATAGACGTGTGAGCTACTGCAGTATGTGATTGCTTCCAGTGCCCAAGGCCTTCATTGTTCCATTTTTCTGTTGTTTTTACTGCAGTATCTGCAAAACAAGAATATATGGCTTTTTTTGGCCAGGAAATACAATAGCATAGTATTTTCTCAAAGTACTTACGCAACTTTTTTAATAGTTTTAGAACTCATTTATAGTGAAAAATAAGGTTATTGATGTCTTATTAGCATACTTATTTAAAAAAATACTAATAATCAGAAATTATACGTTCAGTCTACACTGTAAAAAATGATATGACAAAAAGTCATGACTACAAATGTTTACTTTAACATATTTTAAAAAGTAATCGGATTTTAACTGCATTTTTTTTAACGTTATGCAAAGTTTAACTTAAAAAAAATACCATAATATGTTTGCAGATACTTAAAAAACATCCTAAGTGAACATTCTTGTTTATCTTAAAAAAACTCAGATATTCTGCAGTGCGTTTCCCAAAACCATCGTTAGCCAACTAAGGTCGCAAGTTCCGTCGTTACAAAGATAGTTTGTTGATTTGCCGTTTCCCAAATCCATCGCTCCAACGAACATTTGCATACTGCGTCGCAAACTTGAGCACTTGAAGCGACACCTCTGGAGCTGTAGTTAGAAACATAGTTCCTGGCTGTGTTCTATTCCCACTTATCCCCCCTATGCCCTATTCATTTAGAACATTCTAACATTCAAAGTTGGAATTATTAAAAATAAAAAAGCATTAAAGTCATCACTCTTAGGTGTAATTTGCTTTCAAAGTATTTTTACAGTTCAGTTTTAGCGATCTTCATGTTTACAGTTGCGCTCCCTTCGCAGTGCATTTTGAAAACTTTGATGTCATTTTGAACACAGCCTCATGACAAAAGCTATAGGTGACTATTTTTAAAAGTGGAATTTGTTACATCTCCAAAGCTTGTGAAAACAAAAAACATAGCATACGTTAATGCTTTTAATTTATAGTAGGTTATTTATTAAGTATCTCTACTGTATATGACATGGGCCTGCTGGTTAGAGCATATCTCCAGTGGTTTGCACGTGCTCAAATTGTAAAAGCAGACTTTTCAAAAAAATAAACAATATCCTACTTAATAATAATAATAATAATAATCATCATCATCATTAATATTATTATTAAAATATGATTTTTTTTCATTTTCTAATAAATAATAAATATTACATTTCATATCTTAATAAATAGCCTCATTATTTATTTATTGATATGATTTATATATGATATTAGAATAGTGTTAGCTTTTGTAAGTAATTTTATGTTTTAGAATAGAATATGTAATGTTAATAATATTATATAATATAATATTAATAAAGCAAACCCAGGCCCTATATGTGCCGTTTACATATATTTCAATTAATATGAAAAATGAGTGCATGTTTTTACCAAAACTAATATTGAATTTTATTTTATATGCGTGTGCGTGTAAAACAATATAATTTGCACAAAGAAATGATGGGGTTCTTCTCTAAAGAAGTTGTTACTCCAACCCGTTTAGAGCATCATTATGGGCGTTTTACGTTATAACTAACGTGGTTCAAATGATGGATCTGTGACAGAGAAACTACTGGTTTTGGGAAACACTCATTACTACATCGTTCTTTTCCCAAGCGATGCATGGTACTATGATAGTTCAGACGCGAGTTACGTCGTTGTTTGGGAAACGCACCCTTGCTTTGAAAATGTGTGTTGAAAATGCTGGAAAGTCTGTCTTTGTTTTGGTGATTTAACCAGCATGTTATAAATGCTAGTCGTGCAGAAATGTAACTATTTAATGTACTGTCAGTAAAGTGTCTAATTTGGCAAAATTCGTTTGAAAATGTATGATTTTTAAAAGGAGGTGAGACCCCTAAACCCCACCCCTAACTCTACCCCTCATTGAGAGAACGACAAATCATACTACAATGTACAAATGAGATTGTACAAATTAGCCACTAAATCAAAAAGTTACAAATTGCCATGAGATAACATTTTAAATACACATGGTCCTATTTATTTATTAAATCTATTCATTTTATTGCTTCTGAATTGTTTGTAATACACTCACCGGCCACTTTATTAGACACACATTACCAGTACCGGGTTGGACCCGATTTTGCCTTCAGAACTGCCTTAATCCTTCATGGCATAGATTCAACAAGGCACTGGAAATATTCCTCAGAGAATTTGGTACATACTGACATGATAGCATCACGCAGTTGCTACAGATTTGTCGGCTGCACATCCCTGATGTGACTCTCCCGTTCCACCACATCCCAAAGGTCCTCAATTGAATTGAGATCTGGTGACTGTGGAGGCCATTTGAGTACAGTGAACTCATGTCATGTTCAAGAAACCAGTCTGAGATGATTTGGCTTCATGACATGTCGTGTTATCCTACTGGAAGTAGCCATCAGAAGATGGATACACTGTGGTCATAAAGGGATGGACATGGTCAACAACAATACTCAGGTAGGCTGTGGCGTAGACACGATGCTCAATTGGTACTAATGGGCCCAAAGTGTGCCAAGAAAACATCCACCACACCATTACACCACCACTACCAGCCTGAACTGTCGATACAAGGCAGGATGGATTCATGCTTTCATGTTGTTGATGCCAAATTCTGACCCTACAATCCGAATGTTGCAGCAGAAATTGAGACTCCTCAGACCAGGCAATGCTTTTCCAATCTTCTATTGTGCAATTTTGGTGAGCCTGTGTGAATTGTAGCCTCAGTTTTCTGTTCTAAGCTCACAGGAGTGGCACCCGGTGTGGTCTTCTGCTGCTGTAGCCCATCCGCCTCAAGGTTGGACATGTTGTGTGTTCAGAGATGCTCTTCTGCATACCTTAGTTGTAACGAGTGCTTATTTGAGTTACTCTTGCCTTTCTATCAGCTTGAAGCAGTCTGGCCAATCTTCTCTGACTTCTGGCATCAACAAGGCATTTGTGCCCACAGAACTGCCGCTCACTGGATATTTTCTCTTTTTTTGGACCATTCTCTGTAAACCCTAGAGATGGTTGTGTGTGAAAATCCCAGTAGATCAGCAATTTCTGAAATATTCAGACCAGCCCGCTTGGCACCAACAACCATGCCACATTCAAAGTCACTTAAATCACCTTTCTTCCCCATTCTGATACTCGGTTTGAACTGCAGCAGATTGCCTTGACCATGTCCACATGCCTAAATGCATTGAGTTGCTGCCATGTAATTGGCTGATTAGAAATTTGCATTAACGAGCAGTTGGACAGGTGTACCTAATAAAGTAGCCGGTGAGTATATCTAACTTGCATATGCTGTTAACAAGTTCATGTCCACTGTGAGCTATACTCAATTATTGAACACACTTTTCCTGCATCCATATCACTACAATAACTTCCAAGCCTTCATAAATCATTTATAATTACACCATTTGAACTGCAGGTTTATTTATATCACACCTTCTAATATACTTCATTTTGGTGCACACTTGTGTGATACTGCTTCATTATGTTCTCAGATGCCAGATAGCATACACCTTTGCATTGACAATATACCACAGAATGTTATGAATATCTGGAATTTTATGGCATTTTATTTGATATAAGATCACTTTGTGTTGATTTTTCACAAAATAATCACATTCAGAAGAAATACCATGAAAGTTTAATGGCCTTTTAGTGAATAGATTATTCAAATCTGACTACTGATTGACAGACAGTTCCAAAAAAACACAGATTGTACATTTTTTTAAATGCCATTGAAGTGCATTACGAAGCTGCCTGCTAATTGAGTTCCATGCTTAGCTAAACACATCATGTTGGAGAATGACGACACTCACTGTACTATTATAATTGTCAGGGGAGAAGTGTTTTGACTCAGAGAGTGTGCTGTTACATAATGGATGAGTCAAAGGCTGCAGCAGAAGCTCAGAGGTACTTTGAGAGTAAGGAGTACATAAACAGTTTAGTTTTTATGGCTGTCTTCAAAAAGGGCAATCTTATTATCAAAAGCAAAATATGTGCATTGTGCAGTGTGCATTAAGACAGGCCATTTGTGGTGGCGTGAAATCCCTTTAAAATGTGAAAAAGTTATTGGAAATGATTTTGTTTTAGTTTGTGAAGGTTTTATTTCAGTAATGTCATGCATACATATATACAACCCCAAATCAGAAAAAGTTGAGACAGTATGAAAAGCGCAAATAAAGTATACTGGGGTGTTAGGACCCACACAGACCTGCTGGCCTCACTAACCCCACTTCCGGCAGCAACCTAGCTTTTCCATGTGACCTCCCATCGAAGTACTGACTGGGCGCAGCCCTGCTTACCTTCAGTGGGCAACCATGTGAGAGTTGCAGAAAGCTAGCTCCTGGCCAATAATATACTGCACTGTTTAAATAAACTTTCAAGAGTTCACACTTAGCTGATGATTGATTATAAAGCTTGTTTGGCATGCCCGGGAGAGAGCACTGAGCTCATAAGATCCTCGAGCCCGGGGCGAGGCGAGAGGGGAGTTTGAGCTCAGGTAGATCTCGAGAACTCCCCTGCTGTAGTAGCTAATGAACAGATAGTGATTGCTCTTAAGAGATAACTACTTACTTGTGCATCTCTATGGTGCCGATTTGGATTAGTCAATTAACTTAAGTTGCATGTTTTTGGATGGTGGGAGGAAACCGGGGAACCCGGGGGAAACCCACGTGAGCACGGGGAGAACAACGTGTAAACTCCACAAAGAAATGTTGGATGGCTTGGTAAGGACTAGAACCGGTGACGTTCTTGCTGTGAGGCAACAGTGCTAACCACTGGGCCACCGTGCCACCCATCTAGGAAAGGAGGAGGAGTAGGGGTGGAAGGGGGGATTCTTCAAACGAACATGGCTGTTATATGGAAGTTAGGGTATTTATAGTGGCTTAGGAATCGTCTGATTGGTGAATCATAAATTGAAAAATGCAGGACCAACCGCAAGCAATCATAAGCACATGATCCTCTCGAAATTAGTTTATAAATAAACTTCACTTAGTCGTAACAGTAAATGTTGAAGCTCTTTTAAGTTATGTAATAAATCTATGGTGCATTGTTTTTGCTAGTAAACATGACATGTTAATAAAGTGTTATTTATGGTATATTATGTACCCCGACACATTAGCTACATCCTTATTCAGAAGCTGCACCCTTGGAAGGATGAGGACTTTGAAGTCCACTGTTGTGAAATAGGATGGTTTAGCCTAACAGAAGACTGATCTTGTCGCCTAGCAACTGTGACAGCTGACACAGTAACATTTGTTCTGGTCTCTCTTTAATGTGCTGTCCACATTTGTTTGAGAAATATTAATAGAATAAAACAAGTAATTACATTTAGCTCAAACCCATACCTAATGGATCCAGAAAATTAGATAATTTGAGTTTCAAATATTTTTTATTCTACATTGTGCTCTTCTGCATTCTGCATTATAATATTCTTATTTGAAATTCCAAACACACATTATTCATATTCATAAAATAAAACACAAATGAGCATTTGACTCTCAAAAAATGTTCCTACCCCCGGTTTCACAAACAAGGTTTAAGGCTAGTCAAGATTAAATTGCATGTTTGAGCTGTCTCAACTCAAAATAACTTGCAGTGAGATGTCTTAAAATACGTCAGTGTCATTTTTGTGTCTCCAGGTGCACACCAGTAATATATTTTTCTAAGGCTATTTTATAAATGTGGTTTAAATAGCCTAATTTATCTAAGGCCTAGTCCTGGCTTAATCTAAGCGCTGTTTGTGAAACTCATGAACATTTCATTCATGCCCCCGTGACAAACTGGGGTATTAGACGCAAATAAGGAGTAAGGACTGGTGAGAGTGTTATGGAATTTGATAACGCACGCCAAATGGAAAGGAAAAAGCTTCCGCATTTCGCGATGTGTGTGTGTGGTCCTTTACTGAAAGCCGTGTGTGTGGATCTTGTCTGAAAATATGGCGAAAAGTTCCTACATGACGGTAATAGTTTGATTGCGGTGTTTACTTCAGTATTGCCACTAATATCTGCATACTCCATGTCTTAATTCCATTTCTGTTTAGTTCAGTTATGACTTTAGTCGGATTAAGGTAATCAAAAATCGCTGTTTGGAGCTTATGTAGGCCTACAGTTCAAAATTCATGTTTAACTGAATAAACAGTTAGTAAACACAAGTACATCTTATTGAACATCATTTATTTTCATCACCAATTATTATAGTAGAACAGTTTCTCAAGCAGTTTGTAATGCATTTTGAAAACTGGAGATAAGCCCCTGGTCTAATGCACCACCTAAACCGTTCTCTTATAGTCATTATTTGGGTAGAACACATATTCTGAATGCTTTCAGCAGAATATAAATGAGCCATTTTAATCTAGATTAATCTAGATTAACTCCAAGATTACAGTGAGATTAATCTAGGTAAAAAAATTTATCTATGCCCACCTATACTATATATATATTTTGATTGGCTACAAAACAAGCCTCTGCTGTCCAATGAATTGCCTAATTAACCTAGCTTGCTTATGTTTCAACATAGGATCATTCTGAATATGTAGCCCTATATACATTTCTGGAGATCGCGAATTATGTAGCCAGAAGTACGTATGGCTGCATTTCATCTTTAAAACGAACGCTACGGGGCGGTGTGACATCGTTCTTTTCCATGCTTACCAGCTGACCGCTTACCTCCATATGGACTGCTTTTTTACTGTTACCAGTTTGTCCAGGAGCTCACCATGTATGTTGATGTACTTGAGATGCAGAGAATAGTTGACCGTGATGATCAATTCCAGGGTAAGACAAAAAAAGAAGCCAAAAAATGTAATAAAAAAAAGAAAATAGTAGGGCGAGAATGTGATAAAATCTGAAAACGTGGTAAAAATCAGGCGAGGGCTTCACTTTTTCTGGATTGCTTTTTAAAACTATGGGTTGGGTTTGGGAGGTGGGTGGGCGGGTTAGTCAGTCAGTCGACAGTGCCCTCTGGTGGATTTACGTAAGAACAGCAGGCACGAATGGCACTCGCAAAAGAAATTTGAGATCTAAAAAAGCGTACACAGCGGCCTCTGGTGGAGTTTGCAAAAAAAAAAAACTGCAAAAAAACATAGCTCCTGGGACGTACTTGCCGCTCTCCAGAAATGTATATTGGGGTAGGTTTTCAGAATGATCCTGGGTTGACTTTCACTCTATTATGACTAAACTTAGCAGTGACTCTACAAATCAGATGTGTTCTGTAGCTCCTGGTCACTATAATTTAGACTCAACATTGCAGATCTTGCGATGTGACTATTGCCGATGCGCACATTGCAATATTGATGCTGAAACGATATATTGTGCGGCCCTAATTAGTACTTATATAGTTACAGTAGTAGCCAAATAATATCTTATGCATTTTTTTTTGGGGGGGGGGGGGGGGGGGGGGGGGGGGGGGGGGGTTGATGTTATATTAGGCTAAACAAACTCAAAGTACTGTAGATAACAAACACAACATAGGCTCATTCTGAAAACGTAGCCCTATATACATTTCTGGAGATTGTGAATTATGCAGCCAGAAGTACATATGGCTGCATTTCATCTTTAAAACAAACGCTACTGGGAGGTATGATGCTGTTGCTTTTTGCACCTACCAGCTGATGCTTACCTCTGTGTGGACCGCTTTCCCACTGTTACCAGTTTGCGCAGTAGCTCACCATGTATGTCGGCAGACTAGAGACGTAGAGAGAAGTTGACCATGATGACTGGGTTTAAGTTTGATGAGCCAGAAGACAAAAAATATAATAAACAAGTAAATAAAAATCCTGGTTCACCTCAAACTTCCTGAAATTAAATGACAATAAAACTGAACTTCTGCTTATAGGTACACGATCCACTTTAAACAAATCACATAGCTTTTCTATTCCCCCAGTTGATTCTGTCATCGCCCCCTCACCTCAGGTTAAGAGTCTGGGTGTCATCTTCGACAGCACCCTATCATTTACTGCACATGTTAATAATGTCACCCGGTCCGCTTATCTCCACCTTCGAAATATAAATCGCTTACGTCCTTCCCTCACACCTCATTCAACTGCCATTCTTGTTCATAGTTTAGTCACATCCCGTTTAGATTACTGTAATTCCCTTCTGTTTGGCCTCCCTAATAAAACTCTTCATAAATTACAACTGGTAGAAAATGCTGCAGCCCGTATTATTACAAAAACCCCCTCCATCTGTCACATCACACCCATTCTACAACAGCTTCACTGGCTTCCCATCTTTTTCAGAATTAATTATAAAATACTTCTTCTCACTTTTAAAGCCATCCACAATCTTGCTCCTCCATACCTTACTAGTCTTGTTCATATCGCCACACCTTCTCGAACACTCAGGTCTTCTTCTTCCATTCACCTCACTGTTCCCTCTGTCCGCCTTGTCACCATGGGGAGCAGATCCTTCAGCCATTCTGCTCCTCAGCTTTGGAATTCACTTCCACCTGATCTCCGCAATTTAGACTCTCTTTCACAATTTAAATCCAAACTCAAAACACATCTAGAACAGCTTATTCTCTTTAACCCGACTGCATTTTTAAAATTTGTATTGTATTCTATTGACTTTTATTGTGTTTTTATTTGAACTGATTGTTCTTGCTGTCCTGTACGGTGACCTTGAGTGTCATGAAAGGCGCCTTTAAACAAAATGCATTATTATTATTATTAATATTATAATAGGGTGAAAATGTGGTAAAATCTGAAAATGTGATAAAAATCAGGCGAGGGCTTTTCTTTTTCTGGATTGCATTTTAAAACTGTCGGTGGGGTTTAGAGAAGTGGGTGGGAGGGTCAATCTGTGCTTTTGAAAACACTATTGGTTGGCTTTAGGGAAAGAGGCGCTAGGCAGTCAGTAATTCATTCAGTCAGTCAGTCAGTGAGTCAGTCGACAGCGGCCTCTAGTGGATTCACGTGAGAACAGCTGGCACAAATGGCACTCGCGAGAGAAATTTGAGAACTGAAAAAGCATACACAGTGGCCATTTGCGAAAACAAAAACTTCAAAAAAACTTGCCTCCTAGGCCGTATTTGGCGCTCTCCAGAAATGTATATAGTGGTACGTTTTCAGAATGAGCCTGGGATGTTATTTAACCTGCTTAAGCCTTTAAATTGCACTTTAAACTAAAATAATGATAGTATTTTTAAAAATAACTAGTCAAATGCTAAATAAAAATAATAGTTGTTAAAAAATGATTCCCTCCATTAAACATGATTTGCTAAATTTGAAAATAATCAAAATTTTACAGGGTGACTAATAGTTTTGCGTTCGACTGTATTAATGGCAAATCATCAATAATAACTTTGAAGTGGCCCCCACCCAGAGCTGTATAATTGAATAAATAATAGTAGTCACGCACTAAATGCTTACAATGACAGACTTGCAACTATAAAAACAGTCCACCCACTAATCAACACCCGCAAATGCGATACACGAGAACTAAATTACAAGGCGCCTTTGACGAATCTCGAGTTCACCCAAGGGTATCGCAGAGCTGGCCTGAAAGTCTGATCTCCACTGCAGACACAGATTAAGTTTGAACACAAACACAAATAGAGACTTCCGTCTGCCTTCCTCAAGCGCTCTCCACTTCAGAGGGGAGACGGATCCCTGTATTCATTATTCAAAGGCACTGCACAGATAATAACACATCTGCATTATGAACAGGGTGGAGAACATGAGAGCAATATAGAGTGAGAAGCACAAAGCAGCAGCAGAGGAAATGTACCCTAGTATCTGAAACATCATTTAATGTTGATATTTTTGAAGCATGTATGTGATTCGTTAACCATGCAAAGATCTCTTATACTTAAAACTGGAATATTGCATAAATAATTGTCCATTTTTAAAGTCTCTGTACTTCATCAGAATATTTTTATTTTAAGAAACATTTACATTTATCTCACTACATTTCAAATCAAATCACTGATTCAAATGATCCGTTCAGAGTAAATCTCCAGTAAAAGACTCACTGGTTTAAAGGATTCATTCAAAGTGAGTGTTTAGTAAACAACTCACTGATTGAAATGATTCATTCAGAGTAAGTCTCCAGTAAACAACTCACTGATTCAATTTTTTTTTCAGTTAAAGCGAGTCTCCAGTCAAAGGCTGACTAATTCAAATGATTCATTCAGAATGAGACTCCAGTAAACAACTCACTAAATAAAATGATTCAGTTATACAATCTTCAATCAAGGACTCACTAATTCAAATGTTTCATTCAGAGTAACTCTCAAGTAAACAACCTACTTATTCAAATGATCCAATCAAAGTCGGTCTCCAATTCAATGATTTAAATGATTCGTTCAGAATGAGACTCCAGTAAACAACTCAATGATGCAGTTAGACAGTCTCGAGTCAAAGACTCACTGATTCAACTGATTCATTAAATTGAGTCTCCAGTACAACTCATTTATTTAAACGATCAATTCAGAGTAACTTTCCAGTAAACAACTTCCTGAATAATATGATTAATTCGGTGTGAATTTCCAGTAAATATCTCACTGATTCAAATGATCTGTTGAGTGTGAGTTTTCAATAAATGACCCAATGATTTAAATTATTCATTTAGAGTGTGTCTCCAGCAAACAACTCACTGATTCAATTTTTTTCAGTTAAAGCGAGTCTCCAGTCAAAGGCTGACTAATTCAAATGATTCATTCAGAATGAGACTCCAGTAAACAACTCACTAAATAAAATGATTCAGTTATACAATCTTCAATCAAGGACTCACTAATTCAAATGTTTCATTCAGAGTAACTCTCAAGTAAACAACCTACTTATTCAAATGATCCATTCAAAGTCGGTCTCCAATTCAATGATTTAAATGATTCGTTCAGAATGAGACTCCAGTAAACAACTCACTGATGCAGTTAGACTGTCTCGAGTCAAAGACTCACTGATTTAAATGATTCATTAAATTGAGTCTCCAGTACAACTCATTTTTTTAAAAGATCAATTCAGAGTAACTCTCCAGTAAACAACTCACTGATTAATATGATTTATTCGGTGTGAATTTCCAGTAAATAACTCACTGATTCAAATGATCTGTTGAGTGTGAGTTTTCAATAAATGACCCAATGATTCAAACTATTCATTTAGAGTGTGTCTCCAGCAAACAATTCACTGATTCAAATGATCTATTCAGAGTGAGTCTCAAAGTAACATTTCGCTGATTCAAATGATCTATTCAGAGTGAGTCTCAAAGTAACATTTCGCTGATTCAAATGATTCATTCAGAGTGAGTCTCAAAGTAAACAATTCACTGATTCAAATGTTCAGTTTTGAGTAAGTTTCCAGTAAACAACTGACTGGTTCAAATGATACGTTCAATATGAATTCTCCAGTAAACGACTCACTGATTCAAATGATCCAGTTAGAGTGAGTCTCCAAAGACTGACTAATTGAAATGATGTATTCTGAGTCTCCAGTAAACAACTCACTGATTCAATTGATTCATTCAGAGTGAGACTCAAAGTAAATAATTCACTGATTCAAATGTTCAGTTTTGAGTAAGTTTCCAGTAAACAACTGACTGGTTCAAATGATACGTTCAATATGAATTCTCCAGTAAACGACTCACTGATTCAAATGATCCAGTTAGAGTGAGTCTCCAAAGACTGACTAATTGAAATTATGTATTCTGAGTCTCCAGTGAACAACTCACTGATTCAATTGATTCATTCAGAGTGAGACTCAAAGTAAATAATTCACTGATTTAAATGATCTGTTTAGAGTGAGTCTTCAGTCAAAGACTCACTGATTAAAGTGATTTAATAAAGTAAGTTTCCAGTAAACAACTCATTGATTCAAACGCTCCAGTTAAAACAAGTCTCCAGTCAAAAGGTGCGTTCGACTTCATGCAGTGATGCGCAGATCGATCGAAATCGGTCTTAAAGCAGTGCATGCTAGTTAGAAATGTTGTCCGGATTGACGCTGACAGCGCTCCGAGATCGGACGACTGATTCAGCCGGTGCAGCATCTGAAGAGTGACTGCTGGAGCTGTGATGATGATACTTTTTTATACAGACTATTCAGCTCCATGAACGATTTAAATTATATATTTTAGTATTATAGTATTTTATCCTGCCATCCTAAAGGTTTCTTAACAAATAAGTTAAATAGCTATTTTATTAAATTATTATAAAATGATTTATATGATTATAAAATATATATTTGTTTCCTGTCTAGCCGTTTATGCACAAGTTTTAAAAGTGACATTGATGTACCTGCTCTTCTGGGAACATTCTAATTAAAGTGTAGCTCACTTATTTTAGGAATGTCCTTTTGTTCAATCTTTTTGGATTAAAGTGCTTTTTTGAAAATGCTTTCATTATCCAAAATAATCTTAATCATTGTTTAAGACTTAATCAAAACACCCTGTTTTGGGGTTTACACTAATATATTTTGGAAAGTTTTATATCTATAAATGTAAACCCCTTTTTAGCATATTCAAACAAGAAATATTAGCCTAGAGTGATGTTTAAACTCCTAGAATTCATTGCTTTGTATTAAATAGGCCTGTTCGTTTTTATGTTTATATTACCCTCTACCCTTCATAATTCCCTTATTGTTTAAAAATTAAATATAGTTTGTAGAGACTGAATTATGTTTTATTTGTAAATCTTTTGTTGTTATAAATTAAAAAAATAAATAAAAAATGAAAATGATGATGACGCCATGTGATTGGTCATCATGACTGCCGTAACTTTGAACCCCGAAGTGTCCGACTGTCCGGCTTGACGGCTCCGTTTTCAACTCCACTCCCGCCTGCGCTCGGCTAATCCCGTTGATCACTGGCTGCAGCTGTGCTTCATGTCGAACGCACCTTAAGTCTCCAGTAAACTACTCACTGATTCAAATTATCCAGTTAGAGCGAGTCTTCAGAGACTCACTGATTGAAATGATTTATTCTGAGTTAGTCTCCAGTAAATGACTCACTGATTCAAGTGATTAATTCAGAGTGAGTCCTAAAGTAAACAATACACTGATTCAAATGATCTGTTCAGAATGAGTCTTCAGTCAAAGACTCACTGATTAAAGTTATTTATTAAAGCAAGTTTCCAGTAAACAATTCACTGATTCAAATGATCCAGTTAGAGCAAGCCTCCAGTCAAAGACTGACTGATTCAAATGATTCGTTCAGAGTGAGTTTCCAGTAAACAATGATTCACTGAAAAAAAAAGATTCACTGAATTTACAAAATGATTTGGATGTTTTTTTTTTCTTCAAATTTACAATGTTAAAATAACACAAATAATCATAGAAATAAGCATTTTTTTAAGTATAAGTATTTTTTTTAACTCAATAAATTTAAAACTAGCACTTTATACGTTTACCGTAGTGTTATTTTATTAGTATATTTGTTTTTTTACTCAAGTGTCTGATTTGTGTATTTCATCCACCACCGCAGATTTCAATATGTGTGTTCAAGACACCAAAACTGGCCCTTCCTGTGAAACGTGTGCAAATGAATGAACAAAGAGGCTATTGTAGTCTAGAGCTGACCTTACTGAGAAGTGGACAGGAGACAAGTGTTTAAAGGCATACAGCTCAATTTTCTTTTGTTTTCATCATAGCAAATGTTTCTAATCATTGCACTATAAAAAAGAGAGTATACATCAAACATTTGGAAAATATACACTTGCTGTTAAAAATGGCTATATTATAATAATAAACTGTAAAAAAAAAAACCTATGTTTTACCTAAAAAAATTGAGGCAAATATTTGCATCCGCCTTTTGAGTATTTCAAACTCATTTTATTTTAGTTTGTCCTATTATACTTTGCATGTTCTCAACTTACACTTTCAACTCAGTGTTATCAATTTTCAACTTGTAGTTTTAAGTTCGTCAAGCCTGTTTTTTAAGTAAAATTTACTTATTTATTCTAATAATTCACACAGTAATTTAAGTTATTATTATTCAGTGAAACTTGTGCTTTTAAGTAATGCTAATTTTATTCTGTCCTACCTATATTAAGTTTGTTAAATCGTTAAAACCCACACATTTAACATTTTGTACAAACATTATTCTTTATTTTTCTACAAGTCTCAAACAATAAACACAAAAACTTATGCATTTATTCAATTGAAAAACTTTTTACGGTATTACAAATTTAATTTAACAACACATTTCTTATCGTGATTAGTACTTTACAATGTTAAAACATCATTTCAACGTTTATAATATTTTATAATTACTCTGGAAAAGACGACAAATTTAAGCTTTAAATGACTGAGATTCTGATAAATGGCTATAGTTCACTCAAAAACAAACATTCTAATTATTTAACTTTGTGTTGTTCCCAACATGTAAGACTTTTGTTTACCTTCAGAACACAAATTAAGATTGGATGAAGTCTGATTAAATAGATATACTTGTTTTATTGAGGGAAAAAACTAATATTTAATATTATTTATCATTAGTAGTAGGGCTGCACGATATTGGAAAAATCTGATATTGCAAAGTTTTATTTTTCCACAATAAATATTGCAAAACAATTTCACAAGATGATTTGAATAGCTCTAACTGCCATTTTCTGGGGAGTCTAACAACATTTAGGTACAGAAGTTAAATAATCAAACTTTACTTTGTCTCATTTCTTGTCCAAATACAGTTAAAGTCAAAATTATTAGCCCCCTTTAAATTTTTTTTCTTTTTCCAATATTTCCCAAATGATGTTTAACAGAGCAAAGAAATTTTCAGAGTATGTCTAATAATATTTTTTTCTTTCAGAGAAAGTCTTATTTGTTTTATTTAGGCTACAATAAAAGTAGTTTTAATTTTTTAAAAAACCATTTTAAGGTCAAAATTATTAGCCCCTTTAAGCTATTTTTTTTCCTGATAGTCTACAGAACAAACCATCGTTATACAATAAATGGCCTAATTACCCTAACCTGCCTAGTTAACCTAATTAATCTAGTTAGGCTTTTAAATGTCACTGTAAGCTGAATACTAGTGTCTTGAAAAATATCTAGTAAATTATTATTTACTGTCATCATGGCAAAAATAAAATAAATCAGTTATTAGAAATGAGTCATTAAAACTATTATGTTTAAAAATATGTTGAAAAAAATCTTCTCTCCGTTAAGCAGAAATTGGGGAAAAAAGTAAACAGGGGGGCTAATAATTCTGACTTCAGCTGTATATAAAAAATTATTGTAGATCAAGTAAAACTACTGTTTTGTTTTTGCCATCAGAAGCTAAATTATCTGCCAATGGGGTCATTAAAATTATCTTAGATATTTAAATACAATTAATTTTTGTTACACCTCCAAACAATATACTTTTTAGTGTCCAAACTTTTGAAATGCTCAGTCTTAAAAAAGGCTTTAAAACACATGCAAATGATAAACCTTCCCCAACATAGGCTCATTCTGAAAACGTTGCCCTATATACATTTGTGGAGATTGCAAATTATGTAGCCTGAAGTACGTATGTGTATGACTGCTTTTAGTCTTTAAAATAAATGCTAGCAGCTGACCGATTACCTCCGTACGGACAGCTTTCCTGCTGTTACCAGTTTGTCTAGTAGCTCACCATGTAAGTCGGCGGACTTGAGACGCAGAGAGGAGTTAACCACATTGACGGCAATTCGAGTCCGGCGAAGAACGATTCCAAAAAGCAGGTAAGACAAAAACAGAAGACAAACAATAAAATAAACACGTAAATAACAGGGTGAGAATGTGGTAAAATCTGAAAACGTGGTAAAAATCAGGCGAGGGCTTTTCTTTTTCTTAATTGCTTTTTAAAACTGTCTGTTGGGTTTAGGGGAGGAGGGTGGGTCAGTCGATCAGTCAATCAGTCAGTCAATCAACAGCAGTGGATTTACTTAAGAACAGCAGGTGCGAATGGCACTCGCGAGAGAAATTTGAGATCTCAAAAAGCGTACACCGCGACCTCTGGTGGATTCATAAAAACAAAAACTGTAAAAACACGTCCCTCCTGGGACAAATTTGGTGCTCTCCAGAAATGCCTGAGTTGGATAAATAGATTACTCTAAACAGAGACAGTATAAAAACTAAACTGAGAATGAATGAACAATGCATGAATGTATTTGCATAGAATTCAAAATGAAAGTATTCTGGCAATTGCATATCCAACGCAATACACTTTTCCTGTTGTAAAATTGAGAGAGTGTTATTTCATCTCTTGTATGTTCTGTCTTCTTTTTATTTGGCAACACTTTACTTGAAGGGGGTGTTCATATGACTGTCACGACACCTTTATAATCATAAATATGACGCGTCATGACTATAAAGGAGACTTTATGCATGTTTTTAAAAGCTGTCATTAAAAGGAACTTAAAGGGTGCGTTCAAACCTTTATAATCATGTCCTGACAGATCATGAATTTGAATGAGATTTTGTGCATGCTTATGACAACTGTCATTACCTTAAGTGTCATTTGCTCACTTATGTCATTTTAAATGAAAAGATTGCTTTGTGATACCTCATATAACCTATCAGAGACATTGTCATGACAACTTGACATCAACAAAACAGCATAAATTGTTATAAATCTGCCATAAATATGATTGAATGTTTTTCTGATCATTTTTTTCAGTGAAACAAAATGAAAATTATATACATTTCTTAATAAAAATGTCATTGCACGGTCAAATAATCTTATGACAGCATCATTGATTTGTAGTAATGACATTTAATGACATTTTAATGACAAGCTCAATTTGTACCACTGTAGTTTATGGAGTTAGTTTTGTTTCTTTATTATTCAATCAAAATATTTAGTTGGGAAAATAAGAACAAAGTAATTAAAAAATAAAAGATTGCAAATAGCCTAAATAATAATAATAAAAAAAAATGTTTAATAATAAAAAAATGTCAATGATAATAAAATATTTTGGATTGCAAAAAATAGTCCTATTAGGCAGTTAAGAGAATTTTCGTTGCGCACATATTAATTTTGCTCTTTTTTCTGCTATAGTTAATTGCACATCTAGAATCTTTGCTTGTGAGTTGAAATGTTTTGCTTGCGCGTTGAAAAGTTTTGAACCCACGTATGCTCTTGTGTCTTTATTATTCAAACTGTAACACAAGACTCCTGGGAAACAATGGAGTGAGGATCCACATGCAGGTTTAATTAAGAATCGTAGTCAGACAGGCAATGATCAAAGACGGGTACAAACGTGTACAAACAAGGAAATCCAGAGGCGTTGTCAGGTAACAGGCAAATGGTCAATACAAGCAGCAGACAGGATAAGCAATAAAGCAAAGCAACGGGTCAAAACACAGAGAAACTAAACTGAACATTTGTTCCCTCTAAATGTTACAGGGTACAACTAAGCAAGACTCAGCAACGTGTGTGTTTGAGAGGTGAATATATAGTCCAGATAATCAGTTCATGATGAGTTACCAGCTGTGTGTGTTTGCAATCAGGAGGAATCTGGGCCAGGTGTGTGAGTGCATGATGGGATTTGTAGTTCATTTGTGGCAGATTTGTAATTCTCCAGAGATCTGTATGGACTAGATCGCTGGTGATTGTGACACAAACAAACAAATAAAGTTTTTGACCAAAATTAGGTACATTGTTTTTTTATTATTATTTGAAATCTTTTATTTTGTAATTACAATGTACCTAATTTTGGTCAAAAACTTCATATATTTATTTGAATAATAAAGACACAAAATTAATCCCAACATACATCGGTTCAAAACTTTTCAACATGCAAACAAAACATTTCAACTCTTAAGCAAAGATTCTAGATGTGCAATAACAGAACATATAGCAAAATGAATGAGTGAGCAATGAAAATTGCCGTAACTGCATAATAGGACAATGGTTTAGTTTTTGCAATCCAAAATATTTTATTATCATTGACATAAGTTTTTTTAATTAAACGTTTTTTTTTTTTTGTGATCTTTTATTTTTTAATTACTATTTTCCTAATTTATCCCTAAAACAAAAAATGTTTTCATCTAATAATAAAGAAACAAAACTATCTCCATAATAGTTGAGGTAAAGAAAAATATTAATGACACTTTTTTAATAGTCATGACACAATTATAGTATCCTCATGACAGTCATGCATTATGTTGCAGTTATGTTGTCTTGGTAATGTCAAGCTGTCATGACAAAAACAGGTTATGATGTGTTTGTTTATGTAAAGTTATCTTAACAGATATCTCAAACAATGTCACTTTAGCATTTACAGTAAAGCGATACAACTGAGCTAATGACACTTAATGACAGTTGTCATAAGCATGCTTAAAATTCAACCTAGGTTCATTCTCATTTCTCATTTCTTTTCCTGGATTGCTATTTAAAACTGTCGGTTGGGTTTAGAGAAGTGGGTGGGTGGGGGCTTCGGTTGGTTTATCAGTCAGTCGACTGGTGGGTTTACGCAAGAACAGCAGGCGCGAATGGCACTCGCTAGAGATATTTGAGATTTGAAAAAGCATACACAGCTGCCTCTGGCAGATTCACAAAAACAAAAACTGCAAAAAAACATACCTCCTGGTATGTATTTGGTGATCTCCAGAAATATATATTGGGGTATGTAATCAGAATGAGCCTGGCTTGATAAAGTCTCATTCATATTAAGGGCATGTCATGTCATGATTATGAAGGTTTCATGAACACACTCTTCATATAAAGAAATACTTTTTTTTTTTTTTTTTTTTGATAAAACCTAAAGATTACCTAATATTTTGGCACACCTGCCAATAACCAGTGACTTCAGAAAAAAATCTGGATATATGCACATAATAAAATGACACAATTAAAAAGAGACTCATTTTACTGTAGCGTTTCTGCATCTGTCACTCAAGTGCTACGGCTTGCTTGCTGTCGTGACGTTTGCTGTTGTGTAGATTTTCCCAGAAGTCTCGTAACTCTGGTCCTTAACCTGACCTTAACATCACAGGCTGTAAACAGAAACACTGGATTAATCCCGGAAAGGAACGGTCAATTCAGCACAATATGATTAGATCCATGAGTCTGCTGAGCAAATGAGTTGGACGGTTAATCAAATAATTAATGTTCCAATATATTTTGAGTAAAGAGAGACTTCATTATAATCAGTATAATGTAATTGTGTAGGGTGCCAGTTTCACACAGCGACAGTTTGTTTCATGTGATTTGTGTTTTACTTCGAGAGGATGATGACTAGGCATTTTTACAATATCAGATTTCATTTCAATATATTAAAGGCTTAATTAGAGTCATTTTAATGTTTCTTTATCTGCTTTATCTGGTTACAGAAGAAATATTTCAGAACATTTGATTGGGGAAACTTACAGCAAATTCCTATTATTTAAAATAAAAGTATTAATATTTATTCATCTTTGTTTTCTTCTACAATTATTTTTGCATAAAATATCAAAATGGTGTTTTCAGACATGTTTATATTCATTTTAAGAAAACACAATATCAATATTGTAACTTTGAAGGGAGAAGACTTAAAGGGATTTATACAACCCAGGCTCATTATTGGTACGTGCCCCTATATACCAAGGGTGTAGGTTTGCACTTGACATTGGTGGGGATGGGTGAATCAAACAATCTTCTGAATGAATATCCCCCTCCCCCACATGAATATCATGTATGTATATATATATATATATATATATATGTGTGTATATATATATATGTGTGTATATATATATATATATATATATATATATATATATATATATATATATATATATATATATATATATATATATGCTGCTAATGATAATTTAACAGTTATTATTAATTTTATATTATTATTATTATTATTAATTAATTAATTAATTAATCCTCTCTTCATACAGTTTTTTTTTTGTTGTTGTTAAATTAAGGTTAAATTTAGGCCAGTAGCCAAGGGAGGTTCAGGTGGTTCGAAAGACCAAAAGTTGGATTATTATTATTATTAGGTTTGAATTAATCTTATTATTCAAATGGCCAAATTCTGACTGAGGAAAGTTAAATGTTCTGGCCAGTTTGTTACTTGCCTATAGGCTTCAGTTTTTAATTTAAAGGTGCTGTATGTAAGTTTTTGACTCTTCTAAAGCATAAAAATACAATAATATGTGCGCAGATATTTAAGAAACATCCCAAGTGAACATACTTGTTTAACTGACAAACAATGCTGAAGTCAGATATTCTGCTTTGAAAATGTTTTTTTTCCGTGCCGGAACGATGTCTTTGTTTAGGTAATTTTCACATGCACATGCCAGTTTAGCCAATTATAATTCAGCACCCCGGGTTGCCTTGTTGTTTCATTCATTCATTCATTCATTCATTCATTCATTCATTCATTCATTCATTCAGAAAGACTCTGAAAGCATGCGTCCATGAGCGAAATGCTACAGTGTAGTGGAAAGCATCAGATGTCAAAATGAGACAGATTCAGTTCCACATGACGTTAATTAGCAAATGACATAAATATTAGGAACGTGAGCAGGTTACATCGCGTGTCCTAACAACACGCTGTGACGAGATTGTTATGAGTGATGAGCCATTTGGCTGTTTGCACCACAAAACACGGCAGAAATTTAAATACAGCCTTTCAGAAGCACAGAATATGCACTCACTCACAAAACGGTAAGGTTTAGAATCTATTTAATACATGTTAACCCTCTTTAACATCATTAAATGTACATGCTGAATCACTTATATGTGTTTAGTTCTAAAGTTCAATTTCAAACGGTTTATTGTATTTTCCAGATCTGAGGTGAACTTTCTGCTTTCAGTATATGGTAATACACGTCATGTAAAATGCATTCAAACTCGCATTGTTAGCATTTAGCACTGAATAAAGCACACGAGGCTTACCTGAGGTGATCTGTCATAGGTTTCTGTTGTTCAGCTGTGAGAAATAGAAGCCGCTTCTAATAAATCAATTCGAGGTGTTGGTTAGAACCAAAACTCCTTTTAATATGGAGAATATTCCCTCAATCGCGTGTCGTTGCTTTTATTTAGAACACAGTTTAAAATCACTCAAACTGGCAACCCGGCGTACCTTTATTATGATTCAGGACTGCAATACCTAGTTCAACCACTGGGTGTCAAACTTACATACTGCACCTTTAAAAGAAGTTTAAACAGATTTCTAAAAATAAAAATGTACTGATAGACAATAATAAATTTGTATTTTAAAAATATCTTTTCATATGGCAACGTGGTGGTGCAGTGCCTCACAGCAAGAAGGTCACTGATTTGAGCCTCGGCTGGGTAAGTTGACATTTCTGTGTGGAGTTTGCATGTTCTCCCCGTGTTCACGTGGGTTTCCTCTGGGTGCTCCGGTTTCCCCCACAAATCCAAAGACATGCACTATAGGTGAATTGAGTAGGCCAAATTGTCCGTAGTGTGTGTGAATGAGAATGTATGTGTGTTTCCCAGTGATGGGTTGCAGCTGGAAGGGCATCCGTTGCGGAAAACATATGCTGGATAAGTTGGCAGTTCATTCCTCTGTGGCAACCCCTGATTAATAAAGGGACTAAGTCAAAAAGAAAATGAATTAATTATTTTTTTCATATTTCTTTATTATAAACTTTCTTTAGTTATCAAACTCTAATGTAAAACTTGCAGTTTAAATGCCCATTTGAAAATAAACACTTACAACAGTAAAATAGTATGTTAAGCAATTTGACCAAATGGTAGGAGACATTTTTGTACATCAAAAAGCGTGCAAGAAAATTGTTTATAATTTATTGTTGTGGAGGAAGTTTATTTCAGCCATAGTGCAAATGAAACATGTCTTATATATCAGTAATAAAAGATGGAGGCTGTATTTTTTCTGCTTGTTTCAACCGAAATTGCACATGCTACTCTGAGAGATTAAGGGAACTGGCAGGGGTCATCTACTTTTAGCTACATCTTACTTTTACATTTAGCTGTTTATTCTGCAGTTTTTTTCCAGGGCATATTATTCACATGTGTTAAAGTTGGGGGAACAACATGAGCATTAACGGCATTATCATGATGGACTCGTGCAGTACCAAACTGACTTACAGATTTCTTTGAAAAAAACTCCTTGTGTCCACCATTTTTTTTTTTTTTTTTGCTGCCGCTATCCTCACTTGTGTGTGTGTCATGCACCTTATTCTTGCACGGTAAATTCTCCTTTGCAGTTTTGGCGCTGTTACATCTAACCTTTCTGCATGTCTAAGTTAGGCCCAATCCCAATTCTACCCCTTAGCCTTTCCCCCTTCCCCCTCGTTTTGCACGTTCCCGTGAAGGGGTAAGGGTGTCCCAATTCTCTTTAGCTTGAAGGCGTAGGGCTTAAGGGGTAAGGGTAAGGGTAGATAGCCCTTCAAACTGAAATCCACAAATTAGTATTTTTTGTCATTATTACAAATTTTTACAACAACCAAAGTGCATGTTTTAATATATTCATAACTGTGTTCGTGCTTTACCATCATGCTTAAAAAAAAAAAAAAACGCTAAAATAAAAAACGCTAAATTTCGTGATCTATAATTCATAATCATAACTCCTGTACAGCAGTCCCACAACATTCTGACACTCGAACACCGAATGTTGTTTTTGGTGTGTTTACATAGATAAATATGGCCACTGTGTAAATGCACAGTACAGTTACGATCTTATTGCCACATTAGATTGTTATGGTAACATGATATATGCCTTCAGTGATTTCCTTAAGATCAATACCAAAAAATAACACAACTGGAATAACTACAGTAGTCGCCATCGTCTGATCTCATATGAAGCAAGAGATCACGATGACATAGGATGACGTGTGTAGGTGTTGTAGTGGTGTCCCAATTCTTAGTGGTAAATTTTGAAGCCCTTCCCCTTAACCCTCGGTTTTAAGGTGCCAAGGGGAAGGAGAAGGGGAAGGGGTACTGCAATAGAATTGGGATTGGGCCTAATACTGACAGTGTGTTTTTTTAAGTGAATTAAATTATTGGTGGGGACATTTTAATAGTTGACATTCCCTCCGTCTATGCTAAATCTACACCCCTGCTATATACAGTTGAAGTCAAAATTATTAGCCCCCCTTTACATTTTCTTTTCTTTTTTTTATATTATCCAAATTATGTTTAACAGAGCAAGGAAATTTTCACAGTATGTCTGATAATATTTTTTCTTCTGGAGAAAGTTTTATTTGTTTTATTTCGGCTAGAATAAAAGCAGTTTTTAATTAAAAAAAAAAAATTTTAGGTCAAAATATTAGCCCCTTTAAGCTAAATATATTATTGATAGTCTACAGAACAAACCATCGTTATACAATAACTTGCCTAATTGCCCTAACCTGCCTAGTTAACCTAATTAAGCCTTTAGATGTCACTTTAAGCTGTATAAAAGTGTCTTGATAAATATCTAGCAAAATATTATTTACTGTCATCATGACAAAGATTAAAGAAATCAGTTATTAGAAATCTATAAAGAGAAATCTATTATGAAAAACTATTATGTTTAGAAATGTGTTGAAAAAATCTTCTCTCAGTTAAACAGAAACTGGGGAAAAAAATAAACAGGGGGGCTAATAATTCAGAGGGGCTAATAATTCCGACTTCAACTGTACATTTCTGAAGATCCTGAAATACGTCCTGGGAGATACATTTTATTGCAGTTTTTGTTTTCGTGAATTCACCAGAGGCCGGTGTGTACGCTTTTTAAAATCTCAAATTTCTCTTGCGAGTGCCATTCGCGTCTGCTGTTTTTGTGTAAATCCACCAGAGGCCGGTCGACTGACTGACTGACCTACCAATAACCCCCCCCTCCCTAAACTCAACCAATATTGTTTTCAAAAGCACCGACTGACCGATCACTCACTTCCTAAACCCAACCGAAGTGTTTTCAAAAGCAATCCAGAAACAGAAAAGCCCTTGCCTGATATTTACCACATATTCAGATTTTACCACAATCTCACCCTGTTATTTACTGGTTAATTTATTTTTACCTTTTGTTTTTGTCATAACTGCTTTCTGGAACCATTCTTTGCTGGACTCGAACCACGTTATCGTGGTCAACTCCTCTCTGCGTCTCAAGTTCGCTGACGTACATGGCTATACTGGACAAACTAGTAACAGCTGAAAAGCTGTCAATATGGAGGTAAGCGGTCAGCTGGTAGAGCAAAAAGACACAGAAGGCATCATCGGCATCAAACCACGCTGTAGCATTCATTTTAAAGACAAAATATAGCCATATGTACCTCTGGCTACATAATTTGCGCTCTCCAGAAATGAATAGGCTGATGTCCCAAGAATGTGTACAGTATGTGAAGATTCAGTTTAAAATACCACACACATAAAATTTTATAACTCTTTGAAACGGACCCTTTTAGGCTTTGATCCAAATCGTGCCATTTAATGACTGACGCTTAAAATTCAAATGAGATGGTGCTCCTTTCAAAAGAGGGTGGAGCTACAACCCCCTGTGTGTCAGCATAGTGGCAGATTCAAAATAGCACCAACATTATCTCTGTGAAAACCAAAAATGTCAAAACATGTCTCAGAATATGTCATTATTTTCAAATATACAATTATTTATAATAAATACATTTGAAAGAAGCAAACATTAACAACATAAACTGCATTGAGACCATTTAATTTACATTTAAACCATGAGTCATTAGTTAATTGTTTAAATTTGCTTAGTAAATGTTGACGTCAGTCTTCCCCATAGGTGTAACTGCAATATAGTTACTGCAAAATCGTGTCTAAGTTGTATTTTTTTACTTTTTTCAAACCATTATCATACCAGAACTAAAATGAGTTTCATTTCATAAAACCTAGACCACACGTTTAAGTACTGTGAACTGTCCCACTTCCTGTGCAAGTCAAAGCAGGTCTTTGTCAAGGAAGAGCCTCAGGGCTGCTGGCTTATCAGATTCAGCAGTCTACTAGCACTTCACCAGTACTGCTCCAGACAGAAGACTCAACACTGAGGGAATGCAAGTGAATGAAGGCCTATGAGTAAACCAAGGGCCCTGGGTTTAATCGCTGAGTCTTAGACCCCACGTGTTTCTGTGCAAAAGTAACTGGGGTCAGAGCACTTGAAAATGACGTCATTATCTCGACTTTACCTTGTTGACGTGGGTAGATTGGTAGTTTCGTGAGTAAAGCCGCATGTGAGCGTGTGTGTGACACTAGGGCAGGGGATATTCTGAGATGTCGCTTTAAGACTCTTAAACTCGTGCCTTAAGCACTAAGAGCCTTTAAACCAGCAGCATTTTTGCCCCCTATTGGGATTCCTTCCGTCAGGCTAAAAAGTAAATACAGTTTGCACTACAGGAGCATTATACACACTTTAAAATATACTCATTAAAAATGCTGCTTTCTTTCTATATTGAGAGCCATGAAAATTTAAACAAATGTATATACAAATGTGGTGTGAAAAACTGTTGGCCCCCTTACAGATTTATTTATGTTTTGTCATACTTTAATGTTTCAAATCATCAAACAAATGTAAATATTAGTCAAAGATAACACAAGTAAACACATCATGCAGTTTTGAAATGAAGATTTTTAAATGAAGAGAAAAAAATATACAATACTACATAGCCCTGTGTGGAAAAACATTTAAATAACCCAATTAAATAATCTAATAACTGGTTGGACCACTGTTCAAGTATTTTCGATAACTTAGAATGAGTTGGTTGCAGTGCTGTAGAGGAAAATTATTACCCACTCATCTTTGCAAAATTGTTGTAATTCAGCAACATTGGAGGATTGTCAAGCATGAATCACCTTTTTAAGGTCATACCACAGCATCTCAATTGGATTCAGATTAGGACTTTGACTAGGCCACTCCAAAGTCTTCATTTTGCTTTTCTTCAGCCATTCAGAAGTGGACTTGCTGGTGTGATTTGGATCATTGTCCTGCTGCAGAATTTAAGTGCACTTCAGCTTAAAGTCACTAACAGATGGCTGGACATTCTCCTTCTGGATATTTTGGTACACAGCAGAATTCATAGTTTCTTAACAGCAAGTCTTCCAGTTTTGAAATAAAGTTTTCAAGCATGAATCACCTTTTTAAGGTCATACCACAGCATCTCAATTGGATTCAGATCAGGACTTTGATTAGGCCATTCCAAAGTCTTCATTTTGTTTTTCTTTAGCCATTCAGAAGTGGACTTCCTGTTGTGATTTGGATCATTGTCTTGCTGCAAAACCAAAGTTCACTTCAGATTAAGGTCACTAACAAATGGCCAGATTCTCCTTTGAAATATTTTGGCACACAGCAGAATTCATGGTTTCATTTATCACAGCAGGTCTTCTAGTTTTGAAATGAAGGTTTAAGTTAAAACAATATACAATACTACATAGCCTTGTGTGGAAAAAGACCTAAATAACCCAATTAAATAACCTAATAACTGGTTGGACCACCTTTTAATTATTTTCGATAACTTGGAATGAGTTTGGTACAGTGCTTTAGAGGAGTTTTGACCCACTCATCTTTGTAGAATTGTTGTAATTCAGTAACATTTGGAGGGTTTTCAAGCATGAATCACCTTTTTAAGGTCATACAACAGCATCTCAATTGGATTCAGGTCAGGACTTTGACTACGCCATTCCAAAGTCTTTATTTTGTTTTTCTTTAGCCATTCAGAAGTGGACTTCCTGTTGTGATTTGGATCATTGTCTTGCTGCAGAACCAAAGTTCACTTCAGATTAAGGTCACTAACAAATGGCCAGATTCTCCTTTGGTATATTTTGGCACACAGCAGAATTCATGGTTTCATTTATCACAGCAGGTCTTCTAGTTTTAAAATGAAGGTTTTATTTAAGTTAAAACAATATACAATACTACATAGCCTTGTGTAAAAAAAAGCCCTAAATAACCCAATTAAATAACCTAATAACTGGTTGGACCACCTTTCAATTATTTTCGATAATTTGGAATGAGTTTGGTACAGTGCTTTAGAGGAATTTTCACCCACTCATCTTTGTAGAATTGTTGTAATTCAGTAACATTTTGAGGGTTTTCAAGCATGAATTGCCCTTTTAAGGTCATACCACAGCATCTCAATTGGATTCAGTTTAGGACTTTGACTAGGCCACTCCAAAGTCTTAATTGTGTTTTTCTTCAGCCATTCGGAAGTGGACTTCCTGGTATGATATGGATCATTGTCTTGCTGCAGAACCAAAGTTCACTTCAACCTGAGGTCACTAACAAATTGCCAGATTATCCTTCAGGATATTGTGGTACACAGCAGAATTCATGGTTTCATTTATCACAGCAGGTCTTCCAGTTTTGAAATGAAGGTTTTTATAATTAAGGAAAAACAATATACAATACTACATAGCCTTATGTGAAAAGACTTAAAAACCCATTAAATAACCTAATAACTGGTTGGACCACTGTTTAAGTATTTTTGATACTTTGAAATGAGTTTGTTACAGTGCTGTGCAGGAATTTTGGCCCCCTTATCTTTGCAAAATTGTTGTAATTCAGCAACATTTGGAGGATTTTCAAGCATGAATCACCTTTTTAAGGTCATACCACAGCATCTCACTTAATTTCAGATCAGGACTCTGATTAGGTCACTCCAAAACCTTCATTTTTTTTTCTTCAGCCATTCAGAAGTGTACTTGCCGGTGTGATTTGGATCAGTGGCTGTTTCTCAATTCCAAGAACGCAGAGAACTTGCGTTCTTGTGAAGACCGGTCTTGCTAGATCACTTTGGAAGAACGAACTCGAAAGACTGCGAGAACAGAGAACGCGTCATGTGAGAGATGAGATGCTGCGTTCCTCCCTGGTTCTTCCTGATGGTCACATGACCTTCACGCCTTTTTATTTTAACTATTAATTATTAATTATTTAAACATTACAACATTCATACAACGATTTATTGTTTTTTCCCTTATCACAATATATAGTCTGCATAAAGACTACAAATATACGTTGCACAATATAAATAAAACAGATTTTAATACGAATTTCAGCAAATAAGCACCCTTAATGTGTTTATGCCTTTAATGAGATGTCCATGGCAATGTTTATATTCACCGTCTCATTTAGAGAAACTCCTAAGATAAATAAGTTATATCTCCGAACTTTAATAATAAATCTATATAAAATTCTGCGCTTCCCACCTCCAGTCGCAATGACTTCTGGGACTTCTAGAGCGAGTTCGGTGCTCAAGTCTGCATCAGTGCATCCTTGATATCAATAACACATCCGGGAAGTTTCACATGTCCTCCGTTCTTGCGGTCTTGAGTATTGGAACTGAGCTTTGGCAGCTGATGATGACGTTACACGAGAACACGAGGACGCAAGATCGCTGAAGAACGCATATTGAGAAACAGCCAATGTCTTGCCGCAGAACCAAAGTTCACTTCAGCTTGAGGTCACTAACAAATGGCCAGATTCTATTTCAGGATATTTTGGTGCACAGCAGAATTCATGGTTTCATTTTATCACAGCAAGTCTTTCAGTTCATGAAGCAGCAAAACAGCCCTCACATCATGCAGTTTTTAAATGTTTTTATTATTAAGGGAAAACATAACTTAATTCTGGTTTATTACACCTGAGATCAATTTCTCTAGCCACACCCTATTTAACATCAAATTATAAAAGCTGTACTGTATCATTGCCATTGAAACTACACATTGAAATTGTTGCTTTTCATGTTGTACATTTATCCTTAGTAGATATAATTTAAAACACAGCATAAGTTTTCGGAATTATGCTCACGATACCCAACGCCATGTTTCCTCACAACCTTGCAACACATACCTTTGCACAAACTCACATAATGTGTACTAGAGATGCGCGGATCAGCTCAAATGTCACCCGAATCCGCTCCTTCATTCTAATCATCCTCCCGCCACCCGCCCGCACATATTATTTTATCTGATATATCCGCACCCGACCCACACCCGATCGCCACTTTAATAATTCTAATTCTTTGTTTTAAGCATGATAATCGGTGTAACTTTCTCCGCAATGTCCGGCGGCAGAGTAACAGCTCGTTAATTCATGCTCGAGCAAATGATGAGACGGACAAAAGTACTCGATGCATGCCCTTCTTTTACTTATTTCAGTGTTTTCAGGTTCACAGTGCAAAACAGCTCCCGGGTGGAATTACTGAAGTAAACATAAAACAAAACCGGATAAAACTTTCTCCCTCTAATTCACTGCATGCACAGCACACAGCGAGAGCTCACATCACACAGCATGCGTGTCGAACTACACTACCCACAATGCCCCTCGCTATGGACTACAACTCCCGTAAAAGCAGGCAAGCGGCCACACTATTTCCCCTCTCTTGCAACTTAGGTCACAGTGGATCGTTCGTTATTAACAGCAGATTCAGCTTTTACATAAACAGGAAAAAGAGAACAAAAACGGCGTTCCTTCAGCCTAATCAGCAGCTATGTTGTGTGTACTTGGCCCTTTTCTTAACACTGTGCAAAAACAAAATAGCATCTACTGTGCCTGGATTCGGGCGATTCCGCCTCGCCTCCAAAACACGGCTGGCTGCACTAAATGAGCGTTCGCGCGAACCGCTTGTTGCAGGAATGCACAAGCTTCTCCTTGCAAGGCGCTGCAGTCGTGTAAATGGTAAATAAGCGATCTTGTTTCTCCCAGAATGATAACAGATTTCCCTCTGATGACTCCTCTAACTGAAGTTAGCACAGTACTCTTGCACTTCATACATTATTTTGGGCGTCTCTCATCTTCACATTCTGCGAAGTCCACTCTCTGCTTTTTTGCTGGTCAACTGCTATGACCCGCTACATCTACCCGCGACCCACCCGCAATTAATCATAATGTATTTTTTATTACCCGACCCGCCCGACCCGCAGATTATCCGCAGCGCTCGCGGATTTAACCGCCATCCGCGCATCACTAATGTGTACAGTAGCTAATAATAAAAATTGTACTACTGGTATAAACAAAACTTTGAATACTCCTTAAAGGGATAGTTCAACAATAAAAATGCTGCCATTGTTTACTCACCCTTTGCTTGTTGAACGCAAAATAGATATTTTGAAGAAATCTGAAACACTGTAATTACTGACTTACATAGTATTTGTTTATTTGTTATTTTGTCAGTGTTTACAGGTTTCCAGGCTCTTTTTACAATATTGGTGTACTTATATTATCAACATAGGCTCATTCTGAAAACGTAGCCCTATAAACATTTCTGAAGATGGTGAATTATGTAGCCAGAAGTACATATGGCTGCATTTTGTCTTTAAAATGAGTGCAACCTTTTCGCACTTACCAGCTGACCGCTTATCTTCATGTGGACGGTTTTCCCGCTGTTACCAGTTTGTCCAGTAGCTCGCCATGTACATCGGCGGACTCGAGACGTAGAGAGGAGTTGACCATGACAATGGGGTTCGAGTCTGGCAAAGAACAGTTCCAGAAAGCAGGTAAGACAAAAACAGAAGCCAAAAAATAAATAAACAAGTAAATAACAGGGTGAGAATGTGGTGAAATCTGAAAATGTGGTAAAAATCAGGCGAGGGCTTTTCTTTTTCTGGATTGCTTTTGAAAATTGTTGGTTGGGTTTAGGGAAGTGGGTGGACAGGTCAATCGGTGCTTTTGAAAACACTGTTGGTTGGGTTTAGGGAAGGGGGAGGGTGGGTCAGTCGATCGGTCAGTCAGTCAGTTGACAGCGGCCTCTAGTGGATTTATGTGAGAACAGCAGGTGCAAATGTCACTTGCGAGAGAAATTTGAGATCTGAAAAAGCGTACACAGTGGCCTCTGGTGGATTCGCGAAAATAAAAACTGCAAAAAACATAGCTCCTGGGACGCATTTGGCACTCTCCAGAAATGTATATAGTGGTACATTTTCAAAAGGAGCCTATGTTGAATATTATATTATATTATATTATATTATATTATATTATATTATATTATATTATATTACAAGACTTTTGCGTGTGACACTGTTCAGATTAGACTCTCTTTTCACAGTGCAGCATTCAGCTGAAAGCGAGAGGCAGAGTTTGGACAGCATTGTCCTAGATAACTGAGCTGAAAGAGCACACAGAATCAGTGTGAAGAAGAAGCGACGGCTCATCTGCTGTCAGCCTGTTGTGTGAAGCTCTGGGTGATGTGAACTCTACCTCTCGCTTCGCCTTTGTTGCCTCGTCTCATGTGAGTCACTGCTCTTTGAAGGAGAGAAGCACACGTCTTCAAAATCTCCCTTTTCCAGCAACTTTCTTCACATTTCTTTTCCATTTTGTCCTAACCTTATTGCACAAAAAACTGAAAATATTTCATTTAAAAAAAATTGAATTATAAGCCCCCCTCTATATTTTGTCCTCAATTTTTATTTAATGGAAAGAAGATTTTTTTTCAACACATTTCTAAACATAATAGTTTTATTAACTCATTTCTAATAACTGATTTATTTTATCTTTGCCATGATGACAGTACAGAATATTTGACTAGATATTTTTACGATACTAGTATTCAGCTTAAAGTGATATTTAAAGGCTTAATTAGGTTAATCAGGCAAGTTATGGTAATTAAGCAAGTCATTGTATAACAGTGGTTTGTTCTGTAGACAATGGAATATTGCTTAAGAGGACTAAAACTGTAATATTGACCATAAAATAGTTTAAAAAAAAAAAAATTATTTCAGCTGAAATAAAACATATAAAACTTTCTCCAGAAGACAAAATATTATAGGAAATACTGTGAAAAATTCCTTGCTCTGTTAAGCATCATTTTGGAAATATTTGACAAAGAAATAAATTCACAGGAGGGCGAATAATTTTGACCTCAGCTGTATGTACTTATATTGTTGTATACACATTCACCATTACCGTTATTTCAATGATCCGTACAGCAGCCAAAGCAAAACTTAAAAGCAAAAGGGTCTGAATGTTTTCTGTAATCTACAGTAAATATGTTAAAGCTGTCTTCAATGTCACAAGATTCCTTAGAAATCATTTTAATGAGGTGATCCTCTGTGCCCAAGAAACACGATTATCTCTGTTGAAAACAGCCGAGCAGCTTAATACTTTAGTTTATTCATTTTTTATTAGGAGAAAATCTATTGTAACATTGAATTAGTATGTACTAAAAGTAATAATAGAGTATTAATTTATATAAAAAGAAAAACGTAGACAGCTGTGTGTGTGTATATGTGTGTGTTATTTGACCTGTATATATTAAATGAATATGCAGTGGAAGTGCAAAATAAACCACAATAATTTCCATGTCATGTGGATACAGTGATTTGAATATTTTTTCTCTTCTCTGTTATATGTATTTCTGAGAAAATAATATTCAAATCACTCACATTAGAGTGAGTTCTATCTATCTGTCTGTCTGTCTGTCTGTCTGTCTGTCTATCATTAGTTGTCTTTACATTCCATTCAATTGGCATCTTTGCATAAGCGTTAATGTTGCAAAATGACATTGTTTTCATTAGCCACGGTTATGCAACTACAACTCTTCCTGTTACAATAAAATTCCAAAAATCATGGCAACAGATATTAGGTTTATACAATACATTTACATTCACATGTCTTTGTAACAGTGTTTCTAAGCAGGTTCCTCCTCTTATTTTTATATATATATATATACACAGCCATATGACCCTGCAGCCCAAGACCAGTTACTCACTGAAGCTAAGCAGGGCTGAGCCTGGTTAGTACCTGGATGGGAGACCACATGGGAAAACTAGGTTGCTGTTGGAAGTGGTGTTAGAGAGGCCAGCAGGGGGCGCTCAACCTGTGGTCTGTGTGAGTCCTAATGCCCCAGTAAAAAGTGAAGGGGACACTACACTGTCAGTGGGCGCCGTCTTTCGGATGAGATGTTAAACTGATGTCCTGACTCTCTGTGGTCATTAAAAATCCCATGGCACTTCTCGTAAAGAGTAGGGGTGTAACCCCGGTGTCCTGGCCAAAGTCCCTCAATCGACACTTACCCATCATGTTCTCCTAATAATCCCCATCCACTGAATTGGCTCTAACACTGTCTCTTCACTCCACCAATAGCTGGTGTGTGGTGAGTGCACTGGCGCTGTTGTCCTGTGGCTGCCGTCACATCATCCAAGTGGATGCTACACACTGGTGGTGGTGTGGAGAGACCCCCCTCATGATTGTGAAGTGCTTTGGGTGTATGGACATACACAATAAATGCACTATATAAATACACATTACATTATATATATATATAGCACTGTCACCTCACAGCAAGAAGGTCGCTGGTTTGAGCCCCGGCTGGGCCAGTTGCCACACTGTAAAACAATATTAAGCCAATACAACAAAAAAGCAAATATAATCCTTATTTAGTTTTATTTTTTCTTGTCCACTTTTGAAAACATCAGCTGCACTGACCTAAAATTATTTGTTAGTAATACAAAAAAGATTTAGTTGGGTTAACATAAGATTATTGCAATGCATCTGTTGCAGTTACAGCCTTATTCCAATATGGATTAAATTCATTTATTTCCTCAACATTCTCCAGACAATACCCTATAATGACAAAGTGAAAAAAGAGTTTTTGAAATTGTTGCAAATTTATTAAAAATAAAAAAACATGAAAAATCACATATGCATTAGTATTCACAACCTTTGCTCTAAACTTTGTTGATGCACCTTTGGCAGCAGTTACAGCCTCAAGTCTTTTTGAGTATGATACCACAAGCTTGGCACAGCTGTCTTTGGGAATTTTTGCCCATTCCTCTTTGCAGTACCTCTCGAGCTCTATCAGGTTAGATGGAAAGTGACGGTGTACAGCCATTTTCAGATCTCTCCAGAGATGTTCAATAGGATTTAGGTCTGGGCTAGAGTTGTTGTGAAGCCACTCCATTGATATTTTGGCGGTGTGCTTTGGGTCATTGTTCTGCTGGAAGATGAACCTTCTATACTCATTAGTCTTCCAGTTCCTGCTGCTGAAAAACATTCCCACAGCATAATGCTGCCACCACCATGCTTCCCTGTAGGGATGGTATTAGCCTGGTGATGAGCGGTGCCTGGTTTTCTCCCAGTGTAACACCTGGCATTCACTCCAAAGAGTTCAGTTTTAGTCTCATCAGACCTGAGAATTTTGTTTCTTATTGTCTGAGAGTCCTTCAGACGCCTTATATATATATATATATATATATATATATATATATATATATATATATATATATATATATATATATATATATATATATATATATAGCGGTTGGACAATGAAACTGAAATGCCTGGTTTTAGAATGGTGTAGGTTTAGTACGGTGTGGGCCTCCTATTGCGGCCAATACAGCATCAATTTGTTATGGGAATGACAAATACAAGTCCAGCATAGAGGCCAGAGTGATTTTGAGACATTCTTCTTGCAGGATAGCAGAATCCTGATACATGACACTGCCTTCATTATTTGAACATTTGGGTCTACGTGGTCCACCAGAAGGTTTCCGTAGTCCTTGACAGTGCCCAGTCCTTGATGCAGTCGCGCCCATCTAGCACAAGTATTGGCCTAAGGTATGCCATGATATTGCAGCCCAAACCATCACTAATCCACCCCCATGCTTCACTCTGGGCATGCAACAATCTGGGTGGTACGCTTCTTTGGGGCTTCTCCACACCGTAACTCTCCTGGATGTGGGAACATCAGTGAAGGTGGACTCATCAAAGAACAATACGTTTCCCATTGTCCTAACCCTAAATCTTGCTGCTGCCAATATTCTAAAATGCACTCTAATCCTAATCCTTGTACTGAGTGCATGTAATTACATGTATTAGTAGTTAAATGAATAGTTACACTGTAACAAGGACAACAAAATTAACTTGGCAGTTTATGACATCAAGATGAACCATTTTTCATTTAAACACTTATATGATGAACTAATGATTATATCTTTTCAAGGGTAAGATCATTGCATAGAGAACTACAAAACTCATATTGAGGAACATGGCATTAACAACTGACAAGTTAAGCCCCGGTCAGATCCCACAATTTTGGCACAATTTCGACATGATTGCCTTGACGTAGGGTGTCGTGGGGAGTCGTTAACGACAAATGGGCATGGTGAAACAAGATTCACGACAACCGATACTAAAATCTAGCGTGTTTTATTTTTTCCCCATTCTTCACGTCGATTTCTGTCACGTAGGTGACAGTAGACAAAAGGAGCTCTCAATTTATCAGTTATATCTGCAGGTGCTGCCTTTAATTTGTGGGTCAGGTAAAAAACAATAGGCTGCATATTTACTTATGGGTGGGTCTCGGGTGGATAAGATCAATCATTGATCATGCATTACTTTCTCTAAAATATTAAAGTGTTTTAAGCAATTTTATTTGACTGACACAAATATGCAGACATAATGAGTTTCTGAGTTCACCTTTCGACCAAGTTTTGAGGTAATGTACAAACATTGTAATGTAAAGTTCAGTGCCGCTAATACATTACAAATTACTTTATTAAACAATGGATGATTCTGTCATTACCAATGAAAAGTTTAATATCCTCCTAAGACCCAAATAAAAAAAAAATCTTTTTTTTTTTCTGTGATTTCCTACATCCTTTGGGTTATAAAAAAATCTACAATTTAGAATTTTTACATTTTGTTTTTATTTTTAATTTTACAGCATGTCTACTGTAGTGGACCACAGGACCATTTTAGTTCGAAACGACTGCCAAACTCAGACAACAAAACACAGGATATGGCTGTAAAGGCATATTAATCCAATAGTAATGTAACAAAAACTAAACAAAAGCCATTTTTTCCTTTTGTATTGAAATTCCTCAAACAGTTTAGTTTGAAAGAGAGCCGAACAAAAAAACAAAATAAAAACAAAAACAAAAAAAAAGAAGTGATGTTAATCCAAAACAAATTTAACAAAAAAGCGATTTAAAACTGATTGTCATTCTCTAATTGTCTCTAATTCTCTAATTGTCTGATTGTCAGAGTCTCCCTCAACTTTCTTATTAAGAATCATCTCTGCTTCAGATCTGCCTCTTACAACATGCAGTCATTAATTACATTAAGATGGCGTCCACTATAGTGGACATTTAAAAAAAAGGATGATATTTTGAAACACAAACACGCTAACAGCTTTGAAAGCTAAATGTATTGTTCCTGACACATTAATAAACAAATATATATGTAATAATAATAGTAAAAACATTTAAAAAGCTAAATTTTACATGCATCTCTCCTTCCCATAAAATGTGCTTGTTTGTATGCCGGCCATTTTGGATGCAGTATAAGAAGTGGCATGCCAGCCAGTCAAATGACATATCACTAGAAAGCCCAGGATGTCCTCTGCACAGTACAACAGGACTTGACAGAGTAGCTAAAAAAATTCAAAGAAAATTTATGAAAACACAATGTCCACTACGGAGGACACAAGTCAATGGGCGGGGTCTCAGGAGGATATAGGCTTCTCTGAAATGGAATATTTCACTTGAATTTTATTTAGGCTAGATTTTATTTTATTTAACAAACCAGTTTGTTAAACACGTCACCTCAGATGTTATTATTCCAATAAAAATATATAAATTATATATTTATTTGTGCCTGTTCACTACTCAACTATGCAGGCAGATGATTTGTTTCGCTACGTGGAAAATAAGGATTTAATTAATGCTTCACTGTAATTGTTGTATCACAAACCTCTGTCATATATTTGCAATTTTTTTTAATTGAGATAAGAAATATTGTTATAGCAACACTTGTGACTGCTTTGGGAATTAACGCTCGTCGTAGACGCCACATGATGACTGATCGTAAAGGAACATGTAGTCTGGCACATTTGTTACCCACGACAAGTCAAGATTTTATCAAGATAAAACTGCATAATCTGACATAGTGACTTTTGTAACTGACAATAAAAATCGTGTGATCTGACCGGTGCTTTAGGAAACCACTTACAAAGGCACAGTTGCATCAATGCAAAAAAAAGCAACTGCTAATTTTTCGAAAGAATGAGAAACTGCTTTTCTAATGTGCTCAAGTTACTAGATGATAAAGAGGTTGAAGTAGTATCTGATTTCTGATCTGAGAAATTAGCCAAAGTGACTGAGAAAAACCTATATTTGCAATAACGTCTTTGAATTTCTCTTAAATAAAATCCATACAGACAGCAGCACAAATACACCTGCAAAAGCCTGTAACTTACTCCAAATCTTGAGTTGATCTCTCAAAAGTAAGTATTTACGTCAATGAACATATCAGTGTCATCAAAACGCTTACTCGTGCTGTCAGTGTTGTGCTCTGTTAGTATTACCTGATGTTTTGGCAACAGTTTGGAGGACAGTGAAGAACATGGAGACCCATAGTGGCCCTTATATTATTTGATCTGCCCCTATGTCCTTGGCCTCTTCTATTTACCCCTGCACCACACATCTGCTCACGTCCTGGATGTATTGTCAGAATTTGTAACTCTTGTGCTGTCCTCTGTGTATGCATAATTTCCAGTTGAAGGTTCACGAGATGGCTTAAATACATAATCAATTGTAACAATGTAAGAAAGCAATCACACCTTGTTTAAAAGTTAAAACTGCTTTTTTTTGATGATGATGGTGATGTGGAGGTTGAACAAGTCATTTTGAGAATTGTAATTCCAACTTGAGAAATGGCAGAGTGTGTGCTTTTAAAGCGATTAGTGGACTTTGCTTAAAAATTGAGTAAACACTTTTCTTTTAAAGGTTTAAGACACCCTGGAGTACTTTTTTTTTTTAATTTTAACAGATTTGTGTGTGTTGAATAACAGTGAGGGCAAAGTTAGCACCTGCCAGCTTTAATTGTTGGGAAAACTGGATAATTTTATCAGCTAATTTTATCTTCCGGATTTAAAATATTTGGGGTGATCAAAATCGGTGATGTAGTGCGCATCTGCAAGTGGAGGGATGACGCGTCAGTTTCTCATTATTATTCATAGCGGAGTTTTTTTATCCTATGAGAAGACCCTGCTTCTTAATTATTCATGAAAGCACTTGCTTTCTGAAGCAAGGCAGACCTGCCAAGCTGTGAGAGACCCAATAACTGGGTGAGACCACATCCGCGAATGGCATGGGTCGTATGTGTTTGTTTCCATGATCCACAGGGTTTGTTGCATGTTTTTTCCCATAATGCTGTCAGGGCCGATACAGCAAAGCTGTTGGTTTGCAGCAAACATTTTTGTCGAGAGAGCTGTACGAGAATTGGAAAATGGTGGACTTTGTCTTTTATCAGTTGAGTTTGTTACCATTCAGACACATCACCTATCCTCCAGATTACCAGCAGGGTTAATGGTTGGAATAGACAGAGCAAGAGACCTGCTGCACTGCTATCCATTGTGTCTGCATTCAGACCTGGGGATTGAGGAGGAGAGAAGTCCTCCTCATTATAGTGTTTATATAAACTTGATTATCTTTATTATGATATAACAAATTGTGGTTATGTGTATATGAAATTACGAATAACAAATGTAGCAGGACATTAAATTACTTACTTTATTTCTTTATTTTTTGGATTGCCTTTAAAAACACTGTCGGTTGGGTTTTGGGAAGTGGTGCTTCTGAAGACACTATCGGTTGGGTTAGGTTGGGTTAGGTGGGGTTATCGGTCGATCGTTTGGTCAGTCGGTCGACAATGAGCCTCTAGTGGATTTACGCGGGAAGAGCAGGCGCAAATGGCACTCACTAGGGAAATTTGAGAACTGAATGCATTTAGGCATGTAGACATGGTCAAGACAATCTGCTGCAGTTCAACACCACTGCCTACCTGAGTATTGTTGCTGACCATGTCCATCCCTTTATGACGACAGTGTACCCATCTTCTGATGCTATCATGTCAATATGAACCAAAATCACTGAGGAATATTTCCAGTGTTAAATCTATTCCACGCAGGCAGTTCTGAAAGCAAAAGGGGGTCCAACCCGGTACACGTAAGGGGTACCTAATAAAGTGGCCGGTGAGTGTACATGAAAAAAGGAAGAGTAAATTTAGATTTCATTCCGACTTTAAGCGCCCTTTAACACCAGGGAGTAATTTTGCATGTTCGCTCTACTCATTGCGTGAGTATGAATGCTAAAAAATGTCAGTGCACAAGCTTTAGAGTAAAACATCACATAGCCTACACAAACATACACAGTCAGTTCAGTCTGCAAGAAAGAAAGTGATTTCTCCTTTGGGAGTTTGACATGAATATGTGTCTAATAATGGGCCGGCTATAGAAATGGGATTCAGTTTCTGGATGGCAGTGAAAAGCTATCATGGGATGTGCCCTAGAAATATCCACTTTAGCAAGAGTGAGCTCCTTCACTTCTAATCTGCCGCTTCCTGTCTCTGGTTACCACCAATGCTCTGTATTGTTTAGAAACATCCAGTAACCTGAATACACAGGCTGATACGCTGAGCATTTCAGAGGCCTTTTTGTTAGGATGACCAGTGATTGCAGAGAGCACCACCATTGTGTAACATTTTTTTTTCCAGCAAACCAGACATGACAGTACACAGTGGCCTGCTGACAGAATGTATTGTTCCTCAACAGTATGGCCAGTGTGACAGTGCTTTTTCAGGATTTGGGCCAATGATTCAAATTGTAATATTTCGAGAGAGGAAAAGTATTCTCTGTTTTCCTGCAGACAGCACACAATACCAGTGTATTTTCTTTTTTGGTTGTTTGTTAAATAGTAGCATTGGTCCTGCAGTTATGTAGCAAAGCAGCATTTCAAAAGTGCTAATACTTTGTTTAAAGAGCCCCTATTTTGGGTTTTTGAAAATGACCTTCCAGGCAGTGTGTAACAGCTCAAAGTGTGCCATGTTTAAAAATATTGATTCATCTATAAAAGAGTCGACTCAGAGTGGTTCAAATGAATCACTGGGGTAACGAGTCTTTAGCCGTGCCAGCGTGACATCGATATGGAACTCAAGCCCTGCCCATTTGTTTCGCGCGGAGACCCAGGAGAACTGAAACCCCCGGCCCCTCCCACAAACATTGTAGAAAGAAAGAGGAAGACAAACACTGTTACAGATCCCGGTTGAATTATGTCGTGAAGACGCTATGCTCTAAAGTGTGAGGGAAAGTTTGTGTTATTTTCCCTACCCACAGACGAGGCTGTAAAGAGTCAGTGGTTGAAGTTTATTTTTGCAAAAATACCTCAGCATTATAGCCCCAGCCGTGTGCTGATTCCCGTCATTTTTCTGACGAGTGCTTCAGCAATCTACACGCTTACAACGAGGGATTCATCGACCGTTTGTTAAAGGAAGGATTAGAAAAGACAATTGATGTATGAGACTTTACAGTACACAGTTGATGGATCAGTTTCTTCCTCCATTTCACAAGTGTAAGTAACTTAAGTTTTAACCCTGTTGAAAACACGGCACACGCCACTTTGTTTACAGATTTAATGCGTTTGTGAGCTCGCAATCCACGTGGGGCGGTCAGGTTTCAAAAGCTTTTTCAGCTTTTGCCACTGTGTGGATTAATACTGAATGTGTGTCATGGTTAAGAATAGAGTAATATGCTGGTCTTTAACTGCATTGCTTTAATGCACTCCTGCATTGGGCTCACACATACTCTCTGCACTCTGACTACTTCAAAATTGTTGATAAGCCATGGTAGGCGTTAAGGAGGGGTTTGGGAACAAATGAATCGCTGAACGAATCATATGAGAGTCGTTGGGATAATTAGGTTAAAATAAATGCATATTATTGTGATTTTTGACCTTGCATGCATAACAGACTGTTGTTGGAGACCCCCAAAACCAAAATATGACCTTTTTTTAATGCATAATAGGGGCTCTTTAATTGATCGAACTTACTGCATATATTCTGTTTTATCATGATTTTTTATCTGAACTTTAGAGAAGTTTAAATTCAGTTGACTGAAATAATCACGAAGTACACATAAAATGGCAAATAGGTATTTAATATGAAAATGCTTGTGAATTGGCAGTGAAACGACCTAATTTTCCTAATAATATATGAAGAGTTCAGATGCAAAAACCTCTTAAGTGCCATCTGAATTTTACTCCAAAAACTAAATTTTTTCTCAAACTCCTACATATAAGTTGAGTAATTCCCCTTTTATGTCAATTAATACATTATTTTCATTGCCTTTAATGTGAAATAAATTAACATAAACAAAGAGTCTCAGAAAAATGCTCCTTTTAGAGGAAAATTCCAGATGGCACTTAGAGGTATTTGCACCTGAACTCTTCATATATTCTCATTTACACTCAATGTTATTATTGCTTATTACATGACTGTCTATTGAGCCTGGTCAGAACCTGGATGGGAGACCACATGGGAAAACTAGGTTGCTGTTGGAAGTCGTGTTAGTGAAGCCAGCAGGGGGGCGCTTAACCTGTGGTCGGTGTGAGTCCTAATGCTCCAATAAAGAGAGGGGGACACTGTACTGTTCAATCTTTTGGATAAGACACTAAACCGAGGTCCTCACTCTCCCATGGCACTTCTCGTAAAGATTAAGGGTTCCCTTAGCCATCATGGCCTCCCATTCACCAAATAGGCTCTATCACTGTCTCTCCACTCCATCAACAGCTAGTGTGTGGTGAGCGCACTGGCGCCGTTGTCCTGTGGCTGCCATCGCATCATTCAAGTGGATGCTGCACACTGGTGGTGGTGTGGACAGATGCCCCTTATGATTGTGAAGTGCTTTGGGTGTATACCCATACACCATAAATGTACTATATAAATACACATTACATTACAAGTCTAGAATACTCCATGCTGATTTGTCTGTAGCAGCATTCCAAGGTAAGTTATTCCAGGATAACAACCAGTGAATAACACAGGCTCAACTTGGAATAAGTACTTGCTCTGCACCAACAATCAAAGCAGCAGCAGCATAGCAGATCTATGCCACCAAGACCAAACATTTTAACATATACAGTAAACATTCAATAATGTAGTAAATCTCTATAGATTAATGTATAAATCATGACAGAATTGCAATAATTGGCATCATAATTGAATTATTAAATAGTAATGTAGAACTGATGGGTTGATGTTGTCCCAACGTGACAAGTTAAGTGGCTGTTATGCCTTGGTTGTTTATTATTTTATAATAATTCAACAGCCTGGAGTCAATTGTTACCCTTATACAGCATTACCACACCTCAGGATGCGTGTGAATGACCTACTTTATAATCAAACTAGCGTAATTTCAATTTCTCCTGACATGATGCTGGTGAAACATAACCATGCAGTTTTCCATAGACACTTTTTAAGTGATGTCGCTGTTATTTTTCTTGAAAAAAGTGGCAGTCACGTATTTTTTGTTTTTATTTACAGTATACACATTGACCACTGATTCAAAAAGCCTAGTTATTATGAAAGCGCAAGTCACATAAGAGACTAAATGTGCTTCTATTCCCTGTTAAATGAAAAAGAAGTCATATAACGGGGAATAGAAGCACATTCATTCTCTTATGTGACTTTTGCGCTTTCATAATAACAAGACTTTCTGTATTCTACAAATAGCCCCTGATTTTGCATAGACATTAGTGGGTACTGATGTGGTTTTAAAAAGAATAATTGCATAAATCTGCAGCATCAATTATTTAAAGAAAAATTATTAGATGAAACAATGAATTTACTGTTTAAGAAATAGTCCACTTAAAAGTGTATATTATCTCATAATTTATTGATCCTCAAGCCACCCTTGCTTATTTGGTTGAAGTAGTTTTAAATTTGACCCTGTCTTTTACACTGTATAATAGTGTTAGATCATGACGCTAGTGTTTTGGAAGCTTCCAGAATTGCAGAAATCTGTTGTAAGCACATATACTACTTTTAGGACAACTGCATGTGTCTGTTGTGTTTTCCCTCTCCTCAAGCTCTGTGTGTTGTTAATAAGTTTCAGTTGTTCCTAGCTTGGTCATATGTTGTGTATTTAAGTTCCTGTTTTCTCCATGTTCCCAATCTTGTCTTAATGTCAATTCATGTGGATGTTCTTGCGTTCCTGTTTCTGTTCCTGTAATCACTTTACATTTATATATTAAACGTGTTTGAGTGTTTTACAACTTGTTTCATGTGTGTTTATATGCAAACTGACAAAAGATTAGACTGAAAACTGTTTTGTGTATGTTTGACCACCTTCCATGCTTTTCCCCAGTGATCTATTTGTTTCCCACCTGCCCTGAATTCCTCCTCCTCTTTCTGGAGCAGGGGGAAGTCTTGCTCGAGGATCACACAAGTCTTTTTCTGACTGTAGCAAATCCCACCAACTACCAGGATGACTCTGTGCATTCTATGAGGCAAGCCTTAACACTGTGTATAGCTCCGTCCTCCACAGGTGATCCTTGAGTGGACTTGGAGTGGCATGCATGGAGTGGACACTGGCGAGGCACAGATCTCATTTTGCCATCAGTGCCAAGGAAGACTTCCTGGCACTCTGGATCCAGCACCCAGCCCACCATCTCCCCACTGCGCGGAGCTACTGCCAGGGCCCATGGTTGATAAAGAGTAAGAGCCCGCTGAGACCGATGGATGGGTTATCACCTCATTAAGCAAAAGAACAACAGATCGCTGCAGGGTTGGAGCTTCTTATGATATCAGTGCAAGTGCACAAGCTGGCAACAATGCTTGCCACAGGGGAAAGAGCTGAAGCCAGTGACTGCAAAAGAGAGCTCTGCCCACTGCAACACAGCCTAGGGTGAGTTGGATGAAGATCTGGCGCTGTTAATTGCTGAGAAGCTGACCTTACTAACTTTTGGACTGACTTAACACCTCTTTCTCCACCATCTACAGAATTGTTTGAGATTATGAGGTCTGAACTATGTCCTGAGAGATCTCGTAAAGTCCAACCTTGTACTGTCTCATCCTCCACTGTCATCTTTCAGTCTCTTTGCTCACCTTCAGTTCTTTATCTCTGAAGTGGGTTCTGCATGGGTCTGGTTGGAGTCGTAGCTGGAGGATCTTGTAGGCCCTTAGTCACAAACACTTCCTCGGCTTGTCAATCTTGCAACTCCACCATGACCCCTAGCTCCTTCCTTTCTTTCATGGCACCTCAGTCCATTCTTTTGTCTTTGCCTTGTTCTTCCAGGTCCATCAGGCTCCTGCATTTGGCTCCACCTTGGTCATCTGTTGCTCTGATTCCACTGCAGCTTTTGGGATCCCTGTCTCCAGTGCCTTTGGGTCCACCTCGGCCCTCCAGATCCTTTCCATCACCTGAGACAATCAACTCACCTCAGGCTCCTCCACACTCTCAGAAATAAAGGTACAAAATCTGTCACTGGGGTGGTACCTTTTCAAAAGGTACATTTTTGTTACTAACAGGTCCTTAAAGGTACATATTAACACCCAAAAAATGCAAATGTGTACCCTTATAGTACCTTAAGGGTACAAAAGTGGACCTTAAATATACAAAAGTGTTCCCTAAGGGCTGGTTTATACTTCTGCATTGAGTGATTGGCATGACCCATGGCACATGCCTTGCGCATTGCTGTGCATTTATACTTCTGCTTGCTGTTTGTGTTGCTCTGCAATAACACTTCTGAAACCCTAGCTGGCTGTGAGGTTTTTTATGTTCCTCTGTGTCGAGTTTCTTCACTGGTGTTTTATTTTTTCTGAATGCTACCTTAATGTACAACTAGCTAAAACTCACTCATTCTGAGGCAGGAACCAGCGGATGTGCAACAACTTTAATCATAAGGTAAACACAAAACAAAATTCTCCATCTGGAGCTACTTCATGGGACTCGACACTTGTAAACACTCGCTCCAACAGGTTCGTGCTTCTCTCACCCCCGCCCACACTTGTCCGCCGACTTCCAAGCCGACCAATCAAAAAGCTTGCGCTATGCGTCATTGCAACGAGTAGCTACATTTTTTGAGAGGTACGCGTCGGCGTCAGCCATGGCGAGGGCTATGCAACCGTGCAAAGTCTGCACCGGACCATACGCGTGCGCTTGATGCAGAAGTATAAATTAGCCTTGAAGGTACTAATGTTCACCCGTACAGTACAAAAGTGTACTTTTTGAAATTGTACCACCCCAGTGACAGATTTTGTGCCTTTATTTCACCACCTCCAGTAGTTGGCCCCCTGGAGTCATCAGCTCTTCCTACTCCGTGGCTCCTCCCATTGTCGACTCCACCCTGGGCCGTTAGTGCTGAGGCAATTGTGTCCAGCTACAGCTCCACTCCTGGTTCCTCTCTCCTACTCCTCCCGTCGTACTGTCCTAACTGTACCGTTAGGACTTTGGCTGCATCTGAAATTGCATACTTCCTACTATAAAATATGCTTAAAACAGTATGTGTGCCAAGAAGTATGTCCGAATTCATAGTATTCGAAAAACAGCATGTGATAAATATGCAGATGACCTACTAGTTCCGGTGAATTTCTAAAGTGCGCATCAGATGGATGCTACGTTATCCCATGATGCCATGAAAAAAATTCCTGAATGAGAGTGAAGTGACGCAACTTAAGCAGGTAGGTCATGTGATCATGACAAATGGCAGGTGTAGTACATCCAAGTTCCATTCATACTACCTACATTCACAGTATATAGAATGCACTTTTCTAACGGTCGTTTAGTAAATTCAAATTCAAATGTAGTACCTACTCGAGTAGTAGGCCATTTCGGACGCAGCCTCTGTGTATGCATGTATTTGTTGTGTTTTCCCTTCCCACGTGCTCTGTGTGGTGTTTATTAGTTTCAGGTGTTCCTTGTTTGGTTGTTCCTGATGTTCCCCATGTTCGCTGTCTGGTCTTACTGTCAATTCGTATGGATGTACCAGTGCTCATGTTCCTGTATTCACTTTATGTTGGTATAATAAACGTTCAAGTTTTTTTACAACGCATTTTCCATGCGTTTATATATACAAATTGTGACAGCTGTCGGGATTTAATGCATATTTAATTTATAATGAAAAAATTTGAGGAAAAAAATTGGTTACATCAGCACACCAATCTGCTTCATAATACATGTGTTGACCCCTGGAAGATTAAGTGTAAGTTTGATGCTGGATTTATGTGCTTTTGAAAGCTTTAAAAAAGGGCCACTATACCCAACTTCAGTATTCAGCATGGAGAAGCTAGGATAAAACTACTCCAACTGTGTTTAGCTGAAAAAAAAAAGTTGTATTTACCAAAGATGGCTTGAGGGTGAGTAAATAGCGGGGTAATTTTCATTTTTTGGATGAATTATTTCTTTAATATGGACTGTTTTACCGTAATATGGCTGTAATATAACAATTAAGCCTCTTCTTTGTGTCTTTGCTCTTCAAAATTGGTATCCATTTAAAAATAGAAGGGGAATTTAGTAGATTTACTCTAGGGTTAAACAGCTGAGTAAGCACACACACACACACACACACACACGCGCTCTCCCTCCCACAGTTTGAACTCGTGAGAACCCTTCATGCAAATATAGAATCCTCTCAGTAAGCTGGATTAATGCATGGTGCACTTTTCTGTACTTTTTATGGTTGCCGTTAGCTTTCATTTAGATACAGTGTAATACAAAGAGCTCCTCTCTACTGAAACATGGAATGTCTTATCACACAGCACAAGAATGTTTTACCCAAAGGAAAATATTGACATTGTTCAAGTCTCGTTTAAATTGAGTTGAACAGTTGTTGGTGTAGCCTCTGAAAATCAGCGAAAAGCAGATGATAACTGGAAACATATTGCTGATGGAGGACAGTTAGTTGACCAATCAGCAGTCAGCTTTCATTCACAATATAAGTGTAAAGCTAACAAACTGGTTTTGCTAGTGGTGAATTGCAGGTTTTAAGAAGTCTTTGCCTGATATATGACAAAAATGTAATTTGAGAGCTATTCATTTAATATTTTTAATTGATTATATTTACTTTTCTTCTGTGACATATATAAAATATAAATATAATATGCTGCATTAGTTCAACCCAATTAATAATTTATTATAAATAATAATCAATAAGGGTGGCACAGCAAGAAGGTCGCTGGTTTGAGTCCTGGCTGGGGCAGTTGGCATTTCTGTGTGGAGTTTGCATGTTCTCCCCGTGTTGGCATGGTGGGTTTCCTCTGGGTGCTCCGGTTTCCCCCACAGTTGAACGGCATGCGCTATAGGTGAATTGGGTAAACTAAATTGGCCGTAGTGTATGAGTGTGAACGAGTGTGTATGGGTGTTTCCCATGTGTGGGTAGTTTTTAATTATCCTTGTTTACAAGAACTTTTCAAGCAGGCACAGGATGTCAACATGACGTCAGATTGACGTTGTACCCTAACGTTGTAGGGATGTTGCATTTTGTTTGGAACTTAATATCAGGTTGACGTCAGAAACCAACATCAGGCTGACGTTAATGTCTAACGTCCATAACAACATATAAAACACACTCTTGCAAGAACATTTTGTAATTGGTAGTGCACATATTATCCAATGCTATTTCATGGCAATTCGTAACTATTTAATTTAGTGGCTAATTGGTATGAATTCGTACAATCTCATTCGTACAATTTAGTACGATTTGCTTATCCCCCAATGACGGTTGGGTTTAGGGGCGGTGTTGGGTGCCATGCCTCCTTTTTAAAATTGTACATTTTTCATAAGACTGAATTCATACGAATTAGCCAGTTACATTTACATAGTTACATTTTCTCGTGAGATCAGGCTGCATTATCCCAGCAGCCACAGGACATCAACATGATGTCAGATTGATGTTGTTGACCTCAGAACCCAACGTCATCTATATCCCAACGTCCAACTTAAAATCAACCAAATATCAACGTCTAATGATGTTACAGCTTGACGTTGTGTGAACGTTATCACTATGGCATTTATCAGACGTTGGATTTTGGTTGCCATACCTGATGAATAAATGTCAGTAATTGACGTCAATATGATATGAATATTTCATATTCACGAGTCCTGCCGTTAATTCGCGGGTCAGGTAATCAAAAAGTAGGCTACTTGATGTTTAACTATGTAGATCTATGTAAAATCTGTAAGAATGGTATTTTGACCACAGCGGTTCGAACTGTAGTTCTGCCGAGCGACTAAAAAGTTATCAGCCTGATGGTAAAAAACTGTACATTTCTAGTCAAACCATTCTTCTGCAATCTTATACCAAAAACGGAAATAAGGGCAGTATTAATAGCTATAAATGTGGGAGAGCGTTGATACTATGTGATTGTATTATATTGCAATACGGAGCAATTAAGTGTTGATGTTAAATCAAAAGTAATTCACAAATACTTGAAAATGAAATGATTTAATGACAATAATTCTCTATGGTTACAACTAAATTAATTACAAATAACTGTATAAAATGATAAAACATGAAATTATTAAACGATATGATATAAATTGTACCCAGCTTACTGTAAATGTAAATTTAAAGTTACCAGAGAGAGAGGGAGAGACAGGGGGAGGGAGAGACAAAGAGGGAGAGATCCAGAGAAGATAACCTCCAGAAAAGGAGAGGAGCAGAGCTCAGGAAGGAGCAGAGAGGAAAAGAGACAGAGCCAAGTTTACCAGCTATTTTGTACCTTTCTTGACCATGTGACCAAAGCCCAAACGCTGAGACATTCAAACTGACCAATCAACATGTGACCACATCTTAAAACCCCCAAAGTCCACACACCAGGCCCTGATCTTATCAGTATCTGCCTTTGGAGTCAGCATGGACCTTTTTTGGTGAAAAAGACATGTTTTGCCATATAAACAAATGCATAGGATAATTTAGACTCTTACAGATCAATAGCCATAAATATGCAACACATACTCTCATTTTAAAAATCACGGGACCATAATCTCACAATGTTTAATAATAAATAATCTTATTTTTTATTAAAACAAAAGTGATTTAGCAATGCCGCACCACTGAAACATCACCTGCAGAGAAACAAAACAACCATCGCGGCAATGCAGTGATCACTTTTTCAGAAGCAGCTGTTCTATTTTGCACTTGATTATTATGCATTTAATGTTAAAAAATACTGAAGCCGCTCTCTTGCAAAATTAAAAGTTGCTTCATCTGTCTGTCAATATTTCGGCTTTTAATCGAATGAAAAGTTAATTTAGATGAGCCAATATTCAAAAATTTGCTGTAAAGTAACTGTGACGTGCGGCCACACATCGAAACTGAGGTCAGATCTCATCTCTCTCTCGCTGTCATCCAGACATCGATACATGGATGCCACTCAAGCATCAAGTCGCAAAACATAGGCTGGTACCAGCTGACAGTTAGAATAGCAGAAGCCTTTGCGAAATCTGTCAAAATACAGCACGGAAATTAACAGGCATAAATGTCTTTATGCCAAAAAGTCTCTCTGTAGGATATCTGTAAAAACGCAATCAGAACCAATGTTATGTAGAAGTTGTGTAGCCTAATAATTATATTAATTCTAATAAAATGAAAACCAAAATAAACAATTCATTGCATTTTTCGTTTGATAAAAAATATACGGAAATGAAAAACGGTTATATACGCTGCCAATAGGCAAGCCATTCAAAAATATTGTTTTACTGTATACTGGATTATAATGTATATTTTACAATAAAACTAGATGTAGCATGTCTCGCTGTCATTTTAAACATGCGATTCATAACACACCAGAGCTGTTGGCCTATAGTCTATGCCAACGCAATCTCACGGCAATTCGTAACTTTTTGATTTAGTCGCTAATTTGTATGAATTCGTATGATCTAATTCGTACAAATTAGTACGATTTGCTCATCACTCAATGACGGTTGGGGTTGGGGGTGGGGTTGGGTGCCACGCTTCCTTTTTAAAATCGTACATTTTTGTATGACTGAACTCATATTAGCCACTAAACTGACAAAATGTAAAATACTTACGTTTCCTCGTGAGATCAGGCTGTCTATGCAGTACGTTAACTTACAGGGAGGTGTTGGTCAATAGCCTATACTGCGCACCACGTTATTAAACTCCAATATCTCTGAGGGAGATTATGTTACTCGATAGCCTATATCAACTTGAGAGATTGTAAAAATAAATGGCATTTTAAAAAAAGAACAACATGCAAATCGGCAACAAATAAAGTTGGTCCCGTGGACTTCAGCACTTGTCATCTTGCCAGTGTATGCTGTGTGGTGTGTATAGCGCCCTTATGCAACGCATGTCAACTGCCACTGGTGAAAGAGAGAGAAAGTAGTGATGTGCGATACCACTGATTTCCTATCCGATCCGATACCAAGTAAAATGAAGGCGAGTATCGACGATACCGATCCGATACCAATACTTTGCCCAAAAATGACTGTTTGGAAAATTAAAAGTAGAAAGTAGTGTCCTTAAAAGTGTCACTTCGTACTGAATACGAGACATATTACGGGTTATTCTTGTTTATTGTTTATAGATGAAGAATTATCATACAAAAAAGCCAACTTACATATTTATTGACAGCATGTGAGCATGTATATCTTAAAACGCCTGCCTGAACATCTTAAAAAAACATTCACACTTCTACGTTTAGTGACAAGTTAATCCTGTTCCCATGAAAGCGTTTTGAACCTTTTTTCGTTGTTTTATCATTGTCACAAAAAAACCCAAGCCCCCAAAATACAGCCGAATCGCCATATTTTCTCCCTCTGTACCTGGATAGTGCCTGCCTGCTGCACCTAAGGACTCTGAAAGCGATGTCTGTCTCGCCCTAGCAGCACCTGTGCCTCTCCTTTCCTCCTCTTCTGACCGCCTAGTCGTGACGTTGTCATATTCTGTCTTGCGATTTCCATGTAGATGTTTGATTAGGTTTGTGGTATTACCACAGTACCTCACTGTTTTGTTACACGTGTCACAAACTGCACCGTTTGAGTTTATGGAAGTGAAGTAGCTCCACACATAACTTTGCTTGCGGTCACCCATATTCAATGACAGCGTGACTAAAACACATGTGCCAGCAGACTGAGTGGCTACTGGCTAGCTAGCGTGATCTGACTGCAGTTGTATTGTGCCATATTACGCACATGACTTTGCAGGCGGAAGAACAAGTAGTTCCGACTAAGTTGGCATATTCAGATAAACTAGGGTAATTGTGGTTACTTTCCACTGTATTTCTATTTCCAATAAACTACATATTTGCTCCAAATTATCGAAATATCGATATTTTGATAAGATAATCGATTCTAGAACATACAAAGCTGGTATCGGAGATATCGATATTTTAGTATCGATCCGCACATCACTAAGAGAAAGAGAGAGAGAGAGAAAGAGAGAGCTCAAAGCCGGTATCGATATAACCAAAAGCAAGATCATATCGTTATAAATATTCCCTTAACAATACTTATCGAAATATTTATACATTTACATGAAGTGTTTATTGAGATCTGTATAGGCTGTCTAATCTTTACAGAAGCTGTAAACTGACACGCGCGCAGTGACCGCAGTGGTGTTCAGCTCTGATGAGGCGCATTTATTTACTGTAGTCTTTAGATTTTTTACATAATGTTCCATTACTTCAAATTTCTTTCATTTTTTTTTCTTTATAGTTTATATATAAATTGAGTGCTAGCTTGTTTAGTTGTGATCATTATGCAGGGATCATATTTCATATTTGGTTTATTTTTCAGTAGCCTATAGATTCGTTAATAATGTATTTTATAAACGGATTGTTTAAAACAGGGGTGTCCACACTCGGTCCTGGAGAGCCGGTGTCCAGGAGAGTTTAGCTCCAACCCTAATCAAACACACCTGAACCAGCTAATCAAGCTCTCACTAGATATACTACAAACTTCCAGGCAGGTGTGTTGAAGCAAGTTGGAGCTAAACTCAGCAGGACACAGGCCCTCCAGGACCGAGTTTGGACACCCCTGGTTTAAAAGGACTAAGCTATTAATATATAATACATTAATTTATACATTAAGACATTGAAGTCAGGTGGGACAACAAATCACATTCATAGTGAATTACTGTTGAGTGGTATCGGTGCGTGGTATCGGCCTTTCATGTACCATACAAGTACGAGTATTTTAACCAAGGTTCGACCCGATACCCGATACTGGTATCGGTATCAGTGCATCCCTACTATATGAATAACCCAATATATTAATGTTCATTTGAATAGTTCATAAATCATTTACTTATTTTGAATGATCTTAAAAATTGCCAAATACTTTTAAATGACTGGTTTGTAAATAATTAATTTAGTAATGAAAAATTATTCATTAACAAAGTATAGAAACGCAATCATTAAGTACTGTATGCATGTGCTTATGTCAAGAATGCAGCAGTTGTAGCTGTATTTATAAACTGCTTACTAATGTAATGCTTAACAAATGATGAATTAACTATTTGCAAATGCTTATTTAATGATTCATAATGTGCAGTTATTATAAAGTGTTACCCAAAATAACTAAGGCAATGTCTGTTGCATCGGTTTGTGTAATATTAAACAGAATAATACAATAGCAGTAATAATTTATAACTGGTTAATGCCCTGATTACATTTGATTTCATTTCTGGTTCTGTTCCTCTCAATATAGTTATATATATAAAGTTAATATAGTTTTAATATAGTTCGGTTTCTGTTCCTTGAACCTTTTCAGAGATCAGATTTGTACGCATTAACATTATTTTCAAATACAGGGAATTTTCTTTCGCTCTCTGTTCCTCTACTCGCAAATAGTACGTGCATGCGTGTGTGTGCCTGTACTTACATTTGCATGTGTGTGTATTGTGATTTGTTTTTTTTTTGCCTTGTTGAGTGAGTTCTATTATTGCTGTTTTGTTAATCCTCCTGCTATGTTAACTTCCTTACAAGAAAAACCCTGTTATTCGATTGTAAGTTGATATTTGTTTTTGTAGAGTCCTTTGTTATTGGATCTTCACTTCATTGTAAGTTTGTTCTGATAATTTGGGATTGGGTTAGCTATAGATAGGGAGTGGCATTTTCTTTCTGGACTTTTCTCTCTCTCTCTTGTTTATGTTAGTAAGGGAGTTACTTAGGTTGTTTTGATGTATTTTTTTGTTGTCTTTTATGTTCTTTCCATAGTTTAGATTTAAAGGGATACATTCTTAGTATTAGCTCTACTGTAAAAGATTTGGCAACTTAAATTTCCAAAAAACCATATCTGAAATGTCACAAGAACCGCCTTCTTTCATCTGAGAAATATCGTTAAGGTACGAAGCATGCTATCTATCTAGTTCATGCTTTTATGACCTCTAGGCTGGATTACTGTAATGCTCTGTTCGGTGGTTGCACAACATCCTCTATTAATAATCTTCAGTTAGTGCAAAATGCAGCTGCAGCTTCTTACCAGGTCAAGAAAATATGACTATATCACCCCAATTTTATTTTTATTTTATTTTAAATTATAGACAATTATATTTTATATTTATTATAAGATATTGCGTCTTACGAATAAAGCTTTAAATAATCTAGCTCCTGTTTATCTAACCAACCTTTTGTCTCGCTACAATCCAACTCGCTCTTTAACATCTCAAAATTCAGGGCTTCTGGCAGTACCCAGAATAGCAAAGTCTACTAAAGACTAAAGGAGGTCGAGCCTTCTCATATATGGCTCCTAAATTCTGGAATGTTGAATATGTTACTCTGAAATGTTTAGAAATGTGTTGAAAAATCTTCGTTAAACATAAATTGGGGAAAAATATAGAGGGGGCTAATAAATCATCTAGGAGGGCTAATAACTCCAACATAAGCTCATTCTGAAAACGTAGTCTTATGTACGTTCCTAGGGATGGTGAATTATGTAGCCAGAAGTACGTATGGCTGCATTTCATTTTAAAAACAAACAATATGTGGCGGTATGATGCTGTTCCTTTTCGCGCTTACCAGCTGACCGCTTACCTCTGTATGGACGGCTTTCCCGCTGTTACCAGTTTGTCCGGTTAGCTCGCCATGTACGTAGGCGGACTTGAGACTCAGAGAGGAGTTTACCTTGATGACGGGGTTCAAGTCTAGTGAAGAACGGTTCCAGAAAGTGGGTAAGACCAAAACAAAAGCCAAAAAATAAAGTAAACAAGTAAATAACAGGGTGAGAATGTGGTAAAATTTGAAAATGTGGTAAAAAGCAGGCGAAGGCTTTTTAAAACTGTCAGTTGGGTTTATGGAAGTGGGTCGGTGGGTCAATCGGTCCTTTTGAAAATACTATTTGTTGGGTTTAGGGAGGGAGGAGGGTGGGTCAGTCGATCGGTCGGTCAGTCAGTCAGTCGCCTCTGGTGGATTTACGCTAGAACAGCAGGTGTGAATGGCACTCGCGAGGAAAATTTAAGATCTCAAAAAGCATATACAGCGGCCTCTGGTGGATTCGCTAAAACAAAAACTACAAAAAAACGTAGCTCCTGGGAGGAATTTGGTGGTCTCCAGAAATGTATATAGAGGTACGTTTTCAAATTGAGCCTGGGTTTAATAATTTTGACTTAAATTGTTTATATGTCACTTTATTAGCACCTGTTGGTCCACTTTGGGTTTATTTATCTAATCTGAAATAAAACCTTCTCTAGTAGCTGATTAGCCATGCTGTGTTATTTTCCAATGGCAACAAAATCCCAATCCAAACCAGACCACCTTTCTTGAACCTGAAAACTCTTGAGTTTGTTCAAACTAAATGCGAACTTATCGGAGTAAAATCCCAAACTTTGCACAACAGGCCTCAGATAGATGATTTATGGGTCCCACTTTATATTGTGTCGCTTATACCTGTGAACTTACATGGTAAATAGATGTGTAAGTAGTATGTAACTACAGTGTATGTACACACGTTTACATAGTATTTACTTTTGTATTACTGGTGTAACTAAACTCATGTAACAACCCACTGAATAGTATGTGTAAGTACAAATGTGTAACAGGACATTGGTAACAACAGTAGGAAAGTACACATCTGTAACAAGAATTATGTAAGTGCATTGTGTAACAACAATATGTACTTGCAGATGTTTTCCCACTTCCACACCTGTTTGCAGATCATGCACTTGTATGGCAGAACTAATGCTGCATTAGAAGGTTTCACCTTGTGATACCAGTGTACTTACATGGTAACTCCACAGAAACTGTCCACTTAATATAAAGTGTAAAATGGTCACAAATTACTGTGTAACTTGTAGAAATATCTTCTATCCAACACTTTAATAACAGTCTAGTTACATGGTAACTCCACAGGAACAGTCCACAATATAAAGTTTAAAATAAAATTCATTTTCGTTTCGGCCTAGTCCCTTTATTAATCTGGGGTCGCCACAGCGGAATGAACCGCCAACTTCTCCAGCATATGTTTTACACAGTGAATGCCCTTCCAGCTGCAACCCATCTAAGCCGAAAAGAAAATGAATGAATGTATGAACAGTAATTTGTGACCATTTTACACTTTATATTGAGTGAATCCTGTGGATTTACCATGCAAGTACACTTGTATCACAAGGTGAAACCTTCTAATGCAGCATTAGTTCTGCCATACAGTGTTCACAAGTACATGATCTGCAAACAGGTGTGGAAGTGGGAAAACATCTGCAAGTACATATTGTTGTTACACAATGCACTTACATAATTCTTGTTACAGATGTGTACTTTCCTAGTGTTGTTACCAATGTCCTGTTACACATTTGTACTTACACATACTATTCAGTTGGTTGTTACATGAGTGTAGTTACACCAGTATACACAAGTAAATACTCTGTACCAGTGTGTACATACACTGTAGTTACATACTACTTACACATCTAACTACCATGTAAGTTCACAGGTATAAGCGACAATATAAAGTGGGACCGATTTATGTTTATTTATTCATACATTGTTATCTTTAAATTTTGGGTTCCTTTTTTGTAATTTTTTCTTTTGAGGTTGATTATGGTCATCACTGCTGACATACAGGAAGTTTGGACAAACGAGAAATTGTCGTGCCCAGCTGAGCCTGGTTTCTCTCGAGTTTTTTTTTTTTTTTTCACTTTCGTTAATTGGTGAAGGTTGTTCCTCGCCACTGTCGCCACTGGCTTGCTTGGTTTGGGACCTGTGGAGCTGCCCATCGATGGATTCAGTGTTTGGACTTTCAGAAGTGAAAATTAAACCACACTGAAGTGAACTAAACTGAACTTCAACTCTGAATACTGGACTGACAGTTTCAATTTACTTTAACTTCTATGTTAAGCTGCTTTGACCAAATCTAAATTGTAAAAGCGCTATAGAAATAAACATGAATGTACACACACGACTACATAACGTAACACTACATAACATTTTCTCCCCTGTATACTTGATAAATGAATGTAGCGGCAACAGTATGTTTGTATAGGGAATTACAAATGTCCAGTCTACTGGGCCACAAAAATAGAGCATTTTTAAAGCGCTTCAGACTCTATTTTATTTTATTTTTTATTTTTTTTTTAGTTGATTTGAATATGCTGAGGTTGCGTTTCACCACAGATGGACCAAAATTCAGACTTTCTTTTTTTTTTCATTTATACAATCTATAATACATTTTTATACAAATAAGGAAAAAATACAGAAAAAAGGATTTAAAAAATAAATAAATAAGTGAATCAATTAAAAAAAAACAAAAAAAAAAACAAGCACCAGTCCATCCAAACATGCACCATGTGTAAATAATATACACCATTACGTTTTACTTGATCAAACTCAAAACATTGAAAAGAAAGAGTAAAATTGTTCATGAATCATAAGCGCCCTACTTTCAATTCTTAAAAAGATAAGCAAGGAAGAGGCCCCAGATTTTTTCAAACTTATTAGAAGCATCTGCCCTAGCAAAACGAATTCTTTCAAGCTTAAGAGCAGCAACCATTTTAGTCAGCCATTTATGAAAAGTAGGTGGTAAAGTGGACTTCCAACCCATCAAGATCACCCTTTTAGCGAAGACCATATCAAACATAATAGACATTTGCTGATTATGTGACCATGCTAACAAAGGGTCAGAGCATCCAAACAGGGCTAATTCAATTCTATTTGAATAAAACTGAAAAAATATTCTTCCAAAACTCAGAGATCTCAGGACCAACCAAAAAGTATGAGCATACGCTCCCTCTGAGCTCTGGCATCTGTCACATAAACGGCAAACTGAAGGGAAAATTTTATTGAGTTTTGGTATAATGTAGCCTATGTAATATTTTAAAATGTATGAGTTGTAATCTTGCATTGATAGAACAGGTATGAATTCGCTTCAGCCCCTCTTCCCAGGTATCATTTGAAATGTTAATTCCAATATCCCCATTCCCATGCCAATTTATGGTGATCAGAAGACATGGCAAAATGGTAGACAAACAAGGAAACAAACTGCGTCACTAGATGTTTGGCCATAGGAGGTTTACAAGATTGTATATATTATGGTCCTGTGGCAGTTCTTGAAACTAAGTAAAAGAATGTTTTATGTAATGGTGCACCTGTAAATACTGGAAAAATTGTGACTGGGAGAGGTTAAAAGCTTTATACAAATGTAACAAATTTCCCATCTATATAAAAATCTTTGACTGGTGTCAATCGTTTGCTTCTCTAATTCAGACTTTCTGAAATCAAAGGTATGGTTGTCACATACACTATTGGATTTGCTGGATCATTATATCCTTCCCTGGTTCATCAAGCCCTAATCATATGAGCATCACATTGAGGTTTATATCATTTAAATGACACACACAAGTTAAAATAAACTTTTCCAGACACAGTTTTGCAAACTAGGCTCATTTAGAAAATGTACCCCTATATATTCAGAAAACGTCCCAGGAGCATACCTGTCAACATTGGGATGTAAAAATAAGGGATACTTACCCCCCCCCCCCCCCCCCCCCCAAAAAAAAAAAAAATAATAATAATAAATAAATAAAATAAATATGTCCATCTGGAGCTGTTTCATTGTAAATAAACTTCTGAAACGATCAGAAATACGTTTTTATTGTGATTTACAAAGGATATAATAATTAGTATACATTAGAAAAGTCTGCAAATAAATTAGCAAACAGTTCAGCTCATTAAAACTATTAGCTATTATAAAGAAATAGAATCAAGTTATCAAATCTCATCTTTTCTTCACTGTATAATTAAACATTCTGATTAAAGAGCAGCAGATGAATCTCTCATTTAGATTGTTTTTTGGTTTGATTACATTAAATAACAGAGCTGTCACTTTTAAACTGCACAGATCTATAATGAAAGCATTTGATTGTTTTCCTAACTGTTTATGCTCATTTAAGACAAAATTAGTTGTGTTTAAAAGAAAACCCAACAAGATCGACATGTCTAGATGTTGTAGTTATTATTATTTATTCATTTATTTTATTTTCGGCTTAGTCCCTTTATTAATCTGGGGTCGCCACAGTGGAATGAACTACTATTATTATTATTATTATCTTTATGATGATGATGTGTATATGTCTGTTCAAACATGCACCCAAAACCCAGTGTCCACTTGAGCTCAGCATCAAATCCCGTACGTACAAAATCCGCTTGGGAAACAGCGTCTATTATTACTATGGAGCGCGTCAGCTGACAGTCATGCATCTTTATATGAACTGACTGTTTTGAGGATTGCATAGAGGCAATTGTGCCTGTAATGAAAAGGAAATGAATCGCGCCGTTTTTATGTTTATTTCAAAGTGTTTCCATCAGGTTTTCATGCCTAAATAAAATGAAAGCACAAAACTGGTTCACATTTACTGTAAGAGCAAGGGCGGCCCCTGGTAGTTCGGCGGTATGGGTTGCATATAGGGAGGATCGGAAAGATAAAAAATACGAGAGAAATACGGGAAAATACCTTTACGGGATGACAGCGGGATAGAACTGTAAAATACGGGAGAATCCCGGGAAAAATGGGAGGGTTGACATGTATGCCCAGGAGCTATGTTTTTTTTTTTTGTGTTTTTTGTTTTCGTAAATCCACCAGAGGCCACTGTTGACTGACTGACTGACCAATTGACTGACTGACCGATCGACTGACCCACCCTCCTCCTTCCCTAAACCCAACCAATAGTGTTTTCAAAATCATCGATTGACCCGCCCACCCAATTCCCTAAACCCAATCGACAGTTTTCAGCTGGTAAGCGCAAAAAGGAACGGCGTCATACCGCCCCATAGCATTCGTTTTAAAGATGAAATGCAGCCATACGTACTTCTGGCTACATAATTTGCGATCTCCGGAAATGTATATGTATATATTCAGAATGAGCCTATGTTGCAGTTTTGAGTAGGCCTACATAATTTGTATTAATTTTTTTTTAAAAGACTAAATGTAGTCTGTTTTATTGTGGGTGAGTTTATCCAGTTTCCAACAACCATTGCTATCCACTGATCCTTTTGTTTTGTGGAGAATTGTGTATTCTGTCATTGTACACTGCTAAAGTTGTCCTAAAATATGACCACAGCTACAAAGAATGCAGCTCGCCATGACGTAAAGTCTCTTTCTTTTTCTTCTCTTCTCTCTTTCTTTCTCTCTCTCTTTTCTTTTGCAGCTTGACAAATCAGACTTCTATGAAGTGTCATGCATGGGTAATAATGTGTAAAGAGAAAAGACTCTTTATATTTTAGAAGAATAACAGCTTTCTGGTTATTCTTGTTTTTTTGTGCTTTTTTCACTTTTTAGTCATTTGGGGATGTGCAGCAGTTTGTTTAGCGTACAATACTGCTGAAAAGCAAACATGATGTATGTCAGTCTATTGTTCGACACATGAACAGCAAATATGTGTGGTAAATCACAAGTTCCCATGGTCTTACCTCACCAGATGTTTTTCCCCACTCCACCCTAGTCTATAGTAGTATTTAGCAAACTTTTTTTTAATCTATTTTAGAAAAAGGGAATGTAATTACATCAACCAAATTCAGGATTTCAACCCAGGCTCATTCTGAAAACATACCGATATATACATTTCTGGAGATTGGCGAAATAGTTACCGGGAGTTACATTTTTTTGCAGTGTTTGTTTTCGCTGTACTGTATACGCTTTTTGAGATCTCAAATTTCTCTCGTGAGTGCCATTCGCGCCTGCTGTTCTTGCATTAATCAATTAAAGGCCGCTGTCAATTGAATGACTGTGACTGATCGACTGACCCACCCTCCTCCTTCCCTAAACCCAACCGATAGTGTTTTTAAAAGCACCGATTGACCAGCGCCCACCCATTTCCCTAAACCCAACCGACAGTTTTACAATGCAATCCAGAAAAAGAAAAGCCCTCATGGCTGTTTGATTTATACCACGTTTTCAGATTTTACCACATTCTCACCCTGTTTATTACTTGTTTATTTAATTTTTTGTCTTCTGTTTTTGTCTTACCCACTTTCTGGAACCGTTCTTCGCTGGACACGAACCCCATCATCGTGGTCAACTCCTTTTAGCGTCTTAAGAGTGCCTACATACATGGCGAAAACAAAACAGCGGAAAAGCCGTCCATATATAGGTAAGCGGTCAGCTGGTAAGCGAGAAAAGGAACAGCATCATACCGCTCTGTAGCGTTCATTTTAAAGATGAAATGCAGCCATACGTACTTCTGGATGCATAACTTGAGATCTACAGAAATGTATATAGGGCTACGTTTTCAGAATGAGCCTATGTTGCAGGATTTGGTAGTCCTCTGCATAATAGCAACCTCAGTGTTCCAAACCTTTTTTTTGTTTTAATTTTTTTTTTTTAATTTAAAACACATACTGCTCATTAAGAAGTCATCATGATGTATTATGTACATTTTTGTCTATGGGAAATATTATGTAACATTATGTACATGCTGTACGCATGTGTTTTGATATTTGAAGTGTTCAGATGCAAAACCCTCTACATCCATCTGACCTCTTTTCTTGTAAATGAGCCTTTTCTCTCAGGCTCCTATAATTAGGTTCAGATGTTTCATTTTATATGTAATGGTAAAGTTATTAGCTAGTAAATAAAATATATATATTTTTTAAATGTCCCTTTATACAATTCTTTGTTTTTTTTTTTTGTTTTTTTTTAATACTTTTATTTTAATGTTTTTTTTTAAGTACAACAGAGAAAACAAAAACAAACAAACAATATTGTCTCAGAGTATATACATTTTGCAGGTAAATATATGAATTGCCATACATGTGGGTTCAGCTGTTGGTGATACAAAATGTAATGTTACACAGTATGTGGACATCAAAAAGTCCTATAAGGTAGTGTGCCAGTCAGTTTTCAAGAGGGGTGCTGGATTTTGATAGAGCACGTTTCAGGTCTAAGTATCCAAGAAAGGGTTCCCAGGTAGCAAAGAATTTTTCGTTAGAATTGGACCTGATAAATCTGAGTCTTTCCAAGTGGATAACGGAGGCCATATCCATTAACCAGGTTCGAAAAGGAGGTGGTAAAGGAGATTTTCAGTTTTTTAGTATTAGCCGCTTGGCCACAGTGATGCCTAGAGTAAGGGCTTGCTGGAGATGTTTTGGAAGGGTGAGGGAGTGTTCTGAAACACCAAAAATAGCAAGCTCTGTGTCCGGTTGGAGGGAAATATTATAGACCTTGGAGTATAAATCAAAAATGTTTGTCCAAAAATTTAACAAAATAGGGCAAAACCAAAACGCATGAGCTGTGGTGTCCTCCGTAATTTGACACTTGTCACACATTGGTGAAATAGAGGGAAATATTTTGTGTAATTTGGTTTTGGTATAGTGCACGCGATGTAAAACTTTGAACTGTATTAACTGGTGCCTACTGTTCAATTCTTTGGTTTTTAACAAATTAGATATTGTTTTGCGTCAAAACCAGCTAAATCCACCTCTGCTTTTTTTTGCAAAAACCTCTAAATCCACCTATCGGGACAAGACAGCATATTTAGTTGAAAAATTGCTAAAGATGCAATTAGAAAATATTTTTCCAAACGTAAAACTCATTACACAAACCACAGAAAATTAAAAATACAACTGTCAAGTAAGTGGCGGTTCATTCCTCTGTGGCAGACCAGGGAAAAAGCAGAGGGAAAATGAATGAATGAAATCTGTCAGGTAAGTGCATTAATCAATAACATTAAAGCTGACAATAATTAAATCTTAACAATCTGTTGTCATTTCTGATATTTGGGATTTAGATTTAATGTAAGTAGAGCAATGTAAACATTGCAATCATTGTAAACTAAGCTTGGTAGATTCAAATAATGTAGTGTAAAACATTATGAAGCATCAATATCTGTGCATTGTCCATTAATAAAAAAAGCTCATCAGACGTAATATGAAGTAGGCTAATATAAATGTATAGTTTTGTACATTATATTTATCTTTTAAAATATTGCTTACATTAGCAGATAAATCACAAGGTGGGCCTACAGGGCAAAAAAGGGCTGTCTCTCAGACACTTTTAGAAGCTGTCATTCATTCATTCTCACCGTACTCAAGGTCTTGGTCTCTTTTTTGTCTATGTTTATCCTCATAGCATCCATGTGGGATAAAAGAAAGGCATCTTAACTTCGTCTTTTGTGAAACACAGTTGCCATTTAATGTATAGTAAATCAGACGCATTCAAAGTAGCGTCGCTGCGCAAACAAACGTTATGCTACACTTCCGACTGTACATTGTGTTTTCTTTTTCTTATAATGCACAGAGTTTTGAGGTAAGGGACGTTTCCATTTGCCATTCACTGACAGTCGGACAGGCTCATGCAGTTCATCAAACTCTGTCTTTTAAAATCGAAATCGGAAGCGGAATAGTCTCCTCATAAAACCGGCGTATCAGCGCACCATTACATTGAAAACATATGATTCGATTCGCGCCTTCTGATTGGTTCTCGGGATATAGTGGCTTTTGCTGTCAAAGGCAAGTGGCGTTTAACGGCTTTTACATACAAACTGTTATTTCAGAATGCGCTGACACTGCGATTTAGATGATTTGAAGCAAATCTATTTGTTGATGGTGTACTACGTGCCTAAAGCAACTGCCACACCTGTTTGCAATCAAGAAATCACTTAAATAGAACCTGCCTAACAAAGTAAAGTAGACCAAAGTATCCTCAAAACCTAGACATCATGCAAAGAGCCAAAGGAATTCAAAATCAAATGAAAAAGAAAATAATTAATAATAATAATAAAAATTCCTTACATTTATATAGCGCTTTTCTGGACACTCAAAGCACTTTACACATTGGGGGGAATCTCCTCATCCACCACCAGTGTGCAACATCCACCTGAATGACGCGACAGCAGCCATATTGCCAGACCAGCTGATTGGTGGAGAGGAGACAGAGTGACAAAGCCAATTATGATATGGGGATAGTTAGGAGGCCATGATGGACAGAGGCCAAATTTGGCTAGGATGCTGGGGTTTTACAAAGGACATCCTGGGATTTTTAACGACCACAGAGTGTCAGGACTTTGGTTTAATGTCTCATCCGAAAGACTGAGCAGTATAAATTCCCCTTTACTATACTGGGGCATTAGGATCCACACAGAGCACGGGTTGAGCGCCCCTTGCTGGCCTCACTAACACCATTTCCGGCAGCAACCTAGCTTTCCCATGTGGTCACCCATCCAGGTAGTGACTGGGTGCAGCCCTGCTTAGCATCAGTGGACGACCATGTGAGAGTTGTAGAGAGCTAGCTGCTAGCAATTGAGATCTAGCAGTCTGGAAAAGGCTATAATGCCATTTCTATAGTTTTAAGATTGCAGCAAACCCCAGTGAGAGCCATTATTTACTAATTGTAAAAACATGGAACTTTCCCAGGAGTGGCTGGCTGACCAAAATTACCCCTAGAGCACAGCGACAACTAATCCAAGACATCACAAAGGACCCCACAACAACATCCAAAGAACTGCAGGCATCATTTAAGGTAAGTGTTCATGACTCTGGGCAAAATGGGCTCCATGGCAGGGTTTCAAGATAAAAACCATTGCTGAACATGAAGCCTTGTCTAAGTTTTGCCAGAAATCCTCTTGATGATGATGCCCAAGACCTTTGAGAAAACACTCTGTGGACTGACTTAAGAGAACTTCAGTTCTGCAGCAGCACAATAATCCAAAGCACAAAAGGAAGTCCACTTTTGAATGGCTGTAGAAAATCAAAATGAAGACTTTGGAGTGGCCTAGTTAAAGTCCTGAGCTTAATCTAATTGAGATGTGGCATGACCTTAAAAAGGCAATTGATGCTTGAAAAACCTCAAAAACACTTGTTTGCATGTGATGCTGCTATTATGGGTGGCCCAACCTGTAATTGGGTTTAGTGGGCAAACACTTTTTCACACAGGGCTATGTACATTTGTATTTTGTTTTTCCTTAATAATTAAAACCTCCAGTTTAAAACTGCATGGCATGTTTACATGTGTTATCTTTGACTAATATTTTAATTTATTGTTAATTTTTGATGATCTGAAACATCATCAGGTGTGAAAAACATGCAAAAAAAATGTAAGAAATAGGTACTAGGCAAACACTTTTTCACATCACTGTGTGTACCGTATAAATATATTATTTATTCGTATTTTTTTTTTTTTTTTGCAATTTCAAAAAAAATCTTTTCATGCAATTATTTTTGCTAATTTATCCAAATGGGTCAATATCTCTATATTACCAATTATTTCACTGTAAAACAGTTCAATTAAAAGAAGTAAAGCAAGCTCAATAACTAACATCTGTGCAGTATTCAAACAGAATGATTTAAGCTTATTCCCAGCCTGTTTTCTTTTCTCTGTTAAGGGGTCATTAAATGCCTTCTGTTAAATTAGTTTGTACTGTTCTCTGAGGTCCACTTATAATAATATCAAGCCATTAAAAAAAAATTAAAGAAATAGGCTATTTTTCTGTGCTGTTTGACCGCTTTCTATTGTAGGCTTGAAAGAAAAAAAAACACTGACTGGCAGAGTTTACAAAGTATATAATAAATTTCAATAACTTGTTGTTCTGGCAGTTTCTTCAATATAATTATTCAAAAAGGTAATGATTCGCACTCATCAAGTAATTGCTTCATGCTGTTTTTATTTTTACATTCTTCGGGTAATTCAAAAACACAAACGTTTCAGCACAATGCCTTCCTCAGTTTGTTCAATATAATATTTGTTTAGACTAAATAGAAAGTTTTTTTAGAATACAATGACTAATATGTCAAAATTCTGATTTCTCAGTTGATTACAGGAGCATAAATAATAAAATGTGTAATTTCTTGTTATTATGACATAAGTGTGATTGTAATTTATGCAAGATATTATTGCAAAAATGGCCGTTTACATATTATAATTTTCATTCATTCATTTTCTTTTCGGCTTTGCCACAGCGGAATGAACCCCCAACTTATCCAGCACATGTTTTACGCAGCGGATGCCCTTCCAGATGCAACCCATCTCTGGGAAACATCCATACACACTCATACACTACGGACAATTAAGCCAATTCACCTATACCGCATGTCTTTGGACTGTGGGTGAAACCGGAGCACCCGGAGGAAACCCACACGAACGCATGGAGAACATGCAGAAACTGACCCAGCCAAGGTTCGAACCAGCGGCCTTCTTGCTGTGAGGCAGCAGTACTACCTACTGCGCCACTGGGTTTTAATTTTTAAAATATAGATTTTTGAATATATATTTATTGCATAAATGACGTGTCATTTGGGACTGGGCCCATGTTTTCTTTGTATCTATTTGCTACTCAGTGGTAAATTTATGTTCCAACTGTTTCTTGTTGAGTTGGTCATTATTCCATAGACTGTAAAAGATATGGACGTAGCATCCGTGATGCCACCCAAAGATTTCTGAAGGGCGCAAATGAAGCTACAAGTAGGCATGGCCAACCGGCGCCATTTTGTTTGCACGTCATCGCGCCGACTGGGGGTTACCAAAAAAGGTCAAAGAGGCGGAGCTACAGACACCTGCTAGCATTTAGATGGCATTTCTTTAGGAGAAATGCTTAATACTTCATTACCTGCGGCTCGTTTGTGTTCTGACGGCTTGTGCTTGGTTGTGTACTTTATCAATAAAGTGTTTAGTCTTTTAAACACTGTTGTAATACATTGAGCCACTAATCATTTCTCTAATGATGTTTTTCTACAGGAGGAAAACGCGAATAACTCCCAAATCCAAATATACAGTAGTCTGTGTTAGTAAATGCAAGGCTATTTATGAAATCCAGGCATAACACTGTATGACAATGTTTCAGATGACTGTTCTATAGCCTACAGCTAATCAATTTGTCAGATTCTGCTGTAAACATCTTTTTTCTGCTGTAAAGTTGGCCATTTTAACATTGGGGTCAATAGAAATGTGCTCTATTACGGAGCCAGGCCTAGCGGAATTTCGATGAATTGCAGTTTCAGTTACTTCCGGATTGGCTTCATGAGGGAGAGCAGAATGTTGCCGCTTGCATTATTCTCATGTACAGTATATCCTTCCGTTTGTTTTTTTGTAATACACCATTGCTCATCATTATTCTTGTATATATATCATTCAGCACTTTTGTAATGTAATACATCATTTTTTGTTTTCCTACACCCTGTAATGTTTTGCATGATTTGGGGGAGTAACGTCTTTTAAAACTGTAAAAAGAAAAGAGAAAACAAAAACGATTATAATTCAACTGTGTACAATAACGTGTCATTATTCTCCTCACTGTCTATCCACCGAATATAAATAGGAAGCTCAATAGAACTATTAAATTACTTTCAGCAGACCATGAATAACCCCAGGGCAATATCACAGGCATATTGAATATCATTGTACTGCAGGTAATACAAACAAACAAAGATTAAATACCAAGCATAATGTTATTTTCACTGTGACAGAGATACACTAGTATTTTTTCTAATTGGTATAGTACATGCTGGTGTGCTATTGTTAACTAGAGGTTGGCAATAAAACATTTGGGCTTTTTTTCAAAATTGTGAAATATCAACGTGTGAACTGAATATCTGAAACTAAATTGGCCGTAGTGTATGTGTGTGAATGTGAGAGTATTACCCAGGCTCATTCTGAAAATGTACCACTATATACATTTCTGGAGAGTGCCAAATATGTCCAGGAGGTATGTTTTTTTTTGCAGTTTTGCTTTCGCGAATCCACCACAGGATGATGTTTGCGCTTTTTGAGATCTCAAATTTCTATCGCGAGTGCCATTTGCATCTGCTGTTCTCACATAAATCCACTAGAGGCTGCTGTCGACTGACTGACTTACTGACTGGCTGACTGACCCACCCCTCCTCCTTCCCTAAACCCAAACAATAGTGTTTTAAAAAGCACAGATTGACCCACCCACTTCATTAAACCCAACCAACAGTGTTTTCAAAATCAATTCAGAAAAACCCTTGCCTGATTTTTACCATGTATTCAGATTTTACCACATTTTCACCCTGTTATTTACTAGTTTCTTTTATTTTTTGGCTTTTGTTTTTGTCTTAACTGCTTTCTGGAACCGTTCTTCACCTGAATCAAACCTTGTCATCGTGGTCAACTCCGCTTTGCATCTCAAGTCTGCCAACATACATGGTGAGCTACTAGTCAAACTGGTAACACCAGGAAAGTCGTCCATATGGAGGTAATCAGTCAGTTGGTAAGGGCGAAAAGAAACCGCATCATACCGCCCCGTGCGTTCATTTTAAAGATGAAATGCAGCCATACGTTCCTCTGGCTCCATAATTGTAATGTATATACAGTAGGGCCACGTTTTCAGAATGAGCCTATGTTGCAAATATGATGGTTCATTCCACGGTGGCGACTCCTGAAAGAGCAGTTTAAAGGAAAGTGAGTGAGTGAATATTCATAATAGTAATATTAATACACTAATTCTAATCATTTTTAAGCAAACGATTAACATTTAAGATTCATAAATGTTTTTTCTAGCAAACAAAACAGATAGAAAAGGTTAATTTCTTGTACATGCTGTTTTTTTTGCATTCATTTTTGTTAAAAATAATCATACAAATCATAGAACCCACTGTTTATTTTGAGATTTCTGAACCTGCTGTCAACTGACTGACTGACCGACCAATCGACGGATCTACTCTCCTCTTTCCCTAAACCCAACCAATAGTGTTTTCAAAATCACAGATTAACCTGCTCTCCCACTTTCCTAAACCCAACCGACAGTTTGCAAAAGCAATCCAGAAAAAAAGCCCTCACCTGATTTTTATCGTGTTTTCAGATTTTACCACATTCTCACCCTGTTATTTACTTATTTAATTTTTTGTCTTGCCCTGTTCTTCACCAGATTCGAACCCCGTCATCATGGTCAACTCCACTCTACACCTCAAGTCCGCCGACGTACATGGCGAGCTAACTGGACAAAGAGGTAACAGCGGGAAAGCCGTCCACACGGAGGTAAGCGGTCACCTGGTATGCGCGAAAAGGAACGGTGTGATACCGCCACGTAGCGTTCAGTTTAAAGACGAAATGCAGCCATACGTACTTCTGGCTACATAATTTGTATATAGGGCTATGTTTTTAGAATGAGCCTATGCTGCAGTGTATGGGTGTTTCCCAGTACTGTGTTGCAGCTGGAAGGGCATTCGCTGTGTAAAAACAAATGCTGGATAAGTTGGTGGTTCATTCGGATGTGGCAATCCCTGATGAATAAAGGGACTAAGCCGAAGGAAAATGAATAAACTCATCTGGAATATTCATTCATTCATTCATTCATTTTCCTTCCGCTTATTCCCTTTATTTATCAGGGGTCGCCACAGCAGAATGAACCACCAACTTATCCAGCATATGTTAAACTCAGCGGATGCACATGTTTTTGGACTGTGGGGGAAACCGGAGCACCCGGAGGAAACCCACGCCAACACGGTGTCACATTCCCGGCTCGTTCCTGCTGCACCAATCACCATCCTCCCTCACCATCTCGTCCTCACAGCTCCAATCATCGCTCTCCCTCTCCAGCCACCCCTCACCACACCTGTGCACAATCACCAGAATTCTAATGACACTCACCTGCACCAGCAATCACCAGTCACTATAAATACTCCCCGTTTCCAGTCAGTCCTCGGCTGGAATCGAAGTCAGATGGTTCACCTCTCCGTCGCCTCTGCTCACCTTCTTCCATGGATGTTTTCCTCCTCCTGTGGACGTTTCTCCTAACCTGTGGATGCCTTACTGTGAATAAGGGATGAGACTGTTATTCTCTGGTGATTGAATGAAGATTCTTGTTTACCTTCTGAACTGTTTACAAGACCGCTCGCAATCCTTGAATATCACCTACCTGCTTCTCCTGCTGAACAATCCACATTGTTTTGAATAAATTGACTTAAAGAGATAACCATCCTTGTCTTCATTGTGTGACCGTGACACACAGGGAGAACACGCAAGCTCCACACAAAAATGCCAACTGACCGAGCTGGGACTCCAGCTTCCTTCTTGCTGAGGCGACAGTGCTAACCACTGAGCCCCCCTCATCTGGAATGTTCACATGCAGGGATGGGGGAAAAAATACTTTGAAATACATTGAAATAAAATACTAAATACCTCAATTTGACATTAAATTAAACTACAAAATACAACAGCCAGAAATGTATCAAAATAAAATACAGTATTTTTGTATTTTGAGAATTCTACAAAATACTTTTATAGGGGAGCATGACATTTCTTTGCAAAGCTTCTGTCAATAGGCCTATTGGATCAATCATTTCACCATTAAACTGGCTTAGTGAAGTACTTTCTTTATTGTCCACAAGTGGAAAATTATCTTTGGCTTCACCACACAAACACATCAGTGTTCACATTACACACATCACAGAAAAAAGAAACCGGCAACACAAATACATTCAATATCATCACATATATCACATAAAAAAAAACTCAATTTAAAACCATATACATACTTAGAATCAGTGGTGGAAAGAGTACTGAAAAATCATACTCCGGTAAAAGTACTTGCCTAAAAATGTAGCTCAAGTAGAGTAAAAGTATCTGTTGTAAATATTACTCAAAGTATGAGTAAAAAGTAGACATTTCAAGAGTAGTGAGTATTACGCTGTTAAAAACTGATGCATTTACATTTAATTTGTGGATGTGCGTAAACGTAACATTCTGTAGTGCATCTAGTTATTGCCCAGCAGGCACACAACATCATAAGATGTTAATATTAGGTTAGATTTAGGTTGTGATGTCTGGTGACCAAAATTCAATGTCTAGCCAGCATCTAAGGACAACGTTATTTTGATGTCCAATAATGACGTCAAATGACGTTGATATTTGGTTGATTTTAAGTTGTTAGAAAGTGACCAAAATCCAGTGTCGAGCCAACATCTTAAACCAACGTCATATTGACGTCAAATGCTGACATTTATTCATCAGGTATGGCAACCAAAATCCAACGTCTAATAGACGTCATTGTGGTAACGTTCACACAACGTCAAGCTGTAACATCATTCGACGTTGATTTTAGGTTGGACATTGACGTTGGCCTGACGTTGAGTTCTGACGTCAAACCGATTTTTATTTCTAAACAATGCAATGTCCCTATGACATTAAGGTACAACATAAATCTAACATCATGTTGACGTCTTGTGCCAGCTGGGTGTTTAAGCCTATTTCATTCATCATACAGTAAACATCCGTCATCTTCACATCAGTGGCATGCATCTAAACAGTCTCTGTATCAATGTGTGTAAAGATTTTGGACATCTTCTTGGACACTGTAAATCGCCCATGTCTTGAGGTAGTTCATCATGATGTGATTTACCTTCTATGTTTGATTTGATTGGACAGGAATCACAGGACTGATTTTTCTAATCCTCATAGACAAGAAAAAATAAAGTACTGACTGCAGGTTGAAGGAAAGTAGTGGAGTAAAAGTACCAATACTGCACTAAAGATGTACTCAAGGAAAAGTAAAAGTACACATTTTTAAAATGACTTAGTAAATAATTCCTGAGAAAAACTACTTAATTACAGTAATTTGAGTATTTGTAATTAGTTACTTTACACCACTGCTTAGAACCCAGTATTTAAAATTTTGACTGCACTCGGCACAAAGGACATTTGATACACATTTTTCTTTACTTGAGGTTGCCGAAAACGTCTTTTTGACGGCAAGAGCTGAAATTTTATATTTGGGAACAATGGGAACAATGGGAACAATCTTCAATAATGACGTGAGCTTTCTGTTTAATTCTCATTTAATAAATTTCATTTGGTTGTCTTTGTGCTTTACCTACAATTGCACTGGCAATTTTTACTACTCGACACAGTTTTTGCTTTTCCTTAATTGTCAACAGTCCATACCATGCTGTCATGTTAAAACTCACAACACTTTCAACCAAGTTCGGTAACGCTTTCTTTTACAACCCGCAAAGTACCGTGTAAGTACAGTGAAATAACGGTGTACTTTTAGTATAAGTATAATGAATGTATGTGTAGGTATAAGGGAACAAACTGTAATGCTTGGGTAATAAGGGGGTAACAACCAGATATTCAACACTAAAAGTACCGTGTAAGTATATTGAATTTACGATGTACTTTTCTTTAAGTATTGTTTACATATAAAGAATTATACAAGGGTGGTGACAACCTAATGCAACCTGCAAACACATGAGTAAGTGCAATAATAATAGTACCCTTATTTTGGGGTTTTATATGGGGTGTTTAATGAATAAAAGGTTTACAACCTGTGAAATTATGAAACCCTATTGTATACTGTATGTATTTTAAATCTGCAATTCAATATAAAAACATATTTCTATACACAACTTACCTTATGAATGTTTCGTCGATCTCACCACAGCCAGGAATGTCTGAACATCACTATCAACAAATAACTTTGCATGATATAGCTAGACCTACCGTCAGGGTTCAGTGCAGATTAAAACAGGCTAGCATTACTGCTGTTCGCAGGAGGGGTGGGGGGTCTTACTGTTCAAATATACACTTGTGCGTTGAAGTCCAGCTTCTTTCCCCCTTGTTCCCTGTGTTTACGGGTAAATACAGTATTTGTTCCCCCCTTGTTCCATGTAGTTAAAGGGTAAATACCGCATTTGCGGGTTGTAAATTAAAGTGAAGCATTGTTCCCACCTTGTTCCCCCCTTGTTCCCTGTAGTTAAAGGGTAAATACCACATTTGCGGGTTGTAAATTAAAGTGAAGCATTGTTCCCTTCTTGTTCCCCCCTTGTTCCCTGTAGTTAAAGGGTAAATACCACATTTGCGGGTTGTAAATTAAAGTGAAGCATTGTTCCCACCTTGTTCCCCCCTTGTTCCCTGTGTTTAAGGGTAAATACAGTATTTGTTCCCCCCTTGTTCCATGTAGTTAATGGGTAAATACCGCATTTGCGGGTTGTAAATTAAAGTGAAGCATTGTTCCCTTCTTGTTCCCCCCTTGTTCCCTGTACTTAAAGGGTAAATACAGCATTTGTTCCTCCCTTTTTCCCTGTAGTTTACAGGGTAACTCTTGAAGGTAGTGAAATAAATATACAAACACACAATATATTTCTTTACTTTCTAACCTTTATTTTACTAAATAGGGATTTTGAAACACTTCATCTTAATCAAACATGGTCTCGTCTATCATTGCCTATACTCATTCATTCATTTTCTTTTCGGCTTAGTCCCTTTATTAATCTGGGGTCGCCACAGCGGAATGAACCGCCAACTTGTCGTTTTACGCAGATGATGCCCTTCCAGCTGCAACCCATCACTGGGAAACATACATACAGACAGACTCATTCACACACATACACTACGGACAATTTTAGCTTACCCAATGTCACCACATGTTTTTGAACTTGTGGGGGAAACCGGAGCACCCGGAGGAAACCCACGCTAACACGGGGAGAACATGCAAACTCCACACAGAAATGCCAACTGACCCAGCCGGGCCTCGAACTAGCGACCTGCTTGCTGTGAGGCGATTGTGCTACCCACTGTGCCACCGTGCTGCCCTGCCTATACTCAAACAACAAAATAACACATTAATTCCTTCCCCCTTTTTCTGGCATCTCTTGCTTGGCTTCCTTTTTTCTGCTCTTCTCCGTAGCTTCCACTGAGGACTCTGATGGTGAGTGGCTGATGGAATCCCATGGGTCTTGCTGCTCTGCATTTAATATAAAAAATATGAATAGATATAAAGGCTTTTAGCAAGCTATACATGTTCCTTTCGCTGTTTAATATATTTGTCGGTGTTGGTTATCCAACAATTTCACACACTAAACATTTACAGATACCATATGAATACTATACATTTCTATTAAACAAAACTACTATCATCAGACCATATGGGAGATTGTGATAATTTATAGTGATAATAATTCAAGCACAGAGGGGAAAAGTTTAAATGTACATGCAGGCATTGTAGACTTTGAAGTAAAGATTATTTGCAGTTCAGTATATATTTAAATTCTGTGTTACTTAGTAATTGGTGTAAATTTTAGGTTTTGGGTGAACTACCCCTAAGGTTAGTTTTTGATTAAGTAAATGTCTTAACCCATCATTAGTTCTTAATAAAGTAATAGATTACATAATAGTATGGTTGATGATGTACTGTTATGGACCCTTTTCACATTTATGGGTTTCTCAGCAGCGAGTGCAGTGAATGGGAAAGTACAACACATATTTTTTATCTTTTTTCTCAAATAAAATAAAAACTTTACGATGGTGTTTTCTCGACATTTACAAGAAGAAAAAAAATAGTGTGAAACTGATAACGGCACCAAGAAGAGAGAATAACATCTAATTCACTGTCCTGCCCATAGACACTATTTGAAACACCTCCCATATTATGTAATTATATGCAAACATTATGTAATACATACATAAATACAAATAAATGTTATTTATAAAAGATTAAATATTAAAAACTCAAGGATTTCAGATGCTGATGACTGTTAAACTCGTCATAACAGTATTGTGAAAATGGTACAATGGTTAAAAATGGGAACAAACATCAGATAGAAACAAAAAACCTAAACAAACACTTCTATGGACATAATGTCATAAAAATACTTGTTTTATTTACCTCGCGCTGCCGTCCTCGGCTCGTACTGCTGTGAACAGGAAATTCTGGGAATGAATTTGAATCGATTCGTCAACAGACCGATCAGTGTGACATCAAAGTATCGCGACAATAGCAGACAGCTACGTGTGCATTTCAGTCCATCTCGCGGTATTTTATCACTTCAGGTGAACCCCTACTGATTCATTGATTCAAACGAGTTGTGAATCAAGTAGCCTCTAAAGATCCGAATCAAACTGCAGTACCACGAGGTTTTGCTCAGCCTCAGACTTCTGGGACGTTTGTTTGGAATGGCTTCGTCTCGTCACCATGTAACACATGTAAGTAAATCGTTGTTAGTAAATAAAAGCCGCTGTCACGATTAGAAATTGTGTATTAACCAGATTATATTTATTTTATTTTCCATTAGTTTTAGCGTAACGTTAACGTTAGTTCATGCCCGAATCTAAACGGCCAGCAGCGAATATTTACCAGTATTTACTGTCGTTTACATAGTTTTTTTGCACATCTTGTTGCCAAAGTTCTTCTGGATTTAGTTTGTCTCAGTTTCTTCATGTCATTCCAGACAGTCTGGATGATGATCAAATCAGATCTCTGTGTGTGTGGAGCACTGGCTGTTGTCAGACTCAGTGTGCAGACAATAATCTCACTGTTAATTACAGCTAATGAAATAATATTTGGAAATGTAAATTGATATTTCAAATTGACATGCTACAGAAAAATATAGAAATAACCGACTTTGATCCTCTTTTTTTACCCTGAAATTACTAGTAGCCTAACACTTGTACAGTAGCCTACTGTACATTTAAACTTTTCCCAGACGGCAGCGCGAGGTAAATAAAACAAGTATTTTTATGACATTATGTCCATAGAAGTGTTTGTTTAGGTTTTTTGTTTCTATCTGATGTTTGTTCCCATTTTTAACCATTGTACCATTTTCACAATACTGTTATGACGAGTTTAACAGTCATCAGCATCTGAAATCCTTGAGTTTTTAATATTTAATCTTTTATAAATAACATTTATTTGTATTTATGTATGTATTACATAATGTTTGCATATAATTACATAATATGGGAGGTGTTTCAAATAGTGTCTATGGGCAGGACAGTGAATTAGATGTTATTCTCTCTTCTTGGTGCCGTTATCAGTTTCACACTATTTTTTTTCTTCTTGTAAATGTCGAGAAAACACCATCGTAAAGTTTTTATTTTATTTGAGAAAAAAGATAAAAAATATGTGTTGTACTTTCCCATTCACTGCACTCGCTGCTGAGAAACCCATAAATGTGAAAAGGGTCCATAACAGTACATCATCAACCATACTATTATGTAATCTATTACTTTATTAAGAACTAATGATGGGTTAAGACATTTACTTAATCAAAAACTAACCTTAGGGGTAGTTCACCCAAAACCTAAAATTTACACCAATTACTAAGTAACACAGAATTTAAATATATACTGAACTGCAAATAATCTTTACTTCAAAGTCTACAATGCCTGCATGTACATTTAAACTTTTCCCCTCTGTGCTTGAATTATTATCACTATAAATTATTACAATCTCCCATATGGTCTGATGATAGTAGTTTTGTTTAATAGAAATGTATAGTATCCATATGGTATCTGTAAATGTTTAGTGTGTGAAATTGTTGGACAACCAACACCGACAAATATATTAAACAGCGAAAGGAACATGTATAGCTTGCTAAAAGCCTTTATATCTATTCATATTTTTTATATTAAATGCAGAGCAGCAAGACCCATGGGATTCCATCAGCCACTCACCATCAGAGTCCTCAGTGGAAGCTACGGAGAAGAGCAGAAAAAAGGAAGCCAAGCAAGAGATGCCAGAAAAAAGGGGAAGGAATTAATGTGTTATTTTGTTGTTTGAGTATAGGCAGGGCAGTACGGTGGCACAGTGGGTAGCACAATCGCCTCACAGCAAGCAGGTCGCTAGTTCGAGGCCCGGCTGGGTCAGTTGGCATTTCTGTGTGGAGTTTGCATGTTCTCCCCGTGTTAGCGTGGGTTTCCTCCGGGTGCTCCGGTTTCCCCCACAAGTTCAAAAACATGTGGTGACATTGGGTAAGCTAAAATTTTCCGTAGTGTATGTGTGTGAATGAGTCTGTATGGATGTTTCCCAGTGATGGGTTGCAGCTGGAAGGGCATCATCTGCGTAAAACGACAAGTTGGCGGTTCATTCCGCTGTGGCGACCCCAGATTAATAAAGGGACTAAGCCGAAAAGAAAATGAATGAATGAGTATAGGCAATGATAGACGAGACCATGTTTGATTAAGATGAAGTGTTTCAAAATCCCTATTTAGTAAAATAAAGGTTAGAAAGTAAAGAAATATATTGTGTGTTTGTATATTTATTTCACTACCTTCAAGAGTTACCCTGTAAACTACAGGGAAAAAGGGAGGAACAAATGCTGTATTTACCCTTTAAGTACAGGGAACAAGGGGGTAACAAGGTGGGAACAATGCTTCACTTTAATTTACAACCCGCAAATGTGGTATTTACCCTTTAACTACAGGGAACAAGGGGGGAACAAGGTGGGAACAATGCTTCACTTTAATTTACAACCCTCAAATGCGGTATTTACCCTTTAACTACATGGAACAAGGGGGGAACAAATACTGTATTTACCCGTAAACACAGGGAACAAGGGGGAAAGAAGCTGGACTTCAACGCACAAGTGTATATTTGAACAGTAAGACCCCCCACCCCTCCTGCAAACAGCAGTAATGCTAGCCTGTTTTAATCTGCACTGAACCCTGACGGTAGGTCTAGCTATATCATGCAAAGTTATTTGTTGATAGTGATGTTCAGACATTCCTGGCTGTGGTGAGATCGACGAAACATTCATAAGGTAAGTTGTGTATAGAAATATGTTTTTATATTGAATTGCAGATTTAAAATACATACAGTATACAATAGGGTTTCATAATTTCACGGGTTGTAAACCTTTTATTCATTAAACACCCCATATAAAACCCAAAAATAAGGGTACTATTATTATTGCACTTACTCGTGTGTTTGCAGGTTGCATTAGGTTGTCACCACCCTTGTATAATTCTTTATATGTAAACAATACTTAAAGAAAAGTACATCGTAAATTCAATATACTTACACGGTACTTTCCGTGTTTAGTATATTATTGTTACCCCCTTATCACCCAAACATTATGGTTTGTTCATTTGCAATTTATAGAAAAGTACATTGTAAAGTCAGTATACTTACACAGTACTTTGCGTGTTGAATATCCTATTGTTACCCCCTTATTACCCAAACATTAGGGTTTGTTCCTTTGCAATTTATAGAAAAGTACACCGTAAATTCAATATACTTACGCAGTACTTTTAGTGTTGAATATCTGGTTGTTACCCCCTTATTACCCAAGCATTACAGTTTGTTCCCTTATACCTACACATACATTCATTATACTTATACTAAAAGTACACCGTTATTTCACTGTACTTACACGGTACTTTGCGGGTTGTAAAAGAAAGCGTTACCAAATGGTCTTAGAAAAATACATTACTGGTGTGCACCTGGAGACAAAAAATGACACTGACATGTTTTAAGACCTCTCACTGCAAGTTATTTTCAGTTGAGACAGCTCAAACATGCAATTTAATCCATGGCTAGCCTTAAACCTTGTTTGGGAAACTGGGGGATGGAGTCACTACACTCACTGGCCACTTAATTAGGTACACCTTACTAGTACCGGTTGGACCTCCTTTTGCCTTCAGAACTTCCTTAATTGAAGGCGCAGTATCAAAATATTAAGCAGCCAGTCTACTAATACTCTAATGGACCATCAAAATAAAGTGTTACATATCAATATAATACAAATACAATAAAGTGTTACAATAAAGTGTTACATGTGTCATATCACAAGTGAATTTTATATAAAATCATGGTGTACACTACAGTCTCTGGACTCGCTGCATTAAAAACACCAATATTTTAACAACTTATAAAAAATTTGTCACTTTCTGGCCATGGGATATTAGGCATTAGGCATATACAGTTGAAGTCAGAATTATTAGCCCCCCTGTTTATTTTTTTCCCCAATTTCTGTTTAACGGAGAGAAGATTTTTTTCAACACATTTCTAAACATAATAGTTTTAATAACTCATCTCTAATAACTGATTCATTTTATCTTTGCCATGATGACAGTAAATAATATTTTACTAGATAATTTTCAAGACACTTCTATACAGCTTAAAGTGACGTTTAAAGGCTTGACTAGGTTAATTAGGTTAACTAGGCAGGTTAGGGTAATTAGGCAAGTTATTGTATAACGATGGTTTGCTCTGTAGACGATCGGGAAAAAAATTAGCTTAAAGGGGCTAATAAGTTTGACCTTAAAATGGTTTTTAAAAAATTAAAAACTGCTTTTATTCTAGCCAAAATAAAACAAATAAGACTTTTTCCAGAAGGAAAAATATTATCAGACATACTGTGAAAATTTCCTTGCTCTGTTAAACATAATTAGGGAAATATTTAAAAAAGAAAAAAGATTCAAAGGAGGGCTAATAATTCTGACTTCAACTGTATATATTGTGATTGTGGTTTTCAAAAGTATTACGCTTTGTAAACTTTTATTATTACCATTTGTTGAGTGTCCCCATACAGTTTGATAGAGCGCTTGGACCCAAAAGTCGCTTTGCGTAACGTCACACTTAACGAGCGGATGGGGAAAAATAGCACATAAAACTTAATAAATTATAAATTAGCAGTTTCTCTGTATTTTTTTTAGATGCGTCTTTTAATATTAATATTTGTTTTATTCTGTAAAGGGCTGACAACATTTCTTTTCCGAATTTCAAATAAAAAGGAACTTTTTTTCTTTTATATATTTTCTGATATTTTTTTCAAATATTTCATTTTTTAGTTTTTCTGAACTTCTAAACTTTTTAACAAACTTTTTGGATATTTTGTGCAAAAATAAATAAGTACAAATAAAATAAAAGCTCTGAAAGAAAACATTTTTATTTAAAAAAGTTTTTGGAATTAAAAAAAACTATTTTACAAAAAAAGTGCATAACTAAAAATCATAAATAAGAACTGTCAAGTGGTCTCCAAATGATATTTCCAAAAATGTTTGTTTACTAACATTAACAATGATAATTAATATATTTTTCTTCATTGTAATGTTAATAACATTACTAAAACATGAACATTATTAGAACTAAAACTGGAACACAAAAAAAACTTTATTGTGTTCTCATAACAGGTTTTTTGTTCTGTTGAACGAAACTCTGCTTCCAGTGACCCTTGAACAATACAAAAACAGACTCTGACCTTTCAACTAAATCTTCTTCTCCCCAAAAAAATCCTCTGTTGCATATTAGAACCATGGACTTTTGCGGTATGATGTAAAAAATACTGGGTTCCACACAATTCCTTCATGTTGTCCCAAAGCAAATCCATTAAATCAACTAATCTGGTTAAGTTGGTTGAATTGAACATAAATACCCGTGTTGTTTTGCTTGTGTGCTCTATCTCTCTCTCGATCTCTCTCTGTCAATTCTCTTAGGATCGCCCATTCCAGTTTTTTTCTTAGGATCACCCATTCCATTCCACATGCATTCACCAGCCAAGAGGCGCTGTAATGTTATAGCAGAGAAAGCTAAAATGCCGTCCAAATGCTGCTATTTCCACAGAGCTCGTTCTGTTTCTGTATTTGGGCTTCGAAAGGACACGACACAAAGAGAAAAGTGCTTACAGTTAAATTTGACAGAGTGGCCCCCGAGCTACGTTTTGCGCACGCATACAAAAATTGGCACACACATCAAACATGCCAATACCTACAAAAAATCTCTTGGAGCAAAATCTTAAACCCACCAGGAAGTTGGATATTTTTAATGATCTGTACCAAAAAAGTGCTGTTTTTGCCATTTCCAGGTGTTGTATTTTAACAAACTCCTCCTAGGGATTTTATCAGATCAGCACCAAAATTGGGTTTTGTCATCTAAAGGCCTTGGCGATGTGAAATTACGAAGATCTAGAGTTTTCGTCAATGGACGTGTCCGTGGCGGTCTCTCAAACTTTGACGATTCGCCACGAAACAGGAAGTTGTTATAACTCAGGCATGCATTGTCCGATCTGCCTCAAAATTCACAAGTTTGATAACAGTCCTGACCTGAACACGTTTACATGCCAATATCCAGTTACAGTTATAGCGCCACCTGCTGTCAACAGGAAATTACATGTTTTACAGTGTAACAAACTCCTCCTACAAATTTAATCACATCGAATCCATGTTCCATTAGTTTAGTCCAAAGGCCTTTGTGATGTTAAATTGTGAAGATCTAGAGTTTTTGACGAAGGGCGTGTCCGTGGCGGACTGACAAAGTTCAGTGCTTTGCCATGGAAGAGGAAGTACTTATAACTAAGCCAAACAATGGGTAAAGTCTAGATCGGATACGCGGCCGGCCGGAAGTGCGATATGCACATTAATATAGCAGCATTTTTTTATGACACTGTATAACAATAATTAATATTTTTACAGTACTGTGTTGGTTGGGTTTAGGGTTGGGGTGGGGGTAGGGGTTAAAAAATACAATTTATTGGGTAATTTAATAGATAAGATAAATAATACTCAGTACAACTACTGTTTTTACGCTTCTGTGACGGTTGAGTTTAAGGTTGGGGTGGGGGTAGACGATAATAAAATACAATAAATCGGAAATTTCATAAATAACATAAATAATTCTCATTAACCTCCAGCCGCAAACGTATCCGATCTAGCAACAACCCAAACAATGTCCGATCTGCCTGGAAATTCACAGGTTGGATGAGATTCCTCTCCTGAAGATTTCTAAATGCCAATATTGAGTCACAGTCATAGCGCCACCTGCTGACAGAAGGAAGTTTGGTAAAAATCTGTGATTTTCTCAGGTATTTTAATCTATTTCAGCTTAAATTATTATTGTCCACTCTTCTCTGTCATACTAAGGCCACCGGCTGGCGGTGAGCCTTTATTTGGCTGTTGTTTTTGGCCGACTATTTTGCCACCAACTCTCATCAAATTGAGTCACATCAAAACGATACCTCTTTAACCTCTAGAGCTAAACTTTAAAGTTGTTACACTACTAAACCAATTAAGTTGTCCCTAAAAAGCCTTAAGAATTGTGTTGTTTCAACTCATTTTAAATAAGTAGTTTAACCTTTTAGGGCAGGGCTATTCAATTGGCGGCCCGCGGGCCGAACTCGCGCCCCGAGGCAATTTGTTCCGGCCCTCGAAATAGTGTGACCAAGACATCAAAAATAAATTTAGTTCAGTCGAAAAACCACCGCTATAGTTATGAAGTGACGTGCGTCTGTTCAATACATCACAAGCTGCAGTTGAAGGCTGCGCAGAACGTGAGTCATCTGACATTAAGCGAGTGGCGCGGGCAGCCGAAAACATTTGGATTTGTTTCTAGAAAAGGCCTTTTGTTCAATGCACTGATAGCGTTAATAGATATGCAATGATTAGCCGATCCCGCTATTAACCTCGCTTTAATTCATTACGGATAATAAATCTTGAAGGCTTCTCAACGCCGCGTTTCTGTTGCACGGAACAAAAGCAGACCGTTCTGCTTTTTCGCACTTTTGCGTCTTTTCTGCACGCAAGTTCATTATTTCCAATGGAGACGTGCGCATATTGAGAGCGGTGCGCGTGGCTTGCAAGCGGACCGACGCACTCGCGCCCTCCGGGTGCTCACAGTAGAAATTATCTCACGCTGTAGCGGTGAGAGTTGTGCGTGGCTTTCACTGCAATGTAAACAAAAGATAAGTTAGACGAATTATTACAAATTATTAAAATGATTATGTATGTGTGAACGCAGATGATAACAACAGTTCATTTAAATACTTAGCTAATATTTAGCTTAAATTAACATTAGACAATATTAATTTTATTTATTCTTATTTTTATGTATTTATTCATTGTTCTGTCTTTTATTTTCATTGTAAAATTATCACTCATGTTTAAATCAAAAACTATTTCATTTATTTTTAAGTCCACAAAGAGAAATGGACTATTGCACAGCAATGAACAACACTTTAAAATATAAGCAGTTTTCTTGTGATTTTCTAAACTAGTGGTGTTTTGAATTTAATAAATGCATAATAATCGTGATAACCGTGAAACCATGATTATTCTTCAGACTAATCGTACCACCAAAATCTATAAATGTTGCATCCATAATTGTTACACAGTTTAAAACGTGTGTGATGAATGTGCCTGAATGTAGAAGCCTACTTAAGCAATACATTAATTTTGTTGTGCTTTGAAATACAACATTTGAGTATGTTTGTAAAAAAAAGCCACATTGTACAATGCCGTGATGTTATGTAGTTTCAAAATACAAAATATTAACATTTTAATGTAGAAAAAGCTAACGTGGGTGTCTTAAAGAGCAAAAATAAAACATATGGACTCTTATATTGCTGTTACGCCATCACTTACCATATATTGCGAGTCATATCTCTTCGGCCCCTCATTTGGGATGCTTTTTATGAACTAGCCCCCATGACATACGTGGACAGCACATTTTAGCTCTTAAGTGGCTATTTAAAATACTTTGAATGTACAGACATACAGTGTCATCCTGCAACTGTTTTGCAGCATATGAAATGTCCCAAACCCTATTTTTAACTGTCCAAACATTGTTGCCAACTATTTTCAATGAAAAGGTGCTAAGCTCTGCCTGAAAAGTCGCTAAAAGTTGCAAGATTACATCATACTTCAATTTGCATATTACTGTCTTCATCACGTTCTACCGTTTCGTTTGTTTACAACCTATGGTTAATCAAGGGGTATTTATATTTGCACTACGCTTTATGTAAGCATGTCAATTTAACTAAATGTATTGCTGTTTGAATACAGTATATCAATATAGATGTGTTGTGAATTTGCAGTAATCTCTCAGACGTAATAAACTCAGACAAGTTCCGAAACTGTCACTAAATCAACTGTGATTGTGAACAAGAAAAAAATAAACGGTCAAATTAAATAGTTAAAATAAAGGAGAAGCAGATCGGTTTGACTGTACAATGGAAATACCTCAAACTCCCTGTGCTAAATCATTTGCCGTTGGTACGCAGAGGAGTGATCTGCTCTCAGGCTGCAGGTGGGACAGACAGCTGTACGAGGACTGACTGGGCCGCCTGTCAGTGCTCTGAGGCGGGGGAGGGGCCGACGACATCACCCGCAGCTCGTTGAGAAGAGTAGGAACGGTACAGTATGGACACATGACAGTCTATAAAAATCTCCAGTAACACACAAAAAAAGTGTCTAGATTTGTTGCTAGTCGCTTTTTTGAAAATTTGTCGCTAGGGGGGTCTGAAAAGTCGTTCGACTAAAATAAAATATTAAGTATTACTAAAATATTAAGTTGGCAACACTGCATCCAAAATGGGGAAAAAATAGTTTTTACTCTCTAGTAGTCAAAGCAAGTAAAAAAAAATGTATATATTATATATGCATTAAAATAAATTCAGGAAAAAGTGTTTTATGTAAATTCGGACCACAAATCAAAGGATGATACTTTGATTTTTATTCTAATTAGGTTTCAATGAGCCCAAATAGCAAAGAGAAATAAAAAATGCACGTAAAAAAACAACTTGGGCCTTAAGAGCGTATATAAAAAGCAAAAGTATACATTTTTTGAGTGTATACATGTATAATTATGCATAAACCAAATCTCATAGACGTAACGTTTGACACGATAAATAAATAACAATAGTGCTTTGGTAAGGCACAGATCTAAGATCACAGCGTCCCCAGTCAAATAAGATCTCATTAATTTTTAATCACGGGATAGGCTGTGAGAAGGAGCAAAGCAGTGAAATTAGCATATTCAGAGCAGGCAGTATGCTAATTGCACCTCACGCCGAGGTCAGCGGAGAGACGGAGTCCATGCATATGCATAGAGCTCTCTGGTGTTCACTAAAAAATACAACTGAGGTGATCTTATAGTGCGTTTACAGCAGTGTTGGATTATTCACAACATATTTACCCAACCAAATGTGCCTAATGATCCCTAAACTGCTCAGAAAAGGCTTCCAATATCCAAAAATATGGGTACTTGGGAGGGAAAAAATGAGGGGATTGGTGTAAATAGTGTTTATTGGGGAATTAGCCGGGATTTTTTTTTCTTCCATTCCCTCAGGCCATCTAAATACACTCCATCTTCTCAGCCGTCCTCGTCTGCATGGTCACCATCTGCTCCATTTGCATGATGGGCATCACTGACCAAGTAACCATGACAACTGCATAGAGACCGTCTCTCTGGCCTTAGAGATGAGTGTGGCGGGAGTTGACAATGGGACCGAATCTGGAGTGTTAACACCGTCCGGGCTCAGTAAAAATCAAACATAGTGGTGTAGCGAGAATTCCCCGCTCAAACCACATGTTTATCACATGCTGGGAGTTTTTTGTCCCAAGGGCTGCCTCGTAAATTTGACTTTCTATTTTTATTTGTGTTTCTCTTTTAGCTGTGACTGTTAAAGTTAAGATTATTAGTTACTAATAACTTTAACTATATAGCTTTAACTAATTTAACTAAACTAGTAACTAATAGCCTTGACAGTTAAAGTTAGATTAGATTAGATTCAACTTTATTGTCATTACACATGTACAAGTACAAGGAAACGAAATGCAGTTTAGGTCTAACCAGGAGTGCAATAGCAGCAAGTGCAGGATATATAAGTTATAAGTTATAAGTATATATATAAGGTATAAGTTGTAAGATATATAAGGTATAAGTTATAAAGTGCAGTTATAGAAAAACTATGGTGATATTTACAGATGAATGTACTATGAACATTATATACAGGTTGTATTAGCTATGAACAGAGATTTACAATAGATGGATATATGTACAGGTTGCTATTAATAATTAGAAGTGTGCAGATAGGTAAACAATTACAAGTGTATATGTACAGTTCAAATAAATAAATCCATGCAATGTAGTGCAATGAATATGTGCAATTTTTAAATGTGCAAATGTTAAATAGTGCAGTGATTATGAGGAGTATAAGGTATGAGGAGAGTGGGGGTGTATCAGGGGGGCAAAAGAGTCAGTGGGGGGCAGAGTTCAAAAGGGAGACAGCTCTGGGGAAGAAGCTGTTCCTTAGTCTACTGGTTTTTGTCCGGGGGAGCCTGAAGCGCCTGTCGGAAGGCAGGAGAGAAAACAGTCTGTGAGCAGGGTGAGAGGAATCTTTAAGAATACTGTGTGCTTCTGGATGTCCTCTATGACTGGCAGTGTGGTCCCTGTGATGCGTTGGGCAGTTTTCACCACCCGCTGCAGTGCCTTACACTCAGCAACAGAGCAGCTTCTATACCAGACAGTGACACAGTTGGTGAGGATGCTTTCTATTGTGCAGCGGTAGAAGTTCACCAAGACGGCTGATGACAGCTGGTTCTTCTTAAGCTGCCTTAAAAAAAATAGGCGCTGGTGAGCCTTCTTGACCAGGCTGGAGGTGTTAGTGGTCCAGGAAAGGTCCTTTGAGATGTGGGTCCCCAGGAACTTGAAGGAAGAGACAGGCTCGACGGCCATCCCATTGATGTGGATGGGATCATGTGAGCCTGTTCGTCCCTTTCTGAAGTCCACAATGAGCTCCTTGGTCTTGTCTTTGTTAAGGAGCAGATTATTGTTGGTCCACCAAGTGGCCAGATGCTGTTTCTCCTCCCTGTAGGCAGTCTCATCATTGTTGCTGATTAGATCAATCACTGTGGTGTCATCTGCAAATTTGATGATGGTGTTGGATCTGTTCACAGGCCTACAGTCGATGGTAAAAAGGGAGTAGAGGAAGGGGCTCAGCACACAGCCCTGTGGTACACCAGTGTTGAGTGTGACGGTGGTGGAGCAGATGTGGCCTGATCTAACATTCTGAGGTCTGTTAGTCAGAAAGTCCATAACCCAGTTGCAGAGAGACGTGTCGATATCCAGGTCTCTAAGTTTGATCATTAACTTTGAGGGTATGACAGTGTTGAATGCTGAACTGAAGTCAACAAACAGCATTCGTGCATAAGTGTTTTTATTGTCCAGGTGTGTGAGTACAGAGTGCAGTGCTATGGAGACTGCATCTTCTGTGCTCCTGTTGCCACGGTAGGCAAACTGATGTGGGTCCAGTGTGGATGGCAGAGAGTCTTTCAGATGTGCCAGGACCAACCGCTCGAAGCACTTCATGATGATGGGTGTGAGTGCTACAGGGCGGTAGTCATTCAGGCATGTTGGGCTGGAGTGTTTCGGCACTGGCACAATAGAGGTGGTTTTAAAGCATGTTGGCACAGCTGCTAGGTTAAGGGACAGGTTGAAAATGTCTGTGAATACCCCAGCGAGCTGTTCTGCACATGCTTTGAGGACGCGCCCTGGAATACCGTCTGATCCAGCAGCCTTACGCACATTGGTCTGACTCAGTGCGGTGTGGACTTCTGAGGAGGTGAGTGTGATGGGTGAGTGGTCGGTTGAGGAAGTGATCCTGGTGTAGGGTTCTTTATTGTCTCTTTCAAAGCGGGCATAAAAGTCATTAAGCTCGTTCAGGAAGGAGACATTTGTGGCTGTGGGTGTTGACTGGCTGGGTTTGTAGTTGCTGATGGCCTGTATGCCCTGCCACATTTGCCGAGGATCAGAGTTGGAAAAGTGCTCCTCTAGCTTTAGCTTGTAACAGTGCTTGGCCTTTTTGATGCCCTTCTTCAGATTAGCCCTGGAAGTGCTGTAGGCCTGTGCATCCCCTGATCTGAAGGCAGTGTTGCGTGCCTTCAGCAGGAGGCGCACCTCCTTGTTCATCCATGGCTTTTGATTTGGGTATGTGGTGATCTGCTTCTGGGTTGTAACACTGTCTATGGTGGTGTTGATGTATTCCAAAACAGAGGAGGTGTAGCTGTCAATGTCTGTGTGAGAGCCACAGGTGGCCTGGGAGGCAAACATACTCCAGTCTGTGTGTTGAAACCTGTGCTTATTATACAGTTGAAGTCAGAATTATTAGCCCCCTTTTGAATTTTGTTTTCTTTTTTAAATATTACCCCAACAATGTTTAACAGAGCAAGGATATTTTCACAGTATGTCTGATAATATTTTTTCTTCTGGAGGAAGTCTTATTTGTTTTATTTCAGCTAAAATAAAATCAGTTTTTAATTTTTTAAACACCATTTTGAGGACAAAATTATTAGCCCCTTTAAGCTATATATTTTTTTCCGATAGTCTACAGAACAAACCATCGTTATACAATAACTTGCCTAATTACCCAAACCTGCCTAGTTACCCTAATTAACCTGTACGAGGACTGGGCCTCGTACAGCAGATATATATAATATCTTGTTGTTGTTGTTGTTGCTTGGCCTTTTTCCTCTTCTGTCCAAAAAATGTCCATAAGGTTTTTCTTTTTTCTTGAAATGTAATGAGTTTATTCTCAACATTTTATTTAGTAATTTTCTTGAAATTTAATGGGATTAATCTGGCATTATAATGACTTTCATTTAGTTTTATTTGTTTATTTATTTATATAATTAGTTAGCTAGTTAGTTAATATCCTTAAGGATGCACAGGGCAAATGTTTGTTTCATGAAACCCAACTCAACTCTCAATGTGTACTAATAATCTTTAGTTAGGCGTGTCCACTTCAAACATTTCATTGGAAATGTATGTTTACGGTAAAGTACCGGATCTAGAAGGAAACAAATATCCTGTATTTCAGGAATTGCATGATTCTAATCAGAAAGTCCTAATATACCCACATTCCAGAAGCTCGTTTTTGTTTTCACTATCACCTCATGTTAGGTTGACAGCGGCAGGATAAGGGCACAAAGATGGCGACGGGCCAGGGCACTTGCAAGGACCCAGACCGAGCGCCAACAGATCTTCAAGCCCATCCATTCAGCACCCAATCCACATCCGGCCCCCTGCTCCGACCCCTCAGGGGCCTCCCCACCCGCAGCTGCTGTCTGCGAAAAACAGAGGCCGCTCTCTCACGGTTCCCATCGCGCAGTCACTCTCTCTCACACACACACACGGCTACAAGAGAAACACCAGAAACAAACGCACTACCCACTTCAGCGAATCAAGGGGTCATCGTCACCGGATGCTCCCAAGGGACAGATCTGATTGTCAGGGATACTACAGTTTGACAGTCTGCCACCGTTTAAAAGCCTCTTCATACTGTAGCTGATTGTTGCCACTGTTATTTTCCTGATATTACAGACAACCTGACTCTTAAAATAGCTTTTGCTCTAATGCAGACGCCGCTATAGATGCGTAACAGTAACCTAGTTTTCACTGGAGCAGTCGGTGCCAAAAGCACTTGGATAGACATTGTTATGAAACCGCAAAAATACATCAACATATTTTGACTGCAGTTGCTTGTTAGAATGAATGCTATACTCACTGTATTAAAAAAAAAAAAGAGTTCCACACAATTGACTTGTGTTGAGACAACATGAAGGATTTAAGTTAACTTATTAGTCTTTAAATATTTAAGTGGATTTGAACAAAAAACTATTAAGTTGTCCCCCCAAAAAACTCAAGAATCGTGTTGCTTCAGCTCATTTTAAATAAGTAGTTTGAACAAACTGAAAACGGCTTTTTTTTTTTTTGTCCAGGACAGTATAACTTTGAACAATGTTTATTCCTGTTCACACTAATGAAATTTACTGGGACATATTATTGATGGATAAAGGAATATTTTTGTTCAGTTCTTTGCACAACACCAAATAAATACCACAAAACGGCTTAACAATGTTCATAATTTGCAATCAAATACGTTTACGTCACCTGTCTATCTCCATATGGAGAACTTTTCTGGCGTAGTAATAGCTCACTTTATATGGTGTTGTATTTGTGATGCAGAGTGCTCAGGTTCAAGTTCGGTGAAGGACTCAATGTAAAATCAAGGTAAAACTAAACTGCATTGCCTTTTGAAAACACTATCGGTACCCCAAGTAGTGTATTTTAGATTTGCAAAAATGTAAACAGCACCCTCTAGTGAATTTGTCATCTGTAGGGTGCAACAAAATGTACCTGGGGGAACACATTTCACATTTTGCAAAAAATGTAGGTTGATGCACATATTTACAATAAACGCAGATTGACCAATATATACAAATGTATATTGTTCAAAATCCACTTTCCATTCTTTCTTTCTTTCAGTTTATATGGTACGTTTTAAAACAAACTAAAGTTTGACCAAAATGCTGCACATAAAACTGACAAGAAAACAAGCAATTAAAATGTATTTTGCTCTTTGTCAGGTCTCTTTTAAAGAGTTAGTTCATCCTCAAAATATTAAAACAATCAATTACTTACCCTCATGTCATTCAAAACCCCGAATGAAGATATTTTAGAGAAAAAATCAGACCTCCCTCATCAAAGCATCATCAACAAATAAATAATAATAATAATAATAATAATAATATTTTATATATATATATATATATATATATATATATATATATATATATATATATATATATATATATATATATATATATATATATATATATATATATATATACACACACATTTGAAACCAGAAGTTTACATACACTTTATAAAAAGGCACATAACCATTTAAAAAAAAGTTAGATGTTAATGTGACTAAACTTTTTCTCTTTTAGGGTGCTTTCACACCTAGACTTTTGTTCCGGAACGTGGCGCGTTTGCCCAGTTAGCGCGGTTCGTTTGGCATATGTGAACAGGGCAATCGCGCTCGGAATCGCGCCAAAGCAATCGCTCCGAGACCGCCTGAATGAGGTGGTCTCGGCTCGATTGAAACGAACCCTGGAGCGGATCGATTGTAGTGAGAAAGCGATACGATCCGAGCCCGGTTATATCACAGTGTTTTATGGATATGTAATAGGCATATGGCTATATGAAGAGAGAATTATGAGTAGATTATATGAGTCATTCCAGACATCCCAAGAAGTTCCGGTAGTATCCCGCAAATGCACAGAGACTCCCAGATGCCCGCAAACAAGTGATAATCTCCCGGAAATCGCGCGTCTTCCTCCCGGTCCTCAAAATACGTCGCGCACCCTTCTCATCACCCCTCCCCTCCTCGCTCTTCAGACATGTCGCGCGCACGCTGTCAAACACCACCAAACCACCCCCGACAGCTGAGCGGGACTCTGCTAAATAAACCATGAAACTCTGACCAATGTGAGGAGAGTTTACTCACACGTGACTTGTTTTAGCTATTTTGGTCCGTTTAGAAACTTTGCAGTGTGAAAGCGAACCGCGCCAACAACAAAGAGCAACAATGTAACAATTTTAATCCCTGTTTCGGAACAACTGAATCGATTCACTGGTGTGAAAGCACCCTTAGGTAAGTGTCGGATTATCAAATTTGTTTCTGTTATGCTTAATAGCAGAATAATGAGAGAGATATTTTTTGAGAAATTGTTATAACTTTTCTTGAAAGTCAAGTTTACATACAATAAGATTATTATGCCTCTGAAAAAGCTCAGATGATGGTGTCAAGGTTTTGGAAGTTTCTGATTGGCTAATTGACAACATTTGAGTTAATTGGAGGCACAACTGTAGAATAGTATTTAAGGAAAACCTCAAACACACTGCTTCCTTGTGTGACAACATGGGGAAATTAACAAGCCAGAGTCAACAAAAAAAGCCAGATTACAATTTGCTAAATTACACTCAGAAAAATAATAATTTTTGGAGACATGTCCTGTGGTCTGATGGAACTAAGAATTAACTGTTTGGCCATAATGACCAGTGTTACATTTGAAGGAAAAAAAGGGAAAGCTTACAAGCCTAGGAACACCATCCCAACTGTGAAGGATGGGGGCGGCAGCATCATGTTGTGGGGCTGTTTTGCTGAAGGAGGGACTGGTCCACTTCACAGCATAGATGGCATCATGAAGAAAGAACATTATGTAGAAATACTGAAGCAACATCTCAAGACATCAGCCAGGAATTTAAAACTTGGCCACAAATGGGTCTTCCAAACAGACCATGACCCTAAGCATACTGCCAAATTAGTTAAAATATGCTTTAAGGACAACAGAGTGAATGTTTTGGAGTGGCCATCACAAAGCCCTGACCTCAATCCTATAGAAAATTTGTGGGCAGAGTTGAAAAAGCTTGTGCGAGCAAGACAGCAAACAAATCTGCCTCAGTTACACCAATTCTGTCAGGAGGAATGGGATAAAATTCTTTCAAATTATTGTGAGACGCTTGTGGAAGAATACCCAAAACATTTGACCAAAGTTATACAGTTTAAAAGCAAAGCTAAAAAAATACCAAGGAAATGTATGTAAACTTTTGACTGACTACAAATTAACAAAAAATTCTCCAAAAAAAATACTCTGATTATTCTGGCATTTAGCAAATGTAAATGATTTAGGTAATCCTAACGGACCTAAAATAGTAAACTTTTAGTATGATTTACCATCAGACATTTTTAAAAAAAATAGTTATGTTCCTTTTTTTAGAGTGTATGTAAACTTATGGTTCCAGCTGCATATATATACAACAGTTCTCTCTGGTTCTCGAATCTGATTGGCTGATAGTTGTGTAATGTTCTGCAATAAAAGCACTCATACAGCCTCCTCACCCTTGTGTATTACTCCGCCCACATAGAGTGACAGCAGATCAACAGACTCACTACAGTTTTATAAATATTGCAGCTGTTGGGCAACAATGTACTTTTGAGGCTTTTTTATATAATAATGTTGTTGTTTAGATTGAAACTATGCAGTTTATTAACAAGGATAGTGCCTATTTTAAATATTTATAGTTTTGGAGATACAACGAGTCGGCATCCATCAGCCTGTCATACTGAGGAAAGCAAAGACGGTTGATGTTCTGCCACAAGATGGCAACAGAGACTGCATAACAAGCCCTTAGAGGAGAAAAACTCAGCATAATTTCAAACTACAGCTGATCAAATCATTATAAAACGGGTAAGTGACATTCTAAGTCAATCTCTCTCTTTTGTATGTTGAAATGCTGTATTTAAACTATAATAATCTGGAAGTGTTTGCTTTGGCTTTTTTTGGGGTTAATTATTGTGATCTCCCGAATGCTACTGCGAAATATTGGGAAATCTCTGTAGACTGATGGCATTTCATAATCTTAAAATGTGAGCAAAAACACCTGTTTTGTCAACACTTTAGACATTACGCTAGAGAATCATTCAAATACTAGCTATAAAGTGACGTTGGTGAATTAGTAACGGTTTCTGCTGTTCTGACATCAGCTGTAGATGTGTATGAACGGTGGAGGAAAGTAGTTTCTCATACAGGATCATAAAGGATTTTTAGACTATCCATGTTTGATTTTCTTTTTTATATAAACGATTATGCCGTCGAACTGCTGTATAAACACAATATCACACGAGTAGCAGTGCGATATGGCTGTATATCATCACTGGGGGACACCAAGACACTGGGCCTGGGACCTAAACTTTAAAGTTCATAACAATTGTGCTCATGAACGAGCGCCCTACGCTGACACTGTGGAGAAGAAACATCAGAATATTGCCATTACATCACTAAAGACACATAGACTGTTTTAACTATGTTTTTTGGTACCTCTTGGGATCTGAATCAGGACTACTGCTGTCTACGGAGAATCAATGAGCTCTCATATTTCAGACAAAGGTCTTTAGGGGGTTTCGAATGGCACAAAGTTGATAAATAATTGACAGAATTTTTTTTTTGTGTGTGAACTATTCCTTTAAGTTCTGCCTTATATGGCTCAGATATACTGTACTTATAGACCATTTCAATGTGGTCATGTCATTGGCCCATGAACATTTCCTGTTTGTTATCAAATTATTTCATAACTGTAACAAGAGGCAATTCAATCATAACCTAATGTTAAAACAGCTATAATAACATTATTCATCAGTATGTGTTTCTTTTTGGCTTCTCGGAAGCTGTAGAAATTAAAAATGTAAAACAGGAATTACATTGGGACTATTGTTTGTGTTTACATCCTTCAAAATGGTCTATATAATCGACAATCTGATTGGATTGAAAATTCAGATTTTGCTCTCCAGGGATTTTCTGAAAGATTGCTCTTATGCTCAGCCAAGTTCCATTTAAATATTTGTAAAAATCCAGTCATGTTATGAAGTAGGGCTGGACGCTAAAATGAAGATAATCCTAACCACATCACATTCTTTTGATAAAACACTAACACACATTTAGTTCATGTTTGGTATGACGTTCATGATCCAAAGTGAAACTACCGTAAAAGCTGATGGACATGCACAATTGTGAGTTTAGACTTGTGGACAGGTCTCAAACCGATCACGCAAGAAAAGAAGTCTCTGTGATCTATTTTAAAGCTGACAAATGGGAGAAACTGTCAATAGGAATTCTATCAAGCTATGAGTATACCTTTGGGCTCACATAAAACACAAATAGTGACTTTAACAATTTCTTCTTTAGTGTCAGTATAGGGTGCACATCCACAAGAGCACTGTGCTCTTTATGCGTGTCATGCTTGATTGTACTGCAGACGTACACCTCGGACACACCTGTGCTTTGTAAATTATTATAAAATTATTGCTCTGTTAAACATCATTTGGGAAATATTTAAAAAAGAAAAAAACTTCAACTGTGTGTATACATATACAGTATATATATATATATATATATATATATATATATATATATATATATATATAGCACTGCACTCTGTACTCACACACCTGGACAATAAAAACACTTATGCACGAATGCTGTTTGTTGACTTCAGTTCAGCATTCAACACTGTCATACCCTCTAAGTTAAGGATCAAACTTAGAGACCTGGATATCGACACGTCTCTCTGCAACTGGGTTATGGACTTTCTGACTAACAGACCTCAGAATGTTAGATCAGGCCACATCTGCTCCACCACCATCACACTCAACACTGGTGTACCACAGGGCTGTGTGCTGAGCCCCTTCCTCTACTCCCTTTTTACCATCGACTGTAGGCCTGTGAACAGTTCTAACACCATCATCAAATTTGCAGATGACACCACAGTGATTGGTCTAATCAGCAACAATGATGAGACTGCCTACAGGGAGGAGATACAGCATCTGGCCACCTGGTGCACCGACAATAATCTGCTCCTTAACACCGACAAGACCAAGGAGCTCATTGTGGACTTCAGGAAGGGACGAACAGGTTCACATGATCCCATCCACATCAATGGGATGGCCGTCGAGCCTGTCTCATCCTTCAAGTTCCTGGGGACCCACATCTCAAAGGACTTTTCCTGGACCACCAACACCTCCAGCCTGGTCAAGAAGGCTCACCAGCGCCTATTTTTCTTAAGGCAACTTAAGAAGAACCAGCTGTCATCAGCCGTCTTGGTGAACTTCTACCGCTGCACAATAGAGAGCATCCTGACGAACTGTGTCACAGTCTGGTATGGAAGCTGCTCTGTTGCGGAGCGTAAGGCACTGCAGCGGGTGGTGAAAACTGCCCAACGCATCACAGGGACCACACTGCCAACCATAGAGGACATCCAGAGGAAACACTGTCTGCGCCGAGCACGCAGTATTCTTAAAGATTCCTCTCACCCTGCTCACAGACTGTTTTCTCTCCTGCCTTCTGGCAGGCGCTTCAGGCTCCCCCGGACAAAAACCAGCAGACTAAGAAACAGCATTTTTCCCAGAGCTGTCTCCCTTTTGAACTCTTTGTACATATATTGTATATATATACACATATATAGTATATATATACATATATGTATATATACATATATGTATATATATACACACACACACTATATATATATATATATATATATATATATATATATATATATATATATATATATATATTGTACATATATACATATATGTATATATATACATATATGTATATATATATATATACACACATATATACACACACACACACACACACATATATATATATATATATATATATATATATATATATATATATATATATATATATATATATATATATATATATATATATATATATATATATATATATATATATACAGTATACACACACACACACATACATATATATATATATATATATATATATATATATATATATATATATATATATATTTTATTTTTATTTTTTTTATACACACATACAGGGCTTTACCTTAACATCCGCGGGTAGATTTCAGCCATGGCGGGTTAGAAAGACACTCTCACTAGCCACTTTGGAAGATCATTTTTAAATGATAGTTTTCTTAAAAGCAGGGTTCGACAATACAGATGGCCCAATATGTGTGCAAATGTCATCTTAGAATCAACAAGCAGCATGACAACCGACAAAAATAGCGTTCGCACGAGCAAAGGAAAGCAGGAGAATCCCGAATGAGAGGATGATCACTCGCGCACACAGGTGATGTGATGCGCGCTCCCGTTTCCTGGCGCGAAGCGACCGTGCCTTGAGGAAACGTAACTGCTGCGATCGGTTCTCTTTCAAATAGATTGGACAAAAAGTGATGCTCGTACACACACAGTCCTGCTGCTTCCAAAAGCTCTGGATGTTTTTAAAATATGTTTTTTTGTAAGCAGCAGCGGTTGCCAGTTTTGTTTAAACTATTCTTTTAACAGAACAGATTATGGACCTAACGTTACCCGTGTGCATGTTGTCATCCTTTATTATCACACGGTATGTTTTTCACCTGCTCCCCATGTATGTGTAGTTAACTAGTGACCTGAGAAACCTTTGGCCTGGACAGACTACTGTGCATAGTTTTAGATACATGACAATAATTATTTTTTAAATGCAATAGTTTTTTTTAATAAAGGTTTTGTTAAATAAAAAAAGAGCATGTATACTGCTATATTTGGCATGTTTTGACATATTATTTAACATTTGTGGCAAAGAAATAATTATTTATTTATTTTTGGTGTGGTTTAGAGAAAAATTGGGTAAATCCTTAGTGTTGAGCCCTGAAAAGTCCTGTGAAATAAAAACTAATTCCAATGCGACACTATGAAACCACAGCCCATTTGCTCATGCACATTAAGCAAGTTCATACACACAAAAAAGTGAAATGAATGAGGAGGCATGTGGACATAACACAAAGTCAAAATTAAGTAATTTTTAGCATGTCAAAGTCAAATTTATGCATATAAAATATATTTTCCCAACAACAAAATTGTGGCTAGTGAAAATGGCGAGTGGCTAGTAATGTTGGAAGTATTTTTTCTATTTATTTTTATATCTGAATAAAATTGGGAATTTACCATAGTTTTAACTTTAATAATTTGGTATATTTACCCTTGGCCCACAGTGTCGTTTTTGGCCCTTCACAAGAAAAAGTTTGGGCACCCCTGGTCTAGACACACGCCTCATAAGTTTTAAACACATTTTGTTTAAAAGAGAAGTTTTATATTTGGCATGTAAACCTGAAGACTTTTCTTTATTTCCCTTTTCTTAGGCAGATTAGAGTAACCACAACTGTTAACTGTTAAGAATTTGAGTAAATTACACAGTATTTAACTGTAACATGAACTGTATTTTACTTTAGGAGAGTTCTGCAGTATATTACTGTATTTTAAAGTTGCATTTTGAAATGTACTCTATATTTTACAGAAAAGATATATAAGACTGCAAATACATATATAGCGAGATAAATGGTGCTGTAAATGTAAATACAGTATTCTTGCTGTAATTGATTTATAGTATGTTACTGGTGAACTGCTGCCAGTAAGTTATTGTAGATTTTACAGGAAATTGTTATCTGTGTGTTATTACAAGCTAGTTTTGTGTTTTGGCGGCATGGGGGCGCACTGGGTAGCGTTGTCGCCTCACAGCAAGGAGGTCGCTGGTTTGAGCCCCGTTTGCAAGGGTGTAAAATTGGCATGGACTGTGGCATGAAATGTCCCTACCAATAATTTAATCGACTTCAAGATAAAACAACGCTGCGTCAACCCATAGTAACCTACACGTGCACAAAGTCAAGTTGGCTACGAGTTCACCGTAATACTATTAGCCAAGGCTGTGCAATTAATCAAAATTCAGTCTCAAATTTTGGCCTCCATGATTATAATAAAACAATAATCGGGATAAAACAGTTCAATTGCGTCACACCTCTTTAGATTTCTTTACATTCACACCTCCTCAAAGCCTGACTGCAGTAAAATCATGTAAATTGGCTTTTGGCAGCATGGGACGTGATTGTTATTTGTATTATTAAGTGTTTATTTTATATTATTCAGTACCTTATTTATGTTTTTTAAAGCGCGAAACAAATCTACACCCTTGCCAAGCTGAGTTAGGTGGCATTTCTGTGTGGAGTTTGCATGTTCTCCCGGAGTTCATGTGGGTTTCCTTCGGGTGCTCCGGTTTCCCCCACAGTGAATTGGGTAAGCTAGTAGTGTATGTGTGCATATCCTGGTCCTCCAGGTTGGGGGTTGACTGTTGGGCTAACGACCTACCATATAAAAATTAGATGTTACGAAACACCAACATGATGCGGCTAAATATCAACTTCGATATAAACGGCCCTGTAAGTAAGTAAGTGTTATGTTTTGCCATATTACTTTCTTTTCTTTGGCGATGCTTAATTATTATCCTTTTTCCCTTACATTTATTCATTCGTTTATTTTTAGTTATGTAAATGTATTGTACTTATTTCTGCTATTTGGATTTTTTCACTTGTGTAAATAAATTAATTATCTTTGACAATTCCGTTGTTGTCTTGGTTTTTTTGCCACCAACCTGCGCAAACATAATCACAAATTAAATGTTACCTCTTTATAACCCTTAAGATCTTTGCACACAGAAATTCTAAATTTTTCTGTGTTTTTTTCGTATTCAGACTCTCTATGTGACAATCTTTTCAGATTTGATGCATATTAATTAATCTGTTGTGAAATAATTCTCAAAACAAAACAAAATGGAGTCTTCGAGTAGTGACTCTCCCTGCTTAACAAAAGAAAAAGAAAGAGGAAATATTGGCTCTATCCCATCCTTAAATTGTGGAGAGTGGAAGGAGAGTTCCACCTTCTTATCAAAGGTCTGCAGGGTTATCCTGACCAATTCAAAGTTTATTTCAGGAGGTCAGTGGCTCAGTTTGATACTTTTCTAGCAGTACTGGAACCACATATTATAAAGAAGACCACCAATTTCTGTAAACCAATTGATCCTGAACTGAGACTGGCAGTTTGTCCAAGGTGCAGACACACACATGCAAACATACACACATTTAAATATTTTTAAAAATATTATTTTTAGAAGTAGGGCTGGGTGCTAAAATGAAGACAATCCTCACCATATCATATTCTTTTGATAAAACACACACATACATTTAGTTCATGTTTGGTATGACGTTAAGACCCAAAGTGGAACTACTGTAAAAGCTGCTGGACATGCACAACAGCAGCACAGTGCAAGTTTAGACTTGTTTATAAGTGGACAGGGCTCAAACTGATCACACAAGAAAAGATGTCTCTGTGATCTATTTTAAAGCTGACAAATAGGAGAAACTGTGCCATGAATTGACCAGTTTGAAGAGTATTACTTAGATTTACAGTGGATTTACTGTAGTACATAGAACCACACCAGAATGGTGTCTTTAGTTTTGTTAGGTTTATTATTTTTGTTTTATTATTAATGTAGATATATATTAAGTGAGTGATGGAGTATATTTGCAGGAGTTATGAGCTACAGTATAGCATTTGCATTTCAGGCTATTGTTTTTTTTATAGAATGATCACAGAAACTACATAGTTGTATTTAACATGGCAATGAGGTGCTATATTTGTATATTTTTTTTACATGATGATAATTATTGTATGATGCTATGAATTTCATACAGCTAGTTTATTTGAAAAAAAAAAACTACTAATTTTATTGTTTTAATGAACAAATTTTTTTTAAATATTGAACTGTATCCTTTCAAAAAAAAAAAAAAAAAAAAAAAAAACATTTTCATGATTTGATGTCACCCACTGGAAATCCAGGAAATAAGTAATTCATTTATAAATAAATAATAAATTCATTTTAGAGGCTATTTATATATAATTTTATACTTTGCTCATATCCAGCCCTACTGTGTACATTATAATTTAAAAAAAGCATTACTATGAAAGTTTATTTCTGCAACAGAACGAATAAATTTATTAATTTATTAAAAATCTATATTTTTTAAAACTTTAAAAAAATAATAATAAATTATAAATATTAATATTAATAAAATAAGTAATAAAGAGAATATTTTCTTTTTCTGTTTAAAAGAAAAATAAACTCAAACAGGTTTTAAACAAGTCAAGAGAGAGTAAATGGTTACAGAATTTAAATTTTTGGGTGAACTATCCCTTTAAGCATCAAGTGTCACATACAAGATCTATCATAAACAATTCTAATATGCTAAATTTGTGCTGATTATTATTATTTTTGGAGATTATTATTTTATTTTATATTAGCTAATTAATGATTTAAAAATCCTTATTGAAGCATCGAAAAAATCCCTTTATACCCTTTAGGTTTCCAGCTTGAAAATATTTTTTTTTTTTTTCTCCCAGCAGAAGAAGAAACTTAAACAGGTTTAGGAAACGTGGGGGAAAGTTTCATTTTTGGGTGAACTATCCCTTTAAGCATCAAGTGTCACATACATGATCTATGAAAAACAATTCTAATATACTAAATTTGTGCTAAATATTATTATTATTGGAGATTATTATTTCAGTATTAAATTTTAAAATTGCTAATTAATCTAATGATTTAAAAATTCAAATTGTATATATTGACACAGGACTTGAAGCATACAAAATTACTTTAAGCCCTATAGGTTTCTTTATTCCGTTGAATACAAAAAAATTATATTTTAACGAAAGCTAAAGACTGGTAACCACTGACATCCATAGAATCTAAAATATATACTTTGAAAGTCAGTGGTTACATGTTTCCAAAAGTGAGGGAAAGTCACATTTTGGTGAACTATGTCCCTTTAGGAAAATATAACAGAACCCGCTGTTATACTCAAATCAATCAGAAACAAACTGAAATCATACTTCCTTTAAATAATACACGGTTAAACGATGATAATCAGCTATGCTTTCTGTCATCTTGCCACTCTGAAGTCTGAGAAACAAATTTGACTCTACAAAGTGAAAGACAACACTTCAACGCGTTTGCATCCCCACTCTCGTGTGTTTTGAATGGAAATTAATAGAACATCCAAGCGTAACGTGACAACACTTTGGGAAAGCGAGATGTTGGTGTCAATACGCCCGGCGGGAAATATGAGAACTGTATATAAACACAGCGATGAATTATAGTATACCTTTACGGATTATCAATGTTATATGAAGGAAATGCAGATTGTGCGTTGAAACATATTTGCATACTTTCAGAGTGACTGAGTTACCAAACCACAAAAGCGAAAATATAGTCTTGGAAATGTTCAAACTATATCACATGCTCATATTAATTTCCTCTTCACTTAAACCGCACTTATACACTTCTAAGGGAGCTCAAAGTAAACCGAATTTGTCGTCAGAAAGCAGTTCTTGCTACATTCACTTCAGAAATCGTATTTCTTTTCTCTCAGTGAAATCAGGGAAACATTATTTATTCAGCATCCGCGGACGTATTAAAAGCAAATGTTTCGCTTTAAACAAAAAAAAAAAGTAAATACAGACTTACTGGGAAACTGAAAGAAAGCATGTCACTTTTGTTCTTAACATGAGCCGCATTAACAGCGGTTGGGTCATTCCTGTTATGCAGTACAGCTGAAGCATAGCCTGGAAGATTTTTTAGAAATATTATCAAGTCAAACTCAGGCATATAAAATGGAATTACAACTCGCATAATAGGATGGAAATGAAGAGCTAAAGTTAGTCATTGCTTGAAGAGACTGACTGCTTACATAAAGGGTTTCGACTTGAAGTGAAATTATGTAAATTTATGTCATGCTGTCATACACACATACACATCTGGACTGAGACAAACAAAATAATACCACAAAACATGACAGAATTCATCCAATAAATCGCTAATGCTGTTTTTTCCTGCCCCAAACTATTTCGTGGATGATGTCATTTGTTCTGAAAATCAACTGAAAAGTGAAGGATTGGAAATAGGCTACAGCAACAACAAAAAAAGGTGAGTGGATAGATACTTCACCCAAAAATGTACATACAGTGCTCAGCATATATAAGTAAGCATCATATTTTTAATAGGAAGCTATACAATATTATATTTGTGCATATACATTAATCAGTACTGAAGCCAAATCTGGAGCTTATCTAACTAAATAACTTACGATAACGGTCCAAAAACTAGTACATACAAATTTATATGTTATAGAAAAATATTAAATACAAATTTGCAAAAGAGGAAAAATCAAGAGAAGCAAATCTAGTTGAAATTTTGTAGGTTGTATTTTATTTATTTTTTTTGCAATACTTTGCTTGAATTTAATTGTATTATCTTTATATTTCTAAATGTGTTTGGTGACTAAAATATTATTTTAATAAATATATCTCTAATAAATCTGTTTCGTTTAAATGCACCAAAATACATTGCCTATATTCACTGAGAAATGGATAAAAATATTCATTTTCAAAATGGGGTGTTCTCAATTATGCTGAGCACTGTGTTATTTCCTAGTCAATTATGCCATTTGTTGTGAAAAGCAAAGGATTGAAAATACAGCAACAAAAAAGATGATTTATGCCATTTTCATCCCAATGCTATGTATATGTATACAGTGCTCAGCATACAAGAGTACACATAACTCTTTTAAATGAATACCTTCTATGGATGCTTTACAACATATTTTTGTATATACAGTACATTACATAGGCCATTAGCCAAAGGTACAGAATTTGTCCCATACATGAGCTCATCTGTCCTATTTTGACCTATTATGCCATCATACAGTAAATAGTAAAAATAATCCATCGAGAAAGGCTTTAAAACCAAGCGGAATCTTCTGCTGGCTGTTGTAACTTTTGCTAATCGGTTTAGTTTAATACAAACAAGTATTTTTAATGAGTCAAACATCCAGCTGTGCAAGAAAACTTACAATCTGACATAAGTGAAGTCATCTTTCGCTGCTGTATTGTTCTTAAATGGAGAAAACAGTTTACAAGCAACTTTTATTCTAAATCTTAGACCTTACTTCAAACAAAGAATGACCAATAAAAAGTGCGAAAGATCAAAAGCGGCCTATATTAAAAATAATTTGAACACTAATTTGACTATTGTTGTTATCCATGAATTTTCATACGTACTTTTTACAAGAGAGGCTAGAAAAATTGTGAAGCTCTACATTGTTATTATTATTATTCGAATTTTTTAATCATTCAAATGGCCAAATTCTGAAGAAAGTTGAATGTGCTTTGGGCCAGTTTGGTACTTGCATAATAAAGAACAATAGGCCACTGACTTTAACAGATTAAGTTTTTTCCTAATGATAAATGATGTGTTAAATTGGTATTTTTAAAAAATTAAGTGATGTATTCATATTTCTTTATTGTAAATATTTAGGAAATATTTTTGGTACATCAAAACGTGTGATTATGATGACCATCCGACAAGCTAATCTATCTTAAAATGTCACTAAAATGCAGTATTTAAATCTCATAATGAAGTAGAAAATGAGGTGAATAATTGCATAAAGGTCCACTTTTTGAGAAAAGAGAACCATCCCTTTCACCAGCCTGGCCACGGGCCTGTTACATAAGACAGTACCAAAACAAAAACTGGAACTAATTTAACAAATTAACTTAAGATCACATTTTAAAATTGTTGAATATGTTAAAATATATATTTAAAAAAACAAAAACAACATAATAAAGCTGAAAAAGCAAGAGCACCATAAATATAATACATTTTGTTGACATTTTTTGCAATATATAATTTGAATTTAAATGTACTATATTCAAGGTTCATACACATTTTTACTACTTTCAAGTACATTTTCATAACGTAATGTTTCATGTATTGTCTACATATGCATGGTAAATAATAAGAAAACAATGATGTTTAAATTTAATACAGTATATCATAGAACGCGCAACAATCTCTTTTGTTTAAATTTGTTTTTATATTTATGTAAAATTGATTTTGATAATGCTTACACAGCATTAACTATGTGAGGCAAGTTTTTGGCCAAAGACAGAAAATAAGTAAAGACAATTAACCTATATTCAAGTTAGGGCTGCATAATATATCGTTTCAGCATCAATATCGCAATGTGTGCATCCACAATAGTCACATCGCAGGATGTGGGGATTATAGCTTATTATAGTTTAATCATAATGGAGTAAAAGTAAATCATCTGCATGCATTTTTAAAGAGATAGTTCACCACAAAATTACTTACCATTTTCATTACACCCTTCACTTGTTTTGAGTTTTCTTTTTTTTTTTTTTTTAAATGAACACAAAAAGAATATAATTTAATAACTCCTACAGTACTGAACCAAGTGAAGTGTGAGTAAATAGTGAGTACATTTTAATCTTTGAGTAAACTGTCCCTTTAAGGCCTGTGATTGTTTGAACATTTCAATATTTCAAATTTTAAAACATCCGGCCACAAGAAATGTAATAAAGTATCTTCAATAAAGATTAAATAATATACAATGAAGACTATGCAGTGTTGACTATTCAATATCTGTAGCTGAATAGTGAATACCTGAAAACTATAATTCACTTTTATCTTTACTATATTTTATTTATCTAATTTATTTGTGATCTATTATTCGAGATTCACTCCCCTACAAAATCCCCCCAATCAATCCAATCCACCATTTTTCCAATATCGCGCAGCCCTAATTCAAATATATAGATATTTGTTAAATTAATTTCCATGACATTTTTTCAAAACTTTGTGGGTTTTTCTGTTTTTCCAAAACTTTTCCAGGCCTGGAATATGCCATGTCAAAATTTCATGACTTTTCCAGCTTTTCCATGACCGTATGAACGCTGTATATTTTTATTCTTAAATATGTTAAGTTACCAAACTCATATTTTAATGAATATAATAAAACTGTTTCATTTAAAATGCTAAAATATTTTGTCAATCACTGAGAAATAAATAAAAATTATCTGAATTTATGTACTGATTTATGCTGTGCACTATACAAGAAAAAAATAAATGCAGCATTTTTAATTAAATAAATGTTATATAAATTAATTGATTTATTTAGTTTATATAAATGTTAAATAAATTAAAACATTTTTTTGTTTAAATTACATTGTAAAAAATAACATCCACTCACATTTTTTGAAATTATTTTAAATTAACCCACTTAATCATTATACTCAGATCAAATTTTAATCCCATAAATTAATACAGTCATGAATAATTACCACATAACGAGAATGACCCCTTTCTGAGCATGTTAAAAGTCTACAAGAACTGGAGCACATCTCTGATGACTCCATATTTCTCTTTAAAAAAAAAAAAAATAAGTACGTTCCGACAGTACTGAAAGCAGTGAATGCCAAATGTAAACACTTTGATTAAATAAATATATTGGCATAGCTTTAATGAGCAATAACACTTCGTACACAAAAGTATTTTGTTTTTTTTTCTTTTCTCTCTTATTTGGTCAAACATGTGGTGATGCACAGATGACATTCTGGTCCTGAACATACAGCACGTGGCTGTGCACGGTATGATGCAAACAGTTACATTCCACTGAGCCATTAAGCATAACATAAATAACGGTTTGTACAGGACGAGTATCAGGCTGTGATCAAATGCAAAAAAAAAATACATCAAACGTCTTTGGCGGTGATTTATATTTTGGGCACTGTCAATAATGGCCTGCTCAAATCCTTGGCCTCGCCAGCCGTGCGAACACGTAGATATCCCAGCAGAGACATGGAATGCTGACAGTATTCTTCCACCTGTCTGATCTGTTGATAGTTGAGCACAGTTCTCCAGGCGTTGACCGCCTGCGTGGCGTTCCTGGAGGACACGATGAACGGTTTGGTGGAGGCGTTGGGTCCTGTTGTCATGTTCATGGCAAAGATCTCAATATCGTGATTGGCTGAAAGATTCACAAATCGATAAACATTCCTAACAGATCTGACTGGGTTCTCCACCAGGTCCTCGTAGCGCACAGTCATGTACTTGCCTTTGAACCAGTTGGGTGGGTGAAGAGCAGTTTTCAGCGTTTTGGACATTTGTTCGCAGATCACCTCCATGGCCCCGATGGAGTGGTAATCTGAACCGTCTTTTTTGTTCATCTTGTGGTTGGGGTCCACGAATGGCACGCGTCGAAGCTTGGGGTCTCTGCTGCGCACCACCTGCAGATTCTCCCGAATGAGTCCGTGTCTTGATTTAATCCTGGAGTTGGCCACCGCCCGTGGGTCTCTGACCAAGTGGATGACTTTGAGATTGAGTGAGGGGTCCTCCATTAGAGGCGCCAGAATGTTGACATCCAGAATGCGCACTCCCTTTATCACGATGGTGTTGTATTTTAAGCACTCCTCCTCTAGCATCTGAAGACTCTGCGGAGGACACTTTTTGCAGACCTTCTCGTCCACCATTCCCACCACATCCTTCCTGTAGGATGAGCAGAAGGGGTAGGAGCAGATGACTTTATTGATGGCGGCCCCAAAAAGTCCCAAGGAGGTTATGTTCTTCCCTCCGGGGCTGTTGTACAGTTGAAAAACTGAGAAGTCACACCTGTAAAGGGAGCTTAGCATGTCCCGGGCTGCTCCTTGGAGGGATACGGCGTCCCCCGGGTATAGCTTTTGCCAAATATGCCACATAGGCTCATACAAGAAAAACACATCAGGGTTTTGGTTGAAGAGCTCCCCAAAAAAAGAGGAGCCAGACCTCCAAGTGGTCAACACGTAGACCAGCTGCCTTTTCTTGACCTGCGGGGCTTTATAAAGATAGCGGATGTCTGATCTGCTTTGGAAGTTCACTCCCTGCATTGGCTGACTGCACTGCTGAGGCTCTTTGGTCCATTTGTAGTTAGCCAGGTTCAGCATGGTCAAAGCCACCAGCAGAAAATAGGCCAGAAACATGATGATCTTCCTCCGCCGTAGCACTTTCATCACAATGCCTGGGTTGGCTATTATTTTGGTGTGGCTCCTCGCGCAAGGCTTGTGTTTCCTTCCAAAGCCAGCATTCTTCTCCCATGGTGGTGTGAATTTTAGAGGGTAGGGTTTGTTTTTCATTTATGACACAGGCGAATTAGGGATGTCCTAAACACAGCTGCGGAGAATCACACGCGCCGACGATGGCATAGAGGAAAGCGTGACATCTGCCCCAAGCCCATGTAATCGATTTTCGATTAGGTGGTGCGTGGGAGAGGAGGGAATGCCCGACGCTCCAAAACACTAGACAAAATGAAAACAAACCGCACCGCAATGCGCAGGGTTTCATTCGGATGCGAGGCAGCGGATGCCGTTCGTAATATTTAACGGGTTTGCAATGCAAAGTCAAGCTTATTGCGTTTGCTTACCGATGAAAAGCGGCGGGGGGATTCATCCCGTTATCACAGCTCGTCCGGGCCACGAGCTGGGCTAAAATGGCGATATAGATGCGTGCGCGACCATTTGAGTGCCAGCACGTAATCACGTAGTTCCTTTTAAATTCGAAAGAACCAAAAGAAAAAGCATCTCCCCTCGGAGTGGTACCTCTGTTGTCCGGGCGTACGCTGTAACTAATTGGTACTGCACGAAGCAATGGCAGCAAAGGGAGCCAAAAGTTCCGCCTCCTGTAAGCGCTGATTGGTGGAGCGACAAGCGTCTTGGCGTTATTTCATTACGCTATTGGTTTGCCTCAACGTCAGTCAAAGCTCTCCGCTCACATAGACTGCTACATAGCAACATAATGCACTATAAATCATATTAAAGTGTGATATTTGTCCATTAAAGTGCACGGGTTTTGTCTGAAAAATTCAGTGTATGAATTTATTCATATTCTATACACATTAATACATTTTAAAGACGTATTAAGGGCTTTTTAACTGTTTAGATGAGCAATATTTAAAGGCAAGTGTTACACTTGTATTACATTAATATTTCACTTTATATATCAATATATTTATCATATGATAATACTGTCTATATGATATAATACTGTGTATATGGTGTAATAGTGTCTATAATGTCGTTGTTTTTGTGTTTCTTTTTTTTTTTTTTTTACAAAGTAACCTCTTGGGGTTTCCCTTCGTTTTAAAGGTGGCAAACCCAGTACTAAACAACGATTATTTGTGATTAAAATCAGTGTAAGCAGAAATTTGTTACGTAATTTGAGAACAATGACATAGTCATAGTTATTTCACTACAAATACCCAAACAATGCCTGTTCTGCTAACTGCTAGTTAGCGGCTAGCGCCACCTGCTGCTCGTTTTCCATTATCTGTTTTTGTTCTCTCTGCCTATTATTTTCCATTAAAACATTAATGAACAATAATAACAGGTTGGTACAGGAAAAAAGGGGAATTTCTTATCTGTCTCACGTTGTGTTTGTGAAAGTAGATTTGGATAATACATTAGGCAGTTGCAGCAGCGCATTAGGCTGGAGTTCTGCCACAGTCATTGCTTCAGGCAACTTAGAGAAACTTGTATTGTGTGGGATTGTAGGAATGTTTGTTCACAGAAAGACTGAACTATTTGGGCAATACAGACTTGTTTCTCTGTCTTTGTTTCTAGTTTATTCTTTAGAAGGCCGCGATGCTGTGCTCACCACTATAGTTTATTCGCCTTGATCAGTGTGTGATCTTCATGCACTTTGTAGCTACTGTTGATCTGTGGATTGTTGTCTGATATTACAGTTATCTAAAGGAAAGCCATGGCGCTCGTCACCAGAGGACTCCACAGGATATTCTTGTGGACCAAAAGACAAAATAGTACAATTACAGGTGAGATAAATGTTATGCTTCATAATTTCATTGCAATGTAATGATATTTTCCTCTTCACATCTACTGAACTCTGTGTGGCTAAAGTCCAATTTCAGATGCTTTCTATATGTGTACCACAGGTTATTAGTTATACTGTAATCTGATATGCTGCTAATGGCATGGAAAATAATCTGTCAAACAGCCTTTTCTTTTTTTCTTTGCTTATTTATTATTATTATTATTATTATTATTTTGTAAATTATTAAGCACAACGACAGCAGTTTCTGTTGGGTTGAATTTTGACATGTTCAAGTACATATTGTTTAGTTGTTTAATATGTTTATGTAAGCTATTTTCCATAAATTTATTCAATATTTTAATAAATTATAATGATCATGATTGTGTACAACAAAATAATAATAAAATAATCTACTAACTTAATCTTTACTTAAAATAACAAGAAGCTAGTTTACTGTAGTTTATCCACAAATGTTTTGAGTAGCTTATTGGGTTTAAGCAGTAGTAGTATAAAACAATAGCAATTAGCATCCTAAAATGTATTAGTGTATATTTATATCCTGTAATTATACCAATACTTTCTGTTTGTTCTTAAAGGAACACACCATTTTTGGGGGTAAATAGGTTCATTTTACGACTCTCCTAGAGTTAGCTGAGTTTTGCAATTTTTTAAATCCATTGTGATCTCTGAGTCTGGCGGTGATCACTTTTAGCTTAGCTTAGCATAAGTCATTGAATTGGATTAGACCATTAGCATCTTACAAATTAAAAAAAAAAGTTTCGATAATTTTCCTCTTTAAAGCTTGATTGTTCTGTAGTTAAATTGTGTACTAAGGCTGTCTAAAAATGAAAGATGCTATTTTCTAGGCCGATATATAGGTATGTGCCAAAAAAATTGAAAATTGAAAAAAAGTGAAGTGTGTGTGTTATATTAGTTCACTACACACAAAGTGAAATATTTGAAGCCTTCATTTGTTTAAGTTTTATTGATTATGGATTAAAGATGAAAAATTCCCAAATCCAGTATTTCACAAAATTAAAAAAATTCATGTGACCAATAAAAAAGGATCTTAAACATATGTTGGCCTACTGAAAAGTCTGTTAGTGTACTATATTATGTCCTCAGCACTTTGTTGGGCATCCTTTTGCGCTAATTACAACATCAAGATGGAGTGGCATGGAGGCTATCAGACTTTGACACAGTTGAGTTGTTATGGTAGCCCAAGTTGCTTTGATATCAGCCTTCAGCTTATCTGCATCTCGGGGTCTCTGTTCCCTCATCTTCCTCTTGACAATAGCCCATGGATTTTCAATGGGGTTTAACAGGGGGTGTTTTCAGTCAGTTTCCTGGCCAATTAAGAACAGGGATACCATGGCTTAGCTTAGCTTTGGCACTGTGTGCATTTGCCAAGTCCTGCTGGAAAATAAAATCATCCTCTCCAAAAAGCTTGTCAGCAGCAGGAAGTGCTCTAAAACATCCTTTATAGAGCTGCGTTGACTGTGGACTTGATTAAAGACAATGGACCCACACCAGCATATCACATGGCTCTCCAAACCATCCCTGACTGTGGAAACTTTACTCTGGACATTAACCAGCTTGACTTTTATGTCTCTCCGCTCTTCCTCCAGATTCTGGGATCTTGATTTCCAAATGAAATACAAATGTGCTTTCATCTGAAAAGAGGACTTGGGACCACTGGGCAACAGCCCATGTCATGCAGATATCTGTATGTGGTGGTTCTTGATGCTCTGACACCAGTCTCGGTCACCCTTGCTTGACATTCCTCTCAAGGCTGCGGTCATACTTGTGCACCTCTTTTTAGCCACATTTTCCTTTCCTCTTAACATTCTATTAAAATACTTAGATACTGCACTCTGTGAGCATCCAGATTAATTTGCAATTGCCTTTTAAGACTTTTTCTCCTTATGGAGGGTTCCAACAATGGTCTTCTGCACAACCATCAAGTCAGAAGTCTATGTCATGATTCTGAATCCTACTAGGCTAGACCTAGACAATTTTAAGGCTTTGCATTAATTTGTGGACTAGATTGAGACACTGGGAGCCTACAATGCTGATCTTTGTCATGCTATTCTAATTTAGTGAAATACTGGATTTGGGATTTTTCATCTTTAATCCATAATCAAATTGAAACAAATAAAGGCTTGAAATATTTCACTTTGTGCGTATTAAACTAATGTAACACACAAGTTTCACTTTTTAAAACAAATTATTGAAATAAATGGACTTTCCCCTCAATATTCAAATTTTTTGGCACATACCTGTAGCTAGGAACTACCAACGAAAAAAAATGAAATTTGCTATTTTCAAGGCTGGGAACTACACTCATTCTGGCACAATAACCAAGGAATTTGAATAGCAACTTTTAATTTTACTTACACAGTACACAATGTAACTACAGAAGAGTCTAGCTTTAAATAAGAAAATTTGGTGATTTTTGTGCAAGATGCTAATGGTCTGATCCGATTCAATGATTTATGCTAAGCTAAGCTAAAAGTGCTCCCACCAGACCAGACAACTGTTTATCTCAGGGAGTTCTAAAATTAGCCTTTAATCCTAAAACAGCTCTGCTGAACACAAATGGGAAATTTAAAAATGAAACTAGTTTCATTTAAGCTGGTTGTTTACATATAAACAACAAATTTTTTCATGTTTGTTGAAATCAATGGCGTCAACAGAGATTTTTATCGATATGCAGGTAGCCATACAGTGCATACACATATACAGTTGAAGTCAAAATGATTACCTCTTCTGTGATTTTTCTTTATTATTATTATTATTATTATTATTCAAATATTTCCTAAATGAGCAAGGAATTTTTCACAGCATTTCCTATATTTTTTCTTCTAGTATTTGTTTTATTTTAGCTAGAAGAAAAGCAGTTTTTTAGTTTTTTTTAACCCATTTTAAAGTCCATATTATTAGCCACCTCAAGCAATATTTTTTCCGATTGTGTACAGAACAAACCATCATTGACTTTCCTAATTACCCTAACTTGACTAATTAACCTAGTTAAGCCTTTAAATGTCACTTTAAGCTGAATACTAGTATCTTGAAAAATATCTAGTAAAATATTATTTACTGCCATCATGGCAAAGATAAAATAAATCAGTTATTACAAATGAGATTTTAAAACTATTATGTTTAGAAATGTGTTGGAAAAAAGTCTTCTCTCCGTTAAACAGACATTGGGGAAAAATAAACAGGGGGTCTAATAAGTCAGGAGGGCTAATTATTCAGAATTTAACAGTACACCACCTAAAGTAAAATTATATTAAAACAAGGAAATTATCTTTGGCATACTTAACCGACATCCTGTTGCAAGGACGTAGGAAATGTGGAAACTGATCCTCTTTTCAGAGCGATCAATAATGCAGGTGGACACCCCAAGGCTGATGAGTCTCTTAAAGGAGTCAGTGCTGTATTGGGTATCAGTGAAACATTCTTGGGCCTCGAAACGGCTGCTTTCCTGCCTGTTGGTTCATCCAAAATATTTTACCAAGACTGCTTTTTTAACATAAGGAGAACAGACTCTGCATTTTTTTTTTATTATGGATAGCTCATAGATATTTTAGTCCATGGCAATTGTTGACTGCATCTCTTAAAAAACAGGAAGTGAGGAGATTTGTGAGTGGTAAGTTGATAATGTGTGCTATTTTAAGAGCTTGTTTTACTGACTCGGCTTGAATGAGAGTGCCAATGATGAACTTCCAATCTCCTCTTTTTCTTTTGGTTATTTTTTCCAAACTTTTATTCGTTTTCTCCGTATCAGACATGACTTGCATGATATTGTTTTCATTTTAATGATGTAACAATATATAATTTTATAAATCTTTATTTTTCACAGTGGTTTGAAAGTCCAGTAAACATATATATATATATATATATATATATATGCAGCAATTATTCATACGATGATCTTTTTGTCATTCTTTGTTTATTTTATTTTGTTGAAGTCAGAATTAATAGCCCCTCTGAATTATTAGCTCCCCTGTTTATTTTATTCCCCAATGTCTGTTTAACGGAGAGAAGATTTTTTTCAACACATTTCTAAACATAATAGTTTTAATAACTCATTTCTAATAACTGATTTATTTTATCTTTGCCATGATGACAGCAAATAATATTTTACTAGATATTTTTCAAGACACTTCTATACAGCTTAAAGTGACATTTAAAGGCTTAACGAGGTTAATTAGGTTAACTGGGCAGGTTAGGGTAATTAGGCAAGTTATTGTATAACGATGGTTTGTTCTGTAGACTATCGGAAAAAAATATAGCTTAAAGGGGCTAATAATTTTGACCTTAAAATGGTTTTTAAAAAATTAAAAACTGCTTTTATTCTAGCCAAAATAAAACAGAAAAGACTTTCTCCAGAAGAAAAAATATTATCAGACATACTGTGAAAATTTCCTTGCTCTGATAAACATCATTTGGGAAATATTTAAAAAAGAAATAAATTTTTTACTTTAGTCTGTTGTTTTATTTATTTATTTTAATATGTTTTATTTCATTTTGTTGTGCATTGTTTTGAGTATTTTGTATAACTTATTGGGTTTCACAGTAGTAGTATAAAACAATAGCAATTAGCATCCTAAAATCTATTAGTGTCTATTTTTATCCTGTAATTATACCAATACTCTCTGTTTGTTCTTAAAGGTACACTCCACTTTTGAGGGGGAAATTTACAACTTCCCTATAGAGTTGAGTTTTATCATTTTTTTTTAATTCATTGAGCCGATCTCCGGCTCTGGCGAGAGCACTTTTAGCTTAGCTTAGCATAAGTCTCTGAATCAGATTAGACCATTAGCATCTTACTCAACAGCAATAACAAAAGAGTTTACATAATTTTCCTCTTTGAAGCTTGACTGTTCTGTAGGTACATTGTGTTTGAAGGCAGACACATAAATTAAAGTTATTTTCTGGGCCGATATAGTTATAGGAACTACACTCTCGTTCTGGCGCAATAATTAAGGAACTTTAATAGTAACTTTTTTTTTGTTGGTCTTACACTCTCAGAAATAAAGGTACAGGAGCTGTCACTGGGGTGGTGCCTTTTCGAAAGATACATATTTGTACTCAAAGAGTCCACAGTGGTACCTCAAAGGTGCATATTAGTGCCCAAATGTACCTAAAAAGTACCTTTGAAGTGATATTATGAACCCTTCAGGTACAAATATGTGCCCCAGTGACAGCTCTTGTATTTTTATTTCTGAGAGTGTAGTACACAATGAAGTATTTTTATTTTGAACTATTTATATTTTTGCAGTATTTATTTTTCCTCAGCAAATTATTTATATTATACTATACCAATGGTTATTTTTTAATGGCTGAAATGAAACATAAGTTAATTTTGTGATTAAATATATATATATATATATATATATATATATATATATATATATATATATATATATATATATATATATATATATATATATATGTATATGTATAATTTTTTTTTTTTCATTATTAAATGTTTTGTATATTTAGTAGTGGTTCTATCTTATATTATAATAATAAATTATTATTATTATTCATTTATCAATTTTTCTTCGACTTAGTCCCTTTATTCATCAGGGGTCACCACAGCGGAATGAACCGCCAACTTATCCAGCATTTTACACAGCGGATACCCTTCCAGACAAACCCAGTACTACGAAACATTCACACCACACACACACAAACACACACACACACACACACACACACACACACACACACACACACACACACACACACACACACACACACACACACACACACACACACACAGACAGACAGACAGACACACACACACACACACTACGCCCAGTTTAGTTTATTCAATTCACCTATACCACATGTGGACTGTGGGGGAAACCGGAGCACCCGGAGGAAACCCACGCAAACATGGGGAGAACATGCACACTCCACACAGAAATGCCCTCTAGCCCAGCCGGGACTCGAACCAGCAACCTTCTTGCTGTGAGGCAACAGTGCTAACCACTGAGCCAACGTGTCACCCATTTTAAATATTATTATTATTATTATTATTATCCTGTTACTTTTGTAGTGTGTTTTTCTGTATTGAATAGTTATTTTATTTTACGTCACTAATTATTTATTCTATTATAGTAGTTCCAACATATTATTTTAGCTTATTTTTTTGTCCCATGTACCCTTTAATTATTTGTAGTGGTTTAATCAAGAAATGGGGTATTGTTTGTTTTCCCCTCTCTTTCACATCGCCTTACTTTGTACAAATGCTGTATTGTTCAGGGTCATGTTTAAAACATGAAGGCCTGCTGTCAAACATCTGTCAGCTGAGGTTTCTTGTTCCTCCTCCAGCGAGTTTAAAGGGACAGTTCACCCAAAAATGAAAACTTCCTCATCATTTACTCACACTAAAGTTGTTTTAAACTGGTATGAGTTTCTTTCTTCTGAAAACAAGATATTCTGAAGAATGTTGGGGGGAAAGCAGCAATTGACATCCATAGTAGGAACAAACAATTTTTTTTTTTTTTGTGTTCAAAGGAAGAAAGAAACTCAAACAGGTTTGGAACAAGTTAGGATTGTCAATATGGCCAAAAATTGAAATTGAATTTCTGATTTTCTTTCTTGAATATCTGTTTGTTAAGTGTGACGTTCAGGTCGAATCGCTCTATCAAACTGTACTTGGAGACTCAACAACTGGAAATAATAAATGTTTACAAAGCGATGTAATACTTTTAAAAACCAAGATCGCTATATATATATATATATATATATATATATATATATATATATATATATATATATATATATATATATATATATATATATATATATATATATATATATATATAATATATATATATATCCATGCCTAATATCCGATGGCCAGAAAGGGATACATTTTTTAGACATTGTTAAAATATTGTCTGTGATGCGGCAAGTCCAGAGACTGTTGCGTACACCATGATATTATATGATATTCACTTTAATGTGTGATATGACTAAAAAGTGTTCATTAACTAATATTTTCTCAATTCAATTTAGTAGCGGTTTGGACCCAGAAACAGTATTCCATACATCAGAACTTAACAAGCGGATAAGCAAACTCAAGGCGATAACGGGAAAAGTACTATTGCGTTCTATGTCCACAAGAGGGTGCAAGCAAGCACAATAAGCAAAAAAAAAACAATAATAAAAAAATCAAGCATCACATCTTTTATTGAAACTAAATGACACTGACTTTTTAAAGTGCATAACGTGTGAAACAGTTGTTCTTAAATAAAATTACATTTCCTTAATGTAAGTATATGGCAAATTAGGAATCTAGTAAAACTGAGTGCATCAATAATTCAAGAAAATAGCTTTAACTGACATGTTTGTATCACCACATGAACACAAAATAGGGGAGAGCGGGGACGACAGTAACGTGAGACTAAAGAAATAAAGCGATTTTCTCAAAGCCCTGACAACATTTGCTTTTCAGGCTATAACAGCACATTCTGCATGCAACCCTTGATAGAGTTGCCAAAAATCATGTGATTTTGGGACCGTGTCCAATGGTTAGGTCCTAATTTCAGTTTTTAATTGCAGAAAGTAAATTATAGCATTTTCTTATAGCACAAGTTGTGTTTGGGAACAGTAGGATTGGTGGGTTACACATGGGGGCTCGTCCGGGATATGCCACGCAGCACCATGCATTTCAGAATTCTAAACATAGGTTTCTATCAGGGTATACACACCGGCGCCGCAAGTCGGCGGCTGTCCGCTGCACCCAGCCACGACTCAGGACACTATTCATATTTCTGCAACGCCACAGATCGCCATCTAAATAATTCCATGTTAAATATCATGCGAATGTGCGCGTCTGGTGTGTGATACTTTCAACTGTCATGTGCGCGCCGTGTCGTGGCGCATCCGGTGTGTGACCTGCTTTACTCTTTTCATGCATCACAACAATGATCAATCTACAGGTAATTTAGTGCAATAACACATGCTTAAGTTTGAAATGTCTAAGTTTTTCAGTTTAAAAGTAAATCAGGTTTATATGGCAAGAGTTCCTGTGGGGATGAAAGTAACACCTCATTACTTTCACTAACAACCTCATTTTTCACTTCCACATTAGAGTTTGCTGTGTTTCCATTCAGATGTTTTATGAAATCAATGCAGATTGTCAGTAATAATAAAAACTATTCAAAAATTGTAGAAAATTTTAGCATTTTGCATTGTTGGATTGCTTTTGAAACATTTGATAGAGCTGAAATTTGAAATGAAAATGCAGATTTTTTTTTTTTACCAAAACAAAGGACAAAATATGTTTGCAGTTAATATTAACAATTAAGGGCATAAACAAGATTAAGTAAATCTAGCAAATATTGTTGTTACTTTTGACCCACTCATGTGTTGCAACTTTTGTTTAAAGTGAAGTTATTAGGATTGGTGGGTTACATTTGGGGGCTCGTCCGGGATGGGAGTGAGGTTTAGGGCCATGAGTATAACAGAGGCCAGCTAGTGAAATGCTGTGCAGGTAAACCTCACTCCTCTGACCTCTAAAGGTGCTCTAGTGACAGACTCTAGAGGCCATGGTCTTTAGTCTCCTTGTTAGAGCAATCAACTCTCATACAAGGAATCGCCGGTTCGATCCCAGTTCAGACTGGGCTGGGTGCAGTAGGATTGGTGGGTTACACGTGGGGGCTTGTCCGGGATGATAATGAGGTTTAGGGGCATGAGTGTAACACATGACAGCTAGCAAAGTGCTTTGCAGTTAAACCTCACTCTTCTGACCTTAAAAGGTGCTTTAATGACAGACGCTAGAGCAGAGGTGGGCAAACTACGGCCCGCGGGCCATATGCGGCCAGCTGAACACTTTCATCCGGCCCGCGAGGGAGTTTTTAAAATGCTGCTTCTGAGTAAAGGTTTGGTTTCAGAACTAGTAAATTAATGATGCAATACAAGTGAACGCCATTTGATGGCAGTATTGCACGCGGTACAGTTAGCGCAACCAGTAGAATTAGAACACACTTTAGAATATTAAAATGCACTTTCACGCAAAATGCGCTTCTCTCTTTTTTTTTTGCGAGAGCGCTTCTTAAACTGAACAGCGCATCATCGATGACGTAAGCATGCTCAGGCCCGAATGTAATGTGAGTGCGGGTCGTCGGGGGAGACGGGAGGGGGAACAAGCATGCTTCGCCCTGGTTCAAGGCAACTGTACATAGTGTGAGTACGCCCTCAGATTCTTCTTCCATTTTATCTCATAGTTTTATGATTGATATGAGCATATTAATACAAGCTCAAATGAGATTGTTGTGAATTTGACTCAAATTATATAATAATTGCTGGTTAAATGTGTTAATTTTTGTCATAGAATATATTTTCCATGCATACATCCACTTTAAAAAGTTCTTTTATCAAAGATTTGTGTTTTCATCAAGTTTTAGGATGATTGATCTGTATATTCTAAAAGCAGTGCAAAGTAGATTAATGTACATTTGACTGAATAGTAAACTTTAAGAATTATTTTTAATGTGTTAATACAAGATTTTTTCTATCAGACAATATATTTTCTATTCTCCACTGTAAACATTATTACATTATTATTATTATTATTATTATTGATAGTATTATTATACTTTATTGTTTTATGATGATTAATAAGTAAATATAAATAGCAGTGCAAATTAATTTGACTTGTAAAATAATAAAATAAAGTAAAATAATCTGTTTTGTATTAATGTGACATGATTCTGTCCGATATTACATATTATTCCATGCGTACTGCCACTATAAATAAAAGTAATTTTATGAAGGATTTGACATGTAGCCCTTCACTTGGTTTGCAAAACTTGATGTGGCCCTCGGGTCTAAAAAGTTTGCCCACCACTGCGCTAGAGGCTATGGTCTTTAGACGCCTTGTTAGAGCAACCGACTCCCATGCAAATAATCGGCGGTTCAATCCCAGCTCAGAGCGGGTTGGGTACAGTAGGATTGGTGGGTTACATGTGGGGGCTCGTCCGAGATGGGAGTGAGGTTTAAGGGCATGAGTGTAACAGATGACAGCTAGCAAAGTGATATGCAGGTAAACCTCACTCCTTTGAACTCAAAAGGTGCTCTAGCGACAGACGCTAGAGGACATGGTCTTTAGTCTCCTTGTAAGAGCAATCAACTCCCATACAAGGAATTGCCGGTTTGATCCCAGCTCAGACCGGGCTGGGTGCAGTAGGATCAGTGGGTTACATGTGGGGGCTCGTCCGGGATGGGAGTGAGGTTAAGGGGCATAAGTGTAACAGATGACAGCTAGCGAAGTGCTATGCAGGTAAACCTCACTCTGACCCTAAAAGGTGCTCTAGCGACAGACACTAGGGGCCATGGTCTTTAGCCTCCTTGTTAGAGCAACCAACTCCCATGCAAATGGAATCGCCGGTTCGATCCAGGCTGGGTACAGTAGGATTAGTGGGCTACACGTAGGGGCTTGTCTGGGATGGGAGTGAGGTTTAGTGGGGTGAGTGTAACGGAGGCCAGCTAGTGAAGTGCTATTCAGGTAAACATCACTCCTCTGACCTCTAAAGGTGCTCGAGCGACAGACACTAGAGGCCATGGTCTTTAGCCTTCTTGTTAGAGCAACGAACTCCCATACAAAGAATTGCCGGTCCGATGGCAGCTCAGATCGGGTTGGGTGCAGTAGGACTGGTGGGTTACATAAATATTTAAAAAGTAGATTTTTATGAAAAATGGTACTTTCGTCCCGCTCTCCCCTACACTACACATGTATGTTTGTCAAATTAGTGCATATCTACCTTATGTGAATGAACTGCAATCTCATAACAATTTGGAACATTTTGATTTCAATATTTTACAATGTCTCAAGAGTTCACAGGTCAGTGATCCAGTCATTCTTTGTGTGTTCTAGTCATTTTTTCCAAATAGGAAGTAGGAAAACTCCCAATTCTGAGTTGTCTTGAATGCAGCATAAGTTAAAGGTGCTGTATGTAAGTTTTTGACTCTTCTAAAGCATAAAAATACCATAATATGTGTGCAGATATTTAAGAAACATCCCAAGTGAACATACTTGTTTAACTGAAAAACAATGCTGAAGTCAGATATTCTGCTTTGAAAATGGGTTTTCCGTGCCGGAACGCTGTCTTTGTTTAGATAAATTTCATATGCAAGATGCCAGTTTAGCCAATTATATGTCAGCACCCTGGGTTGCCTTGTTGGAAAACAGCGTATTTCATTCATTCATTCAGAAAGACTCTGAAAGCATGCGTCCGTGACCAAAAAGAACAGTATGGGAGACAGATGCAGTTCCACATGAGGTTATTAATTAGCAAATTACATAAATATTACGAACGTAAACATTAGGTGAGCAGGTTACATTGTAACCGCGTGTCCTAACAACACGCTGTGACGAGAGAGGCAGTGATCAGCTATTTGGCTGTTTGCACCAGACGAGACACGGCAGAAATGTAAATACAGCCTTTCAGAAGCAAAGAATATGCACTCGCTCACGAAACGGTAAGGTTTAGAATCTATTTAATACATGTTAACTCACTTTAACATCAATGTAGATGCTGAATCACTCATATGTGTTTAGTTCTAAAGTTCAATTTCAGACGGTTTATTGTATTTTCAAGATCTGAGGTGAACTTTCTGCTTTCAGTATATGGCAACAAATGCCATGTAAAATGCATTCAAACTCGCATTGTTAGCATTTAGCACAGAATAAAGCACACAAGGCTTACCTGAGGTGATCTAGCTGTCATAGGTTTCTGTTGTTCAGCTGTGAGAAATAGAAGCCATTTCTAATATATCAATTCGAGGTGTTGGTTAGGACAAAAACTCCTTTTAATATGGAAAATATTCCCTCTATCGCGTGTCGTTGCTTTTATTTAGAACACAGTTTAAATCACTCGCTCCTTTACTCAATCTGGCATCCCAGCGTACTTTTATTATGATCCAGGAGTGCAATACCTAGTTCAACCACTGGGTGTCAAACTTACATACTGCACCTTTAACAAAAATTAACCCCACCCAGATAGCAAGGAATTCTGCCCCGAATTTGGCATATAGCTGGCACAGTAGGCATTCGTCCAGCACTGGCATACAGCATGTGGGTTTGGCAGAGGTAGCACCATCCTTAAGGCAGTACACAAGACTTGGGCCAGATATCAAATGTATATTTGGCCCAAATGTTAAAACTTTACATGTGGGTCACGCAAGTTTGAGTAAAGAAAAAATTGTACCAATCAGGTCGCTTCAAGAAAAAGCACACCTAAAGCGCAGTGCTTCATGGGCTTATCAATTTCACTGCAGTCATGACACACCAACATATCTGGCCCAGTTATGGGTTATTAACTTGGTCCAGATAAGGTCCATGTTTGGCCCTTGTCTGGAAGCCATTTCTGGATCAATCATGTATCGTAATTCACTGCAGCATGTGGGCCAAGCAAAAGGTGATTGTGTGGGCCAGAGAAATTCTGCTATGTGTTGCAGTTACGTCACCATTAGGCCTCGCGCTATTATTCAAATTTAAACGTGCCCTTTTATTATAAATTCAACAAATATTTTCAAATTCTTATTTTTGACAGCCCTAACAAATGGAGGATGAGTAAATGAGTAAACAGTCATTCGCTTCACTTTACAACACTTGGAAAACGCAAATTCTCATGCATTTTAGTTGAGACTTATTTTTAATCTGTTTAAGTAGCTTTTTTCTTCTTAACAAATCACACTCAGTGTTTTAAGGTAAACCTTACCAGATACACTGTCTAATGTTAAAAAAATTTCTAGCATAGGTGCCCCTCAGGGTTATGTATTCTCTCCTATCCTGTTTACTTTATACACAGATGACTGATTTAGTCTTCATGAGACCAATACTGTTATTAAATACTCTGATGCTAATGGTAATTAGAGAAATTAAAAACTAAAGAAATTACAGTGGACCTGAAAGGACTGATTGATTACAATCCATTAATTATCCATGGTAATGTGATTGAACAAGTGATTACCTTCGAGTAACTTGGGGTGGTCATTGATGTTACACTGACTTGTAAGCCCACATTGACTATCTCTGCTCAAAAGTTCATCAAAGACTATTATACAGAGACTGTTTGGAATGACTTCTCATGTCTCGTTGCTCTTTTATCAAGCAGTTTTGGGAATTTATTAAATTAAAGAATGGATAATATTTCAGTTCACTCAAAAGCTAACTATCTTGTCAAAGTTGCCATGAAAGTTACGAGAGTGTGCATCACTTTAGTCAATGTATGAGTTATTGGTTTTTGAAAAAGTTTATAACAAATTGTCCAAATCATGTTTTATCTCCAATGTATGAATTGGAGATGCCATCAGAGAAGCAATACAGAGTTCCTTTATGGAGAATTAACCAATACAATAAGTAGTTTATTCCTGTATCTATTGGCATTTTAATGTTTTATGGTACTTTTAAATGTCATTGTTGTTGATATTGTTAATGTTACTTGTCTGTTGTTATATGTGGATTAAATCCAATACAAATGTCCTGCTAATGACAATGAAGTATTAACTCTAACACTAAATGATGACAGAATGTTTATTTTTGGTTGAACTATCTCTTTAAAAGCACAGAGGAGTGACTCGAGGTAGAATAATATTTTTCAGCTTGTTCTATTGTTTTATGGATGGTGATTCCCTCTTCCCGATCATCAGGTCAACTGATAAGTTCTTATTGCGGGGCAGGAGGGTATCATGAGGTTTTTGTGATTGCTGTACATGCGCCATATCCAGTCACTCCAGTTATAGGACCAATTAAGCAGATCATTTCACTTTTATCAAATGGCTCTTCCAGATTGGTTATGTTTATGGTTGTGTGTGTTACAGGTAAACTTATGTGATCCTGGACCACAAAACAAAATTATACTACCTTTAACAAAAAGAGTTCTTATAGAAACAGTTTCCTAGTCTTTGTTTACAATTAGCTACAAGCTACTTTGTGTAACACATTAGTGCATGTCAAAGAGTCAAGCCTGGGACATTTTAAACCTCAGGTAAAAGGAATACCGTTACCTTGTTTCACATTTGACATCGCTCTCAATTTACCCTGGGTTAACAATTAATAGTCTTATGTCGCACGAGTATATTTGTGGGAAGAGCCAAAAATACAATGTATGGTTGAAAATAATCTATAATTATTTTTTTTAAATCCATAAAATATTAAAATATTATGTAAAGTTCATGTTCCATGAAGACATTTTGTAAAATTTCTACCATAAATATATCAAAACTTATTCCAAGAACTTAATTTGGACAACTTCAAAGGCAATATTTTGGTTATATTTAGATTTTTTTTACTAGTGGGCTGTTATCGGCGTTAACGTGCTGTGTTAACGCGAGACTCTTATCGCGCGATAAAAAAATATCGCCGTTAATCTATTCGCAAAGTTGGGTTGGGAGATCGGTCTATTTTACACAAGCTATGATGACTTTCACCTTGATATATTAGCGCGGATGTATACCTGACCAGTGAGCCGTCTGACAAAAGAGTGCCCTTCTGAATCAAATCAGCAGGACTCTAACTGCAGTTCGGCTGTTTCACTTTATCTCACGAACATTTCATTCATGCCCTCGTGACAAACTGGGGTATTAGACGCAAATAAGGAGTAAGGACTGGTGAGAGTGTTGTAGAATTTAATAACGCACGCCAAATGGAAAGAAAATGTAAAGATTTCGCCATGTGTGTGTGTGTTTGTGTGTGTGCGGTCCTTGGATGGCTGCATGTGGATCTTGTCGGAAAATATGACAAAAGGTCCTAAAGACCGCGGTGTTTACTTTAAAAAGGCCACTAATATATGCATACTCCACGTCTTAATTCCATTTCTGTTTAGTTCAGTTATGACTAGGCCCACACGGAATCTGCGCGTGCAGAATTCCGCAGATTTTCTGCAGATTTTCCGCAGATTTCCGCAGATTTGTAGCCCATCATTAATTCTGTTTATTTACTTAAAGTTGACTATTTACAGTTAATCTAATTGGATTTGCATTTTAAACATTAAATACAAGTTAAAAAGATTTTTTTATTTAACATATTAAGGTTTTAGTTATGATACTCCCAAAATAATTCCGCAGAAATTCGCAGATTTTTACCAAAATTCTCAGCAGAAATAGCAAAAAACGTCCGCAGATTCCGTCTGGCCCTGATTATGACTTTAAGGATTAAGGTAATCAAAAATCGCTGTTTCGAGCTTATGTAGGCCTACAGTTCAAAATTCATGTTTAACTGAATAGACAGTTAGTAAACACATTGAACATCATTTATTTTCATCACCAATTATCACAGTTGAACAGTTTCTTAAGCAGTTTGTGATGCATTTTGGAAACCGCAGATGAGCCCCTGGTCTAATGCACCACCTGGCTTGAGAAACCTGTTCTCAAAGACTTATTATTCGGGTAGCACACATATTCTGAATGCCTTCGGCAGAATTCAAATGAGCCATTTTAATCTAGATTAATCTAGATTAATTTCAAGATTAATTCACCTAAATATATATATATATATATATATATATATATATATATATATATATATATATATATATATATATATATATATATATATATAGATAGATAGATAGATAGATAGATAGATAGATAGATAGATAGATAGATAGATAGATAGTATCTGGTTTATAGTTGTATCTGGGTCAATTATTGTATTTCCTAACAAACCATACACAAAAAAAAAAAAAAAACACTCAGAAAATTTAAATTAGTTATGTTCAACACGATTCTTAAGTTTTTTGGAGGGACAACTCAATTCTTTTAAGTTCAATCCACCTAAATTTGTAAGGACGATTAAGTTAGCTTAATTTATTTGTGTTGGGACAACATGAAGGAATTGTGTGGAACCCAGTTATTTAAACTGTGCTGAAACAACACAATTATTATTATTGTATTTATTTTTTGTGGGGTCAACTCAATTGTTTTATGTTCAATCCACTTGAATTTGTAAACTTAATTCCTTCATGTTGTCCCAACACAAATCGATTGTGTGGAATGCAGCATTTTTTTTATACAGTGTACATCAATGCAAAACCTATTTATTTTGCTTTTAAATCTCAATTTCCAAAAATGGAGTGGTTTTGTGGTCCAAGGTCACTTATGAGCTTTGATAATAAAACCAGTCAAATGTGAAGTCTTTGGCCAGGAAGATAGTGTTAAGTGAATGAGAAAGGGTAAAGTATACTCGTGTGTCACAGATTTAGTGCTAGTAGCAAATGTCACGACAGCTTCAGCTGACGCAGCATTGGGTTGGGTGTTAAACGTTAACTCCAGATCTGTCTTAGTACAAGGCCCTCGCCTTTAATTGACATCAAGGGCCAAAGGTCTCTTACCTTCCTGCTATCTTTGTGAGCTCCACGTACACGGTAAAGACGACAGACGCCACTGCAGAGGATTCGACAGGAATATCGTCATCTTTTTTTAGTTAATCTCACGCAAAGTCGACAACGTTTTGGAGAAAGGTATAATTTCCATATAACACAGTGGTGAAGCTTTGTCTTAAAGATCTTATCTTATAAATATGCAGATTTTTTGCCTATATGTTTAGTAGCTTTCGTTTTGTTCAGCATTTTGTTCATTCACTATTTTTGTGACTGAAGATTGAAAAATGTAGCTTTCAGTTGTACTGGGATGTTGAAATGTCTTGCGGTGTGATGGCGTAGCGTTTAGCAAGGTCTTTTATAGTTGTTTTCCTTACAGCTTTTATGGTCTCATATTATTTGAGCATCTACATGCTATATTTGCACTTGTGATAATCATCTTTAACACCTCAGTGGCTTTTAAAATTATACTACCTTTAACAAAAAGAGTTCTTATAGAAACAGTTTGCTAGTCTTTGTTTACAATTAGCTACAAGCTACTGTGTGTAACACATTAGGGCATGTCAAAGAGTCAAGCCTGGGACATTTTAAACCTCAGGTAAAAGGAATCCCGTTACCTTGTTTCACATTTGACATCGCTCTCAATTTACCCTGGGTTAACAATTAATCCTGGGTACTCATAAACTGCTGTTTCACACAAACTAATGACACTTCAATGGACAAATATGCTAGTGTTGCACATTTTGTCACAATTTGACATTTTCTTCTCAATAGTTGAGACATACTGCTTATAATAAATGTAATCACAGGTGTGCAGTGCTTAATTTGTGAATTGCGAGGTCCCGGAACAGATTGGGGTAATGAATCCAGCATGTTACCCGAGGATTTTCGCGCACGAAAGTGGAGAGCAGGGGGGAGGGGAGGGGGGGTGGTTTGAATGGCGGAGGGGTGTCGCGGACGAAGGACGAAAGTGAAAAGCGGCGGGATTGTTGCGGACGAAAGTGAAGAGGGTTGGGGAGTCGCGGAAGAAAGTGAGAGTGAACAGCAGACGGTTGAGGAGGGGGATCGGTTAAATGAGGTGCTGGATCAGATTTCAGAGGTTCCAGATCCGGCACAAATTAAGCCCTGCTGGTGTGTGATTGGTTGATAGCATGTAGTTCTAAATTTTTAATAACATATCGTTTCATACTGTATGATTTAGCACTGTAGCAGGGTTTCTGGAGCAGGGTTTCAAAATGTTAATTCTTAGTCTCACAACAAAATGTGAAAGCCCTATTTATTTAAATGTGGCATTTAAGTGTAGAAAGACTGAAATTATACTTCCTGTAGAAGTATTCCATCACTCAATAAAATATTTTTACAAACTACTTATTTGAAATAAGCTGAAACAGCACAATTATTGTGGGTTTTTTGGGGGGAATAACTTAATTGTTTTATGTTCAATCAACTTAAATTTGTTAAAACAATTACGTTAGCTTAATCTATTTGTGTTGGGAGAACATGAAGGAACTGTGTGGAACCCAGCATTTATTTACAGTGAGTAATCGTTATTTAGAGTTCAGTTTTGGAAAATCCAAAACCCGTGATCCAGGAATTGTCCTGGGATAATTTGATTTTGGTTTAGTCTGATCTCATAAGGAAATGTAACTATTTTACATATTAGCCAAAAAAAGTGATTTCATTTGTACAGTAATTTAATAAAAGAGGTGTTCCCCCAAATCCCACCACAAAATTTTAGGCGATGAGCAAATTATACAAAAATTGTACACGAATTAGCCACAGGATTTCATTTGGTAACACTTTATTTTGATGGTCCATTTGAGTATTAGTGGACTGTCTGCTTAATATCTGCTGATTCTGCTCCTTCATCAGACATTTAACTGACTATAAGAAACTTTGCAAGTACATGTCAACTTACACTTACCCTAACCCCAACCTAACACTCTACTTATAATCTAATGAGAATTAATTGGCATGTAGATGCACTGTAACTTAAATTCAACTAACGGACCATCAAAATAAAGTGTGACCTATTATTATTATTATTTTTAATTCCCAGGTTCTGTTAGTTGACACATTTGCCGAAATGTCCTTGAAAATCTTTTAATTGTAATCATTTGTTTTGGTTCAATTTAGAATATCGCCAATCCTTGCAGAGCCCCAGGGATCAGAGTGAGTGCTCCTACTTGGCCCCACCCTGATCCGAAAGTTAAGATTTGCACAGTGATTTTCAGGATTCTGTGCTTGCATTTACACACAACCCATAAAGATCTCATAAAGACATGTGACATTTGGGTTGTGGCGTGAAATGAGTTTAAAATGCAAGGTAGCCAAAAAAACAGGAAGTATAGGATAAGAAGAAAAGCAGAAGTGATTAATCAACGTGGCAGCTGATCAGTCATTGAATAAAAATGTTTATTAACAATATTTGTTCAGGTTTCTGTTCACACTGCACTTGTTCCGAGGCTGATCCCGTCAATGTTACTCACTTCCAGCCCGATCTCATGAGGAAATGTAACTCTTTTACATAGTCAGAAAAGTGGCTAATCCATGCAATTTAATTAGCATGAAAATGTATGATTGTAGGCTGCATAGTGGCTACGTGGTTGGCACTGTCACCTCACATCAAGAAGGTCGCTGGTTCGAGTCCCATGTTGGGTCAGTTGGCATTTCTGTGTGGAGTTTGCAGGTTCTCCCCATGTTCGCACGAGTTTCCTCTGGGTGCTTCGGTTTCCCCCACAGCCCAAAAAACATGTGCTATAGGTGAATTGGGTAAACTAAACCCACATAGCAAAATTTCTCTGGTCTAGATCTGGCCCACATAATTAGCTTTTGCTTGGCCCACATGCCACAGTGAATTACGATACATGATTGGACCAAGTCTGGCTTCCAGACAACGGCCAAACTTGGACCATATCTGGGCCAAGTGGTGTCACAGCTGCAATGAGTTTGATGAACTCATGAAGCATTTCGCTTTATGGCTGCTTCTTTTAGAAGAAAGTTTTCTTTACTCAAAAATAATTTAAATGTATTTTAAAAGTGGGTCAAGATAGGCCAAACTTACATGGACCACATATAAATTTTTAACATCTGGGCCAAATACTACATTTGATATGTGGCCCAATTCTTGTGTGCCACCTTAAAGACGGTGCCACCTCTGTCAAACCCGAGCTATGTTTGGCCCACATGCTGTATGCCAGTGCCGGACGAATGCTTGCTGTGCCAGCGTTATGCCAAATCCGGGCCAGAATTCTTTACTGCCTGGGAATTTGCCGTAGTGTATAAGTGTATGTGTGTGAATATGAAAGGGTATGGGTGTTTCCCAGTACTGGGTTGCAGCTGCAACGGCATACGTTGCGAAAACATATGCTGGATAAGTTGGCAGTTCATTCCACTGTGGCGACCCCTGATAAATAAAGGGACTAAGCGGAATGAATAGGTTCTGGCTTCTATTCACACTGCGCTTGTTCCGAGGCTGATCCTGGCAATGTTACTCAGTTCCAGCTCGATCTCATGAGGAAACGGAACTCTTTTATATAGTCAGAAAAGTGGCTAATTCATACAATTTAATTAGCATCAAAATGTACGATTTTTAAAAGGAAGCATGCTCCTAAACCCTACTGTACATTGGAGGATGAGCAAATCATACTAAATGAGATTGTTCAAATTAATGCAAATTAGCCAGTAGATCTAAAAGTTACGAATTGCCATGAGCTTGCTTGTTTCGCAGGATCAATCCTGGGGCATGTTTGCCTTCACATAGATGGCACTTTGGCAATTTTTCGGAATCTGTGCACAGCGTGAAAAGAGTTGTATCACCACAAAGGGTCATTTAAACCTGTAACATTGTATTTATTTTATTTCATATTTATTGTATTTCATTATTTATTTTATATGTCTTTTGGTTTCATTGTCCATGTACACCTTGCTTCAATTTTTTATTTTTGTCCCAGCCAGTTCCATATTATGATTGTAAATGTTATTAATATATTCCTTTTATTTTATTTTTATGAATGTTCCATAAATATTTTTATCAATGTTAGATGGGTGGGGTGGGAGGTAGGTTTTTGAGTTCCTTTTTGTAGTAAGCTAATTTCACTGTGAGTACTTCCAAGAGAACTTTGATGTATGGTTCATCTCTTTCTATATACGGATATAGGCCGTACTTTATGTATGAAGGTTTTTTCAATGAAAATGATAATAAAGAGTTAAAAATTTTTTTATTAAATTTATGATTTACCAATCAGACGATTCTTAAGCCACTATAAATACCCTAAGTTCCATATCACAGACATCTTTGTTTGAAGAATCCCCTCTTCCACTCCTCCTCCTTTCCTAGATGGGTGGCCGAGTGGTTAGCACTGTTGCCTCACAGCAAGAATGTCACTGGTTCTAGACCTTACCAAGCCAGCCGACGTTTCTGTGTGGAGTTTACACAATCTCCCCGTGCTCGTGTGGGTTTCCCCCAGGTTCCCTGGTTTCCTCCCACCGTCCAAAAACATGCAACTTAAGTTAATTGACTAATCCAAATCGGCACCATAGACATGCTCCTAGTAAGTAGTTATCTCTTAAGAGCAATCACTATCTGTTCATCAGCTACTACAGCAGGGGTGTTCTCGAGATCTACCTGAGCTCAAACTCCCCTCTCGCCTTGCAAACAGGAGGGAGCCCCGGGCTCGAGGATCTTATGAGCTCAGGGCTTTCTCCCGGGACAGCATGCCAAACAAGCTTTATAATCAATCATCAGCTAAGTGGGAACTCTTGAAACCAAAATAAAACTGTAAAATTTGCTATTTTAATACTTTAAAATGGTGACGCGGTGGTGCAGTAGGTAGTGCTGTTGTCTCACCGCAAGAAGGTCGCTGGTTCGAGCCTCGGCTGGGTCAGTTGGCATTTCTGTGTGGAGTTTGCGTGTTCTCCCTGTGTTCGCATGGGTTTCCTCCGGGTGCTCCGGTTTCCCCCACAAGTCCAAAGACATGCGGTACAGGTGAATTGGGTAGGTTAAATGGTCTGTAGTGTATGAGTGTGTATGGATGTTTCCCAGAGATGGGTTGCAGCTGGAAGGGCATCCGCTGTGTAAAACATGTGCTAGATAAGTTGGCGGTTCATTCCACTTTGGATTAGTAAAGGGACTAAGCCGAAAAGAAAATGAATGAATGAATAATACTTTGAAATGTTAGTGTGATTTTTATTTTTAGGTATTAAGATTTTTATGCAATGAGAGCGCATTAAATTTATCAAAAATGACAGCAAATACTGTTATATGTGTTACAAAAGTTTCTGTTTTAAATGAATGTTGTTGTTGAACTTTCTATTTTAAACAAAGCATCACAGTTTCTGCAAATAAAAGTTATGCAGCATAACTGTTTCCAAAAGTGGAAGCACTTTAATTTGCTTTCCAGTACCACAAGTACATACAATATACTAGGGCTGTGCAGTTAATCGAAAGTTCAGTTTCGATTTTGATTTTGGCTTCTAACAACTATGAAAAAACATTAATTGAGATAAAATGATTACTGCATCATATACCACCCCCTTTCCAGTTGTACACATTTGTTGCTCTGCAAAGCTCAGTTTCATGTGAACATTACTAGAAGCATGTACTGTAATGTAACTTTTGCAGCACGGGATGCGCATCATTTGTTGATGTACATTCGAAACATTCATGTCTTTAAAAGCGCAAAAGAGATCGCATGCTGTTGTGTGTATGCGCTCAGCCTCAAAGACGAGCAGAGCACACACATGTAAAGTCATCTTAATGTGAGCACTTTAATGGTCAAACACATGCAAATTTGTGTCAATTGCGGTGTTTAAAGATTATTCATATTAACTCTTATTTATGTAATAAACAAACAGGTTGAGAAACAAAAGACATGTAAAAGTGAACCCATAAATGAGAACCGTACAGCTCTTAAAGTAACAGCGCGCAATATTCCTGCTGCATTATTAATCAAACAACAAAAGGACAAAATCACTCACTGCTCTTGCATACCTGTCAACATTGGGTTGTGAAAATAAGGGATGATTACATTATTATGTGTATATGTCTGTTCAAACATGCACCCAAAACCCAGAGCGCATCTGACAGTCACACACCATTTATATGAACTCTTTTGAGGATTGCATAGGAGGGGCAAAGATGCCTGTAATAGAAAAAGGAAGGGAATCCCGCCGTTTTTATGCCTAAATAAAATGAAATCAAAAATCAAATTCACGTTTAAGAGCAAGGGGCGTCCCCTGGTGGTTCGGCGGTATGGGTTACGTATAGGGATGATTGGCTCTTTAATGTTTATTGTCACCCTTTGATTGAAAATCGGGAGAAATACGGGAAAATGCCTTTACGGGATGATAGCAGGATAGAATTGTAAAATTCTGGAGAATCCCAGGAAAAACGGGAGGGTTGAGAGGTATGTGCTCTTGACTGAAGGACTTTTGTAGCTAGAATTAGTTTTTTTTTTTCTTACAGTGAAGATGTTTAAAGCACATTTTGTTTCATGTTTTTATTCTATTGTATTTATTTCCCTTTTCTTATTTACAGGGAGGAAAATAACTATATATACTGCTGAAGTCAGAATTATTAGCCCTCCTGAATTAATAGCGGCCCTTTTCCCTCCAATTTTTGTTTAACGGAGGAAGATTTTTTTTTTTTCAACCTATTTTTAAACTCAATAGATTTAATAACTCATTTCTTACAACTCATTTCTTTTATCTTTGCTGTGATGACAGTACATAATATTTTACTACAGTACATATCTTTCAAGATACAAGCATTCAGCTTAAAGTGCAATTCAAAGGCTTAAATAAGGTAATTAGGCAAGTCATTGTATAACAGTCTTCTGCAGACAATCAAAAAATTATATATTGCTTAAGGGGGCTAATAATATTGACCTTAAAATAGGTTTCAAAATATTTAAACCTGCTGTTATTCTAGCCAAAAAAAAAAACTTTCTCCAGAAGAAAAAATATATAGGAAATACTGTGAAAAATTCCTGAATCTGTTAAACATCATTTGGGAAATATATATATATATACAGTTGCAATCAGAATTATTGAACCCCCTTTGAATTTTTTTTTCTTTTTTAAATATTTCCCAAATGATGTTTAACAGAACAAGGAAATTTTCACAGTATGTCTGATAATATTTTTCCTTCTGGAGAAAGTCTTATTTGTTTTATTTCGGCTAGAATAAAAGCAGTGTTTAATTTTTTTAAACCCATTTTAAGGTCAAAATTATTAGCCCCTTTAAGCTATATTTTTTTTCAATAGTCTACAGAACAAACCATCATTATACAATAACTTGCCTAATTACCCTAACCTGCCTAGTTAACCTAATTAACCTAGTTAAGCCTTTAAATGTCACTTTAAGCTGTATAGAAGTGTCTTAAAAATATCTAGTCAAATATTATTTACTGTCATCATGGCAAAGATAAAATAAATCAGTTATTAGAAATGAGTTATTAAAACTATCATGTTTAGAAGTGTGTTGAAAAAAATTTCTCTCCGTTAAACAGAAATTGGGGAAAAAAATAAACAGGGGGGCTAATAATTCAGGGGGTTGAATAATTCTGATTGCAACTGTATATATATATATATATATATATATATATATATATATATCAACTTCAACTGTATATCATTTTGAATAATCGTGATTACAATTTTGACCACAATAATCATGATTATGATTTTTATACCGAGCAGCCCAATATACTTATTGTAATAATTACAATAACAGCTGGGTAATTACTAACCCTGAACTTACAACCAAACCTAACCTTACCCCATGTAGTTGCCTTATATATTTTTTACACTTTAAGTACACAATCTATCAAATAAAGTGCAATTTTAGCATAATGATTATGTGACCATGTTAAATTAACTAGTATAGGTGCCCCTCAGGGTTATGTATACTCTCCTATTCTGTTTACTTTATACACATATTGATTTAGTCTTCATGAGACTAATAACCTTAGCAAATACACTGACGGCACTGTAATACTAAGCCTGCTTAGGAAAATTATGAATATAATGTAATAACAGTCTGAGATTAGGAACTTTGTGCAGTTGCGTGATATGCACCATGTGAAATTAAAGCTAGGAGAAATGACAATCAAACGTATAAACTACTTTTTTGGTAACACTTTATTTTGATGGTCTATTTAAGTGTTAGTAGACTGTCTGCTTAATATCTGCTGATACTGCTTCTTTAAACATTAAACTGACTATAAGAAACTTTGCAAGTGCATGTCAACTTACACTTACCCTAACCCAACCTAACAGTCTACTTATGATCTAATGAGAATTAGTTGCAATGTAACTTAAATTCAACAAACGGACCATCAAAATAAAGTGTCACAACTTTTTTAAAATACATTAAAATAGAAAGCTATTATTTCAAACCATCACAATACAGTATTTTAATCAAACATCTCTCTTTTTATCTCAATAAAGTTAACAAAATAATAAAGTCTTACCAGCCTCAAGATTTTGAACAGTACAGTCTGTGTGTCAGCAACTCGTATAACTGTATTTTTAGCATATGTGTTTTTGCCAGTTGTGTCCGCTGAGGATTTGCTTATCACTAAGATATAAGGGAGGACAAACTGGATATATAGCGCTCAAACTCTCTTTGAACCTGTTTGGCAGGACCCTTTTTGCATGGTGTGAAGTGCTTCGAGGAGACCAGCATGGAGAACAAAGTCACGCAGATCTCTCGAGAAGATCTGGAGGACCTGAGAGAAGCTTTCAACAAAATCGGTCAGTTCAATTCATTGTGCATTGAAATATGTCAAAGGTTTGGAATCACATGACTGAGTCCGTCAAACATTACCAAAGATTACAATAACTGACTTCATGTAAATGTTTTTTATTTTATGGATGATCATTGTCACGCTGGTTTTAGCACTGTTTAGTTAGTGTTTTTAGTGGAAAACCAATGTATTTTGTCAACGGTTTGCTGCAGTGATGGATTTAGCTGCTCTAAAATGCAATATTGAAACTGTATTTCATTCTAGATATCGATAACAGTGGCTACGTGAGTGATTTTGAGCTTCAAGAGCTCTTTCGTGAAGCCAGCTTTCACCTCCCGGGATACCAGATACGGGAGATTGTGGAGAAGTTCATTGCCGGTGACACCAACAAAGATGAGAAGATCAGTTTCGAAGAGTTTGTTGCGGTAAGCCTGACTATGAGTGTTGTGTTATTGGTCAGAGAATGTCTCAGCTGCTGATCGTGTGTTCTGGTTTCAATAATATCTTCAGATATCCCAAGAGCTGAGAAGTAAAGAAGTGAGAGAAACTTTCCGCAAGTGTATCTCCAGGCGGGATGGGATTCGGTCGTTTGGTGGGACATCGGGTATCTCGAGTGAAGGAACGCAGCATTCCTACTCAGGTGGTGTTATACATATATTCTTTTTTTATATATATATATTTAATTTTTTTATTTTAAAATATAACACTTTAACTTACAATATCTGAGAGTTTACAATACCATTTAAGAAGATAAAATATAAATATTGAACTAAAACAGCAGGGTAAAAAACATTTTAAGGGTGGTCTTGCATGGTCAAATCATATATTCTTAAAGGAACACTCCACTATTTATTTGAACATATAGGCTCATTTTAGAGTAGATTAAACAATTTAGTTTTACATTCTTAAAGGAGCACTCCAATTTGTTTGAACATAGGCTTATTTTAGAGTAAATTGAACAGTTTACTTTTACACTTTTTAAATCCATTTAGTCGGTCTTTGTGTCTGGAAGTGAGCACTTTTAGCTTAGCTTAGCATAAATCATTTAATCGGATTAGACCATTAGCATCTTGCTTAAAAATGACCAAAAAGGTCCCACTCAGGTAGTGTTATACAAATCTTATATTCTTTTTTTTATATATTTAATTTTTTTTTATTTCAAAATATAATACTGTAACTTACAATATCTGAGAGTTTACAATACCATTTAAGAAGATAAAATATAAATATTGAACAAAAACAGCAGGGTAAAGAACATCGTAAGGGTCGTCTAGCAGGGTCAAATCCTATATTCTTAAAGGAACACTCCACTATTGTTTTGAACATATAGGCTCATTTTAGAGTAAATTAAACAGTTTATTTTTTACACTTTTTGAATCCATTTAGTCGGTCTTTGTGTCTGGAAGTGAGCACTTTTAGCTTAGCTTAGCTTAGCTTAGCATAAATCATTGAATCGGATTAGACCATTAGCATCTCGCTTAAAAATGACCAAAGAGGTCCTACTCAGGTGGTGTTATACAAATCTTATATTATTTTTTTTTATAAATTAATTATTTTTTTTAATTTCAAAATATAATACTGTAACTTACAATATCTGAGAGTTTACAATACCATTTAAGAAGACAAAATATAAATATTGAACTAAAACAGCAGGGTAAAGAACATCGTAAGGGTCGTCTAGCATGGTCAAATCCTATATTCTTAAAGGAACACTCCACTATTGTTTTGAACATAGGCTCATTTTAGAGTAAATTAAACAGTTTATTTTTACACTTTTTGAATCCATTTAGTCTGTCTTTGTGTCTGGAAGTGAGCACTTTTAGCTTAGCTTAGCATAAATCATTGAATCGGATTAGACCATTAGCATCTCGCTTAAAAATGACCAAAGAGGTCCTACTCAGGTGGTGTAATACAAATCCTATATTCTTAAAACAACACTCAACATTTTTTTTTAACATAGGCTCATTTTAGAGTAAATTAAGCAGTTTAGTTTGACTATTTTTAATCCATCCAGTCTGTCTTTGTGTTTTTAGAGAGCACTTTTAGTTTAACTTAGCATAAATCATTGATTTAGACCTTTGGCATCTCGCTCAAATGACCAAAGAGGTCCTACTTATGTGGTGTTATACAAATCCTATATTCTTAAAGCAAGGCTCATTTACTCAATACTAATTTACTAATTTTAGAGTAAATTAAACAGTTTAGTTTTACCATTTTTTAATCCATTCAGCTGTTCTTTGTGTCTGGAGCGAGCACTTTTAGCTTAGCATAAATCATTGAATCAGATTAGACCATTAGCATCTCGCTCAAAAATGATAAAATATAACACCATATTAAACACCAACCTTCTCAGTTAGTGTTATACAAATCCTATATTCTTAAAGGAACACTCCATTTAAAAAGTAGTGAGCACTTTTAGCTTAGCTTAGCATAAATCATTGAATCAGATTAGACCATTAGCATCTCACTCAAAATGACCAAAGAGATCCTACTCAGGTGGGGTTCTACAAATCCTGTATTCTTAAAAGAACACTCCACTATTTTTGAAAATAGGCTCATTTTAGAGTAAATTAAACTGTTTAGTTTTTACCATGGTTCACTTCATTCAGCGGGTCTTTGTTTCTGGTGTGAGCACTTTTAGCTTAGCTCAGCATAAATCATTGAATCAGATTAGACCTTTAGCATCTTGCTCAAAATAACCAAAGAGATGCTCAGGTGGTGTTATACAAATGTTATATTCTTAAAGGAACACTCCACATTTTTTGAAAATAAGATAATTTTAGAGTAAATTAAACAGTTTAGTTTTTACCATGTTTCAATTCATTCAGCCGGTCTTTGTGTTTGGAGTGAGCACTTTTAGCTTAGCTTAGCATAAATCATTGAATCAGATTAGACCATTAGCATCTCGCTTAAAAATGGACAAGGAGGTCCTACTCAGGTGGTATTATAGAAATTTTACATTTTTAAAGCCACTCCACATTATTTATGAAAATAGGCTCATTTTAGAGCAGGGATGTCAAATTCAAATCCTGGAGGGCCGCAGCCCTGCACAGTTTAGTTCCAACCCTGCTTCAACACACTTACTGATAGGTTCCAAACAAGCCTAAAGTACTCAATAAGTTTGATCAGGTGTGTTTAATTAGGGTTGGAACTAAACTGTGCAGGGCTGCGACCTTCAGGAATTGAGTTTGACATCCCTGTTTTAGAGTAAATTAAACAGTTTAGTTTTTACCATGTTTGAATCTATTTAGCCGGTCTTTGTGTCTGGAGTGAGCACTTTTATCTTAGCTTAGCATAAATCATTGACTTAGATTAGACCATTAGCATCTCACTCAAAATGACCAAAGAGATCCTACTCAGGTGGTGTTATACAAATCCTATATTCTTAAAGCAATACTCAGTGTTGTTTATGAAAATAGGCTCATTTTAGTGTAAATTAAACAGTTTAGTTTTTACCATGTTTAAATTCATTCAGCCTGTCTTTGTGTCTGGAGGGAGAACCGTATCACGGTTCATACCTTAGGGGGCGTATAGCATTTTTTCAGATTAAGTTTGAATACCTTTACATTCCTATTCTGCATACATTTGACAGCAGTTTCTAGGTAAAATGATCGTTACATGGCAGTATAACATCAGCAACCTTTGTTCCTTTTTAAATAGGAAGTAGTGCGTTAGGTGATATGTATGTCAAGCCCTGCAGACAATATACATTCAAAATAATGTTTACTCTTTGTTCAAACTATTTATAGTCTATTCATAAGTTGTTGTTTTTTTGTGGGGGGGGGGGGGGGGCATCTTAACTGTTTTATCTTCAATTCACTTAAATTTGTAAACACTAATAAGCTTAATTCCTTCATGTTTTCTAAACACAAATCAATTGTGTGCATTTTTTTTACAGTGAAGAAGGATGTGTATCTAAAAGGAACAACAAAAAGTATTTCAGATATCCCAATGTAAAAATATAGACCAGGGGTGTCCAAACTCAGTCTTGGAGGGCCGGTGTCCTGCATAGTTTAGCTCCAACTTCATTACCACACCTCCCTGGAAGTTTCTGTTATACCTAGAACGAGCTTGATTAGCTGGTTCAGGTGTGTTTAAATGGGGTTGGAACTAAAATATGCAGGACACCGGTTTGGACACCCCTGATATAGACAGTGACCTGTAGTGGATTTGTCTTCTGAAATGTACAATGAAATGTACCCAGAGCAATGTATTTTAAGGTTTTGCGAATATGTAGGCTGAGGCATGTATTTCCAATTAGCATAGGCTGAAAAAATCAATTACGCATTATTTGAAAAACATAAATATTAAACAACGGCTCAAATACATTTTACTACTGGAAGCACTGCCATTTTTTCTGTGGTTCATTGTAAGGTACACAGTTCTACAGTATGTGGTACAAGCTGTCAAAAAAAAAAAAAACAGTTAAACAATTGTAATTATGAGTTCTACAAATCATAACAAGCTGGAATCTTGTAATTATGGTAATTCCGATATGGCGTGAACATACCTAAAATTCCGAGTGTAAAGTTGTAATTACGAGTTGTAGGAGGATGATGTGAATGCTTGTTATTCTGCATCCTGTATTTACGATAATTACGAGACCATGTTATTGCTTCTGGTGTGGATGGGCTTTTAGTGTGGAGGAAATGTTATTAAGCTAAACAACTGTTTCCATTGTTTTTCACTATGAAGTACACTGTTAAATATATCCATAATAATAATAGCAGTTTTCCATATTTTGTGATTCTTGTTTTCATTTTTTTTACTGTTTATTTATGCTTTTGAATTGCATTATGGGGCCTTGATCTTTCTTCTAACAACTTTTAACATGGAAAAGTTAGAAAAAGTGACTTTTATTAACAATTTTAATAATTTAAAGTGATATATTTTCTGGGTTGGTGTTGTATATTATAGTACAAAAGCCTTCTAATAAACTGCAGCTACATTTTCTGTTATTTTACAGACTTATTTGTCTATATATTTTTATTACATAATATACATTATATTTTTTATTATATAATAAACATTATATTATTTATTATATTATATTACATTATTACATTATATTATTTCAAACAACTAAAATGTCAGTAAAAGTCACTTTGTTAAACTGTACACTGTAAAAAATCCAATTTATAAATTGTCAACTCAGTTTAAAATATAAGTGTAAGTTAGGTGGACATATGTTTGTGCTCAGTGCTTCAGGACATTTTTGAGTTTACTCAAATCGAGTCAAGTGCAGGACTTGGGTTGAAAGTTGAGTCAACTCAAAAAAAGCTTTGCAGCAAGTTGCTTTACAATTTTGACTTGCGAACTTTTTAAAAAAAATAAAAAGTTGAGTTCACTTAATTTTAAAGCCATCAGCTGCAAAGACATTTTGGGCCCTATCATACACTTGGCGCAAGATGTGTTTGCCACGATGTGTTGCAATTTTCAGACCAACGCAACCCTAATTTTTTGCGTCACATTGCTCATTCATTTATTTTCTTTTCGCTTAGTCCCTTTATTAATCTGGGGTCGCCACAGCGGAATGAACCACCGACTTATTCAGCATATGTTTTACGCAGCGGATGCCCTTCCAGCTGCAACCCATCACTGGGAAACGTCCATACACTCTCATTCCCACACATACACTACGGACAATTTTAGCTTACCCAATTCCCCTATACCACATGTCTTTGGACTTGTGGGGGATACCGGAGCACCCGGAGGAATCCCACGCGAACATGGGGAGAACATGCAAACTCCACACAGAAATGCCAAATGACCCAGCCAAGGCTCGAACCAGCAACCTTCTTGCTGTGAGGTGACATCGCTACCCACTGCGCCAACACGTCGCTTGCGTCATGTTGTTTAAAAAATAAATCTATTTGCACCACTTTGTGGATGCATTGTTGTGCTGGTCTAGAAAAGAGGTGTGTTACGGGGCATTGTTGGCGCGTTGTTATTTTTAGGAATGGATGTCTTCATGCTTACAACTCTGTTTCCTTATCCATGAAAGAGAGAAAGAGAAAGTAAAGAGGCCGATTGGAGGAGGCTCATTCTTTACCCTCGTGCTGCAGATGGTCTGTTTACCTGTTTTCTCGCTAGTGAAGCGTTCAGTTTTTCCACTTACAAAGTCCGCCATGTAAAAAACAAATGTGCCATGGTGCTACGCAACTGACTCTTAAAGGGAATGGGAGATGAGACTCTGATTGGTTTATTCTCAAAACACACCCATAACTCATTAAAAGAATAAGCTCAACCCTGTTAGACCATGCGCCATGGCGCAGAGAGTATTTTTCCATCCTTAAAACAGCAAAAGTGGATTCGGACACATCCTTGATGCTTTTACACCATGCGCTTTAGACTTTGCTCCTAGATCATTAAAATAGAGCCCTTTGAGTTTATTCCACTTCAGAGGTTGCAATAGTGCCAAATTATTGATTTAAGTTGACTGAAAAGGCTGGTTTAAGTCAAGTACACTTCTTCATGGAATAAGTAGATCTTACTTGTCAATATGAGTTTGCTTAAAATGAAACAGCAGTTGAGTTAACTGCAGTTAATGAGTAGGTACAACTACACAGAAGTTCAGTTCATTCAAAAATGCTTGCAGCTGGTAAAAACTCTCTTTTTTAATTCTTTTTTATTGAACATTTTGATTTTGAACAAAGCCTGAGATCCACCCATCAAAAAAGAAAAAAGTTAAATAAAATAAAAACAGTAATACTTAGTACAAAATCAGGATTGAAACATATCTGATACAGTCCCTCTCATTTTTAACCCAAATTGTACAGTCTTCTCACTGGCACCATTGATTTTGGCTGTGGTGTATTCCAAACTAATAATGTCCGGTAGATAAAGCCTCCAGGAATGATCAGCAGGAGCAGATGGATCCAGCCCTATTTTCAGGATTGTTTTTTTGCAGCAGTCAGAACAACTGACAGAATCCTTCTTTGGTTGATGGATAAGGAGAGTGATGAATAGTTCAGCAGAAGAAAAAGCAATGGGTCGTATTTGATCTGAGTTGTGAAAACTCATTTTTTATTGTAAAAACTCATTTTTATTTTTTGTTTTGTCTTAATTTATTAAAACGGAGTGATTTATTTCACCTAGTAATTGTTTTTTGACTTTAACTTCCCATTTCTATTCTTCCATACTGCTTCCTTTCCACCATCCAGTGAAATCCTGTTGAATAAACTCAAGTCTCACAGCACATTCTCTTACTGAAAGTTAGAAATATATAAAGAACTTGGGGTGGCACGATGGTTCAGTGGTTAGCACTGTCGTCTTATAGCAAGAAGGTCGCTGGTTCGAGTCCCAGCAGGGTCAGTTGGCATTTTTGTGTGGAGTTTGCATGTTCTCCCCGTGTATTTGCTTGGGTTTCCTCTGGTGCTCCGGTTTCCCCCACAGGCCAAAGACATGCGCTATAAGTGAATTAAATAAACTAAACTGGGTTGCGGCTGGAAGGGCATCTGCTGCGTAAAACATATGCTGGAATAGTTGGCAGTTCATTCCACTGTGGCAACCTCTGAAATAGAGACTAAGCCGAAGGAAAATGAACTAATGAATGAATGAAGATCTTGTAAATAGCTAAATAAAATGACATGTAAGCTTTTTGTGCTGTACTTGAGCTCTAATTCTGAAGAGTGTGAACGGTTTGAAAAGAGATTTGCCAGTTAATGACCCCTGACACAAGTGGACCAAATGTCCTTCTGCTAATGTTTTGTTTTTCCATCTCCTCTCAGATGAAGAAAAGGTGGCCTTTGTGAACTGGGTCAATAAAGCCTTGGCAAACGATCCCGACTGCAAACATCTGATCCCGATGGACCCGGGGACTGACAGTTTATTCAAATCCGTGAAAGATGGAATTTTGCTGTGGTAATATACCATTAACTGCGGTTTACTCTGGGCTGCTCTCTGTTTGTCATGCCGTTAAATATGCTGGAGTATCATTTTTTTCATGTTTAATTTTCTCTTTGTCGTCTCTCTTTACAGTAAAATGATTAACCTGTCACAGCCAGACACCATCGATGAGCGGGTCATCAACAAGAAATGCACTCCGTTCACAATGACTGTAAGCACTTTTACTTTTTAAATCTAGCATAGAGGTCAACTTCATGTGATCTATAAATCAAAAAAGAAATAAACGAAAAAGTAAATTTGCATTAAATCCACAACGCAACTTAATTGTAATTAAGTATCACATTATACTATAAAAGGTATTATTAAATGCCCTGTGAATTTTGTTTTCTTTTCAAATATTTCTCAAATGATGTTTAACAGAGCAAGGAATTTTTCACAGTATTTCCTATAATATTTTTTCTTCTGGAGAAAGTCTTAGTTGTTTTATTTTGGCTAGAATAAAAGCAGATTTTAAAACCATTTTAGGTCAATATCATTAGCCCTTTTAAGCAATAATTTGTTTCAATTGTCTGCAGAACAAACCATCATTATATAATGACTTGCCCGATTACCCTAACTTGCCTAACTAACCTAGTTAAGCCTTTATATTTATATATATACAGTCGAAGTCAGAATTATTAGCCACCCTTTGAATTTTTTTTTCTTTTTTAAATATTTCCCAAATGATGTTTAACAGAATTTTTCACAGTATGTCTGATAATATTTTTTCTTCTGGAGAAAGCCTTATTTGTTTTATTTCGGCTAAAATAAAAGCAGTTTTTAATTTTTTAAAAGCCATTTTAAGGTCAAAATGATTAGCCCCTTTAAGCTAATTGTTTTTTCGATAGACTAAAGATTAAAGAACAAACCATTTTTATACAATAACCCTAATTACCCTAACCTGCCTAATTAACCTAGTTAAGCCTTTAAATGTCACTTTAAGCTGTATAGAAGTGTCTTGAAAAATATCTAGTAAAATATTATTTACTGTCATCATAGCAAAGATAAAATAAATCAGTTTTTAGAGATGAGTTATTAAAACTATTATGTTTAGAAATGTGTTGAAAAAAATCTTCTCTCCGTTAAACAGAAATTGAGGGAAAAATAAACAGGGGAGCTAATAATTCAGAAACAAATTTGATAATTCTAACTTACCTAAAAGAGAAAATGTTTAGTCACATTAACATCTGACTTTTTTAAAATGGTTATGTGCCTTTTTATATAGTGTTTGTAAACTTCTGGTTTCAACTGTACACACACACACACACACACACACACACACACACACACATGCATTTAAACGCATATATATATATATATATATATATATATATATATATATATATATATATATATATATATATATATATATATATATATATATATATATATATATATATATATATTATAGGTGGGCATAGATTAATTTTTTAATCTAGATTAATCTAGATTAATTTCGAAATTAATCTAGATTAATCTAGATTAAAATGGCTCATTTGAATTCTGCCGAAGGCATTCAAAATATGTGTGTTACCCAAATAATAAGTCTTTGAGAACAGGTTTCTCAAGCCAGGTGGTGCATTAGACCAGGGGCTCATCTCCTGTTTCAAAAATGCATCACAAACTGCTTGAGAAACTGTTCTACTATGATAATTGGTGATGAAAATAAATGATGTTCAATAAGATGTACTTGTGTTTACTGTTTATTCAGTTAAACATCAATGTTGAACTGTAGGCCCACATAAGCTCCAAACAGCGATTTTTTTTTATTACCTTAATCCATCTAAAGTCATAACTGAACTAAACAGAAATGGAATTAAGATGTGGAGTATGCAGATATTAGTGGCATTATTGAAGTAAACACGGCGGTCTTTAGGACCTTTCGCCATATTTACCGACAAGATCCACACGCGGCTGGCAGTAAAGGACTGCACACACACACACACATACACACACACACATCGCGAAATGCGGAAGTTTTTTTTCTTACCATTTGGCATGCGTTATTAAATTCCATAACATTCTCTCCGTATTTGCGTCTAATACCCCACTTTGTCACAAAGGAATGAATGAAATATCCGTGAGTTAAAATGAAACTGCCGACCTGCAGTTAGAGTCAGGCAGCCTGCTGATTTGATTCAGAAGGGCAGACGGCTCACCGGTCAGGTATCCATCCGCGCTAATAGGTGAAAGTTATCACAGCTTGGGTAAAATAGACCCAGCTCCCAACATAACTTTGAGAATAGATTAACGGCGATATTTTTTTAGCGCGCGATAAGAGTCTTGCGTTAACGCAGCACGTTAACGCCGATAACGGCCCAGCACTAATATATATATATATATATATATATATATATATATATATATATATATATATATATATATATATATATATATACAGGGAGTGCAGAATTATTAGGCAAATGAGTATTTTGACCACATCATCCTCTTTATGCATGTTGTCTTACTCCAAGCTGTATAGGCTCGAAAGCCTACTACGAATTAAGCATATTAGGTGATGTGCATCTCTGTAATGAGAAGGGGTGTGGTCTAATGACATCAACACCCTATATCAGGTGTGCATAATTATTAGGCAACTTCCTTTCCTTTGGCAAAATGGGTCAAAAGAAGGACTTGACAGGCTCCGAAAAGTCAAAAATAGTGAGGTATCTTGCAGAGGGATGCAGCACTCTTAAAATTGCCAAGCTTCTGAAGCGTGATGATCAAACAATCAAGCGTTTCATTCAAAATAGTCAACAGGGTCGCAAGCGTGTGGCAAAACCAAGGCGCAAAATAACTGCCCATGAACTGAGAAAAGTCAAGCGTGCAGCTGCCAAGATGCCACTTTCCACCAGTTTTGCCATATTTCAGAGCTGCAACATCACTGGAGTGCCCAAAAGCACAAGGTGTGCAATACTCAGAGACATGGCCAAGGTAAGAAAGGCTGAAAAACGACCACCACTGAACAAGACACACAAGCTGAAACGTCAAGACTGGGCCAAGAAATATCTCAAGACTGATTTTTCTAAGGTTTTATGGACTGATGAAATGAGAGTGAGTCTTGATGGGCCCGTGGCTGGATCAGTAAAGGGCAGAGAGCTCCAGTCCCACTCAGACGCCAGCAAGGTAGAGGTGGAGTACTGGTTTGGGCTGGTATCATCAAAGATGAGCTTGTGGGGCCTTTTCGGGTTGAGGATGGAGTCAAGCTCAACTCCCAGTCCTACTGCCAGTTTCTGGAAGACACCTTCAAGCAGGGGTACAGGAAGAAGTCTGCATCCTTCAAGAAAAACATGATTTTCATGCAGGACAATGCTCCATCACACGCGTCCAAGTACTCCACAGCGTGGCTGACAAGAAAGGGTCTAAAAGAAGAAAAACTAATGACATGGCCTCCTTGTTCCCCTGACTGAACCTCATGGAGAACCTGTGGTCCATCATCAAATGTGAGATTTACAAGGAGGGAAAACAGTACACCTCTCTGAACAGTGTCTGGGAGGCTGTGGTTGCTGCTGCACGCAATGTTGATGGTGAACAGATCAAAACACTGACAGAATCCATGGATGGCAGGCTTTTGAGTGTCCTTGCAAAGAAAGGTGGCTATATTGGTCACTGATTTGTTTTTGTTTTGTTTTTGAATGTCAGAAATGTATATTTAAGATGTTATATTGGTTTCAATAAATGATTTAAATAATTGAAATGGGTATATATTTGTTTTTTGTTAAGTTGCCTAATAATTATGTACAGTAATAGTCACCTGCACACACAGATATCCTCCTAAAATAGCTAAAACTAAAAACAAACTAAAAACTACTTCCAAAAATATTCAGCTTTGATATTAATGAGTTTTTTGGGTTCATTGAGAACAAGGTTGTTGTTCAATAATAAAATTAATCCTCAAAAATACAACTTGCCTAATAATTCTGCACTCCCTGTATATGTATATATATATGCATGCGCATGAATGGATCTTAAAGACAGTGCAGATGGGTTAGGCCAAACCTCTCTGAACATGTATCGCATGTAAAGTAATTAAACATATGAAAATAAAACATTTTTTGTGTGTTGTTTTCTGCATTTTTCTTTCTTCAGAGTGTTGTAACAAACAAATATCACTGCTAAATATGAAATATTATTAAACATCTATTTACATAATGATACACTGGGAACACTGTACAATGTATTTACAGTACTAACATGAACAGACAATGAGTAATATATTTATTGTAGTATTTATTTATCTTTGTTAACATTAGTTCATGAAAATAAAGTTGTTCATTGTTTTTTTTTTTTTTTTGTTAACTCACAGTGCATTAACTAACCATAACAAGCACAACATTAAAGGGGTGGTCCACTAAGATATCATATTTAAAAATTTAGTTGATGTGTAATGTAGCTGTGTGAACATAAACAACATTTCTGAATGTAATATGCTCAAAGTTTAATGCAAAGGGACACATTGACTTTTAGCATAGTTAGCTTAGCAAAGCATACAGTGAACAAAGTTTGGGGACTACAAAAAAATACATCCGGGCTACTGAGATCATAAGGGCTTCTGGTTAAGTGCATTAACCAAGCACACATACCCTGCGCAGCGAAGGGGTGTGGCCCGAGGCGCTAAAATGCCAAACGCTGCTATTTCCACAGAGCTTCTTCTGTTTCTGTATTTGGGCTTTCAAATGACATAACACAAAGACAAAAGTCCTTACAATTCAGTTTTAATTATGTTTCAGAGAATTATAAAAATATATATAGCTCTAGCATTTCACAAAGGACAGCTTTCAGAATCCCTCTCAGTTCAGTGCTGGACTCGGTGGATTGCTGAAGAAGTTAAAATTGATCAACTACATGTACAGTTTCTAGCCTTAAGGGTATGTTGTAGCGAGGATGTAAACAAGGATGCAAACAACGGGAAATGCTGTTTGGCACCACTAACAATTTAGCTACAAATTCATATTTATCAGTCAAACTGCTGTAAACACTCACAATCTTCACCAGCGCTGCAGCGTCTCTTTATGTGGCCACTTTCAGTGTGTTCTACATCTTAAATAACAACTCACAAAAGATATGCAAATCTTTCATATTACTTACAAATGCTTATTCCGAATATATGTGAAAGACACTTGTCAGATTTTATTTTAGAGAGCAGGCGTGAGGTTCAGCTGTGTGCTTTTTATTTTTCTGTCCGATTCAGGCAGCTAACGCTGTTAACAGCTGCTCTGACAGGACTGTTTACACAGCGCAAAAGCTTGTGCTTGTAGGGGCATGACGTGGTGATGTGGAGCAGATCCGTGAATCACAGCGCATTATGTTAGCTGAGCAATCAGAGCCTCTTGAGGGCGGGCCTTTCAGAGGAACTAGGAAATATAATTGTCGTTTTCATGTTAGCTGAGTAGCTGTATATAATCAAAGTAAAATATATGAAAAAATAACATGATTTTCTACAAGTGAAGCATGAGCAAACATTGCTTTGCATCTTATAAACACAACCAAGCCTTAAAAATACACTGTGGACCACCATTTTAATTTATTAATGCATTAATAAATGTTGAACTATGATTAATAAATGCTATAAAAGTATTTTCATAATTAGTTCACGTTAAATGCATTAACTAATGGAACCTTACTGTACAGTTTGACCAATATGTTAAAAAGATAAGTATATACTAATAAGTCAAAGCATACATACAGTTGAAGTCAGAATTGTTAGCACTCCTGTAATTTTTTTCCCAATTTCTGTTTAAAGGAATAAAAATTTTTAATACATTTCTAAACATAATAGTTTTAATAACTCATTTAGAATAACTGATTTCTTTTATCTTTGCCATGATGTTGGTACGTAATATTTGACTAGATATTTTTCACAATATTAGTATTCAAAAATTCAAAAACAAAAATTTCTTATAAGAGGACTAATATTTGACCTTAAATTAGTTTAAAATAATTTAAAAACTGCTTTTATTCTAGCTGAAATAAAACAAGCAAGACTTTCTCAGGAAGAAAAAATATTATAGGAAATACTGTGAAAAATTCGTTGCTCTGTTAAACATCATTTAAAAAATACTTGAAAAAGAAAACAAAATTCACAGGACATTTAATAATAGCTTCAATAGTATAATGTGAGACTTAGGCCCAATTCCAATTCTATTTTTGTAACCCTACCCCTTCCCCTTCCCCTTGGCCCTTAAAAACGAGTGTGAAGGGGAAGGGCTTCAAAATTTACCCCTAAGAATTGGGACAGCACTACAGAACCTGCACACGTCATCATATGTCATCGCGATCTCCTGCTTCATATGAGATCAGACGATCGCGACTGCTGTAGTTATTCCAGTTGTGTTATTTTTTGGTATTTATCTTCAGGAAATCACCGAAGGCATATATTATGTTATCATAACGATCTAATGTGGCCATATTCATCTATGTAAACACACCAAAAACAACATTAACATTATAGCAGACACTGTAAAAAGCCCATTCCCAGCCACTAGACTTTTCTGACAGGGTGTTCGAGTGTCATCGAGTGTCAGAATGTTGTGGGACTGCTGTACAGGAGTTATGAGTATGGATTATAGATCGCGAAATTTAGCGGTTTTTATTTTAGCGTTTTTTTATAAAAGCATGAGGGTAAAACACCAACGCGGTTATGAATATTTTAAAACGTGTTTGTTTGTTGTAAAAATTCGCAATAATGACAAAAAATACTAATTTGTGGATCTCCTTAATTTCGGGTGCAGCGAAACTGCCGTTGTAGCTGGTGTATTCTGGGAAATTTTCTCACCCCTTGGTTTCGAGTGTGGTCCTGAAAAATCTTCGTTTGAAGGGGTATCTACCCCTTCCCCTTAGGCCTACGCCTTCAAGCTAAAGAGAATTGGGTCACCCCTACCCCTTCGCGGGAGCGCTCAAAACGAGGGGTAGGGGTAAGGGGAAGGGCTAAGGGGTAGAATTGGGATTGGGATAATTAAGTTGCTTTGTGGATTTAAATGCCAATTCACAGGAGGGCCAATAATTTTAACTTCAACTGTACCTGTTTTATATAGTTGTTTGTGTTTCTCTACTAATGCAGGAGAATTTGATGTTGGCGCTCAACTCTGCCTCTGCGATCGGCTGTACGGTGGTCAACATCGACGCGCAGGACATGAAAGCCGGGACCCCTCACCTTGTGCTCGGCCTCTTGTGGCAAATCATAAAAATCGGCCTCTTCGCTGACATTGAGATCTCACGCAACGAAGGTTATTCCTTTGCTCTAATAGCCTAAATTGATTTTCTTGTAATCACAGTGCTATCCAAATGGAGTCTCTAATTGCGGCCATAAATAAATAAAAGCACGCGTGTTCGTGAGTGACTGATTTACACCTCTTAAAAGGATTCCAGTAACACGTGTCTGTGTATTTATGTGTGTGTGTGTGTGCGTAGCGCTAATTGCTTTGCTGGATGAGTCAGAAGAGCTGGACCACCTTATGTCAATGTCCCCTGAGGACCTTTTGCTTCGGTGGGTCAACTATCACCTCAAAGCTGCTGGATGGAAACAGATCAGAAACTTCAGTGAAGATATCAAGGTAGCTTCCTTATCAGTCATGGGTATCAGTTGTTATGCATAATTGACGTTAATGATTGACTGGAGTTTACATGACAAATATATATTGATCTCTGTATTCAGTATTGAACACGTCATGTTTTTTTCCTGGGAATAATATTTCTAAAGGAGCTGTTGACATGGAATTGAACAAGATTTTGGTAAATGCTCAAACAATACAAACATAAAAATATAACAAAACTATTAAATCTGAAAAATGAGTTGTGTGTAATAACAATGGAATGACACAAGGAGAAAGTACTGAACTCATTCGTTCATTCATTTTCTTTTCGGTTTAGTTCCTTTATTAATCTGGGGTCGCCACAGTGGAATGAACCGCCAAAGTACTGAACTACTGAAATGTATTTAATACTTTATATAAAAGGCTTTTTTGGTGATGGCAGCTTAAAGATGCCCCTCATATGGAGAATGAAGTCACGTGCATTGCTCAGGTGTGAGTTTTTCCAAAGACTTCAACAAAGTGTAAAAATCTTGATGTTCTGTAAGTCTTGTCTATCAAAACTGATCTTTATTTTGTATTTTCTATTGGATTCAAGTCAGGTGATTGGCTGGCCATTCTACAACTTGATTTTCTTTCTCTGAAACCATTTGAGAGTTTCCTTGGCTTTGTTTTGGATCATTAGCCGCATTTCCACCTCCAGGCCAGTGCGAGCCAGGGTTTTTATCGGGCCGGGCCATGCCAATAGGCGGGAGCATGAGAAGTGAGGCCGAAATCATGTCGCATTTCCACTGTCGGGCTAGTAGCTTGCAGTGCGTTACGCAAACCCCGCCCCCAGAACTTCCGCCAAATTAAAAGTCACACAATCCGCCCAGTTCAGCGGGAATCAGGCAGACAAAGCACACCATCGCATCATCACGAAACGATTAAAATGAAGACAACCGAAACAAACACGTTACTGTACAGCATTACATTATGTCTATACACACAGGCCTATGTATTTTCATTCATTATATTTGTTTACTCGCCGACCGACTGTTGGCATCGTGCATCGAGTGGTCTCGCCACTAAAGAAGGGATTACCCAGCACACCATCCATACTATAAAACCACAGAAATTCTCCAGTAATAACTCGATATAAAATGTATTTTATAACATCCTTGTTTGACGCCGTCAAATATTCAGCCTAAATGATCCAGAGAGACCTAAAACATTATTTTGCCATAGGCTATAAGACAGTTAATAGGTGATTTCCTTTTATTTAAGAGAATAATTTAAGGATGTTGCATACTATTCGGTTATCTTAAGTAAAGGAAACCATTAAGTGTTTCAGGACATAAGAGCAAGTAATAATAAGAGCTATAGCTTATATTTTGTTGCGCTCAGCAGCTATCCACTAATAAAACTCTACATTTAAAATTTCCTTTTTAAATTTACCACATCATATAAAAACATAAACATTTGTTTGAGGACATAGAACACATTTTTACGTGCAGTTTTTCCCAATCCGTTTGTAAAGCAGGATGGATGACAGAAAAGAAGGTAGTTTCTGATGGTTTCACTCAACCAAAAAATGCTCTGTTTGCACGATTTGATTAATATAATCGTATCCAAATACTTTATAAATATTATTTCAAAACTCCTCCATTGTTTATTGTTTTTAGAAAATATCTCAAATATTTTTTTCAGACAGGCCTTTGTAATATAAAAGTTTAAAATGGCTTGAAACGATTTAATTTATGTCTTGTATATACCTAAATTGTTACAGCTTTTGTTTGTTTTATATTGGTTTATTTATTTATTGTGATTGTATTATATTCAATATTTGTAGTTATTTAAATGATTTCAATATAGCTTAGGCTATTTTATCTAGATATGACACTATTGTGTTGAGCCAACAAAAGTGGACACGTATTTTTTAAAGTTTTTCTGTTGTATTCACACACACACACACACACACACATGCATTTAAACGCACACGTTTCATGCACAAACACACCTTTTAAACTTGACAAAAACTCTCGACAACTGTTACTGGCTGCTGAGTCTTTAATATGGTGTAAAGATTATTATGCGTTATTGAAACATCAAGGAGGACACAGCAAAGAAATATCAATAATTAAATAAAACTACTTTATTGTTTTATGCAACACCCTTAGGCTACATTTAAAAGAGAAACATAAGGACGATCATTAGCAAAAAGACCCCTAGCCTATAAGGTGTTTTATGGAATAGCCTGACCAACTGACCTATATGACCTATAAACTGACCAACTGACCTACAGTATATGTTTTTTCCTTATTTGTTTATTTTTTTGGCGCGTGTACTCCTGTGCGATCGGAAAACTAGTGTAATGGTGGCACGCCATCTTTACCAGACTCGGGCAAACCCCGCCTCTTCTTTCACTACGCCCCGAAGCCCCAGCTGGCCCTCTTTGGCCCAACGTATTCGGCAGGCCAAAAAAGGCCGGCCGCTGGCCCCGAGGAAGCCCCGCTTTGGCCTGATCAGGCCCCGGAAGTTGGAAACCCGTCTGGCCCTGGTTTGCCCTGGCATGCTGCTTTAGGCATGATAGTGGAAGCGAGGCTATTGTTGTGCCGAAATGTCCACACTGGTTTTATCTTCATCATCCTGATAATGTAGATGTTGGACTGAAGCAGCTAATATTCATTTACAATAATGAAGAGCAGAGGGTTGCTGAATTACTACTGAGAGATTTCAGCTGCTGTCTGGGCTTTCACTGCCTTTCTACACCTCCCTTTCTTCATGTGTTCAATACTTTTCCCTGTGTCATTTCATTTCATTATACATAACTTCGTTTGTAAACTAATTAATATTGTTTTCTTTACATATATGGATTTCTTTGGTTGTTACCAACATCTGTTGAAAATTTCAAGTCAACGGCATCATTAGAAATATGTATTTTGAGAAAAATGGTGGTGTTCAGTACAGTATATATATTTTCTACTAGCACATTACAAAAAAGACTTGATAGAGACAATGATAGAAACAAACAAGGATGCAAGTTTTCAAACTTTTTGTCATTCATAATGGTAAGAAATGTGTGTTTAGGAGCAGATCAGCCCATTACAGTTGTCTCTGAAATATAAATTATTAAATTATTAATATCTTCTGATGTTAAAAATGACAATGAACTTGCATTCAGGTGGCACGGTGGATTAGTGCTTAGCACTGTCACCTCACAGCAATTTCTGTGTGGAGCTTGCATATTCTCCTCGTATTCGTGTGGATTTCTTCCAGGTGCTCCGGTTTCCCCCACAGTCCAAAGACATGTGCTATAGGTGAATTGGGTTAACTAAATTGACCATAGTGTATGAGTGTGAATCCAGAAATGCCAACTAGCCCAGCCGGGGCTTGAACCAGCGACCTTCTTGCTGTGAGGCAATCATGCTACCCACTGCACCACCATGACGCCCTAATTATAGTTTTACTTTCTAAAATATATTTGAAATAATACATTGTGCATTGGCGAAAACATATTTTATAAATTTTAATAGTAAATTTGTCATCCTCTGAGAAAACGGTTGATGGTCGCTTAGTTACAAGAGATGCCATAGAAAATGGTGAAGAAAACCACACACTCGCGGATGTCCCTTCAGGTCAGAATAACAACACACACGAAAATGAGTGCGGTATAGCAGCAGTGAGGAGAGTGTAAATAAAAAAGGATGTAAGGATGTCGTCAGAGTGGCTTTTTGGTTTCTTTTCTTGTGCATCCCAGGGTGCTTGATGCACAAGAAAAGGATGTTGATATACCTTAACCATTGCACACACTATGTAATATTTTATTTATCAACTTTAAGAGTCTCTTTAACATGCTTATTTTATTATAAAGAGATTAGATATTTTGTTTAAATATTTTTGTTTTTGACTATTAAAACTATTTGCCTAGTAATGTTGGTAAATTAAAATAAAGTGGTTAAATAACAAAAAAAAATCCTAATACTCCTAAATGTATTGTTAAATAATATTCAATAATTATTGATATCGAATAATATGAAACATGATATCGTGATATTTTTTTTGCAATATCGCCCAGCCCTATGTTGAATAACTATCAATAATAAATGCTGTGCAATATAATTAATACTTAGCTCATATAAATTAACTAACATTAACTACTAGATCATTATTTTAGTGTTACCAAACATCATTAAAGGTCCTGTGAAGTTCTTTGAAATGTGCATTTTTATTCGATGTTTGACGTAATCCCAGCCGAAACATGAAAAGAGGGTGGGACATAGTGTAGCCCCTCCCCTTTAAAAAAAACTGCCACTAGTGTTTTGTTTTATCACCGCTGTGCCAGTGAGAGTGGTTGAGTTCCAGAGAAACGTCTTGAAGGGGGCGGGGCTTGTCAGATACTAGAGAGTATTTGATTGGTTATGATTTGTTGTGAAACTGTCGTCTGGGTTGACGTGAATAAAATCATTGATTCATTTGAGGGGAAGTGACAAACTATAAGCTTTACATGTTTATATCAGTTGTATATTTTCTAAACGCAAATGTTGTCACTGTTTTGGCTTATAGATATCTTAAAAATGAACAATAATGATACTAACATCTAAAAATCTTTATTTTAATTTTATGGGACCTTTAAACAACACTGTTACGAACATATATTTACCATATACTTTAGCCTGTAGTCTGGTTTGACATTAAATCCTTTTGAAATGTCTTTGCCTGTCACTTAAGATTGACCATAAACAGAGCCCTTTTTTTCCTCTCTCAGGACTCCAGGGCATATTTCCACCTGCTTAATCAGATCTCACCCAAAGGAGACTTGGATGACCAGATGAGGATTGACATTGACATGTTAGGACTCACCGTAAGTCAGCCTGAATGCTTGGGTCAACAGCTATTGCCTGTTTGCTCAGGAAGAGTGAATGTGCTGATCAGCTTCCTGTGTCAGGGTTTGTTCTATCACATATTAGCATGATTTAGAGCAGATAAGAAACACGGCGGCTTTATGATACCCAACACTGATTGCTGTCAAAACAAAGTGAAGGGAAATATGAGAACAAAAGCCAACAAGCCAAGTCCTGAAAAACAGAGCAAGTTTGGTTTTGTACATTGGCATTGAGAAGGTTTTGTTATGCTGTGTTTTCTGCCGTGGCTCAAGCCAGTGGCGCCTGCAGGCGTACGGCTGTACGCACTGTGCGTACCTATCATGAGAGCAGGCTCGGCGCCTTTCATTTAGGCTATTTATTCACTTATTTATTACTTTGCATTACTACTGACTTAATGCAGTAATATACTTTTTATAGTAATAATAATATGCAGTTTCACTATTACTGATTTATCAATGATACCGTTTATTAACGCAGACGGATCATGGCTTCAGCTCCAAATGAGTGGATTAAATTATATTTTATTCTCCTTATTTCTTTCCGTTTTAATTAACATAATATAAATGTTTAAAGTTTTAGGTAAAGACGTCAAACTATGCCCACACATCAAAGCTAACTCACTATTCATATAACAGTCAAACCAGCATAACAGAGTCATCACGCTTCATTACCCAACCAATATCAGTGTTAAGAAAAAGTTAAATGTTACAATCTAATGTCATTTTAAAAAAATAGTAGCTAAATGTGCTACTTAGTTACATTTTAAGGCATAGGCTAGTGTAGCAAAACAGAGTGTGAGAGGTTGATCCGTGGCAAATCCACTCAGTCACTCATTCACACTATGTAGCCGACCTGTTTCATTTATATCTCTGTAAACTTGACTTCGCAGGCTGATCATCTTTAAACTCAAAAGTCCTTACTTCTGCTGCATAATGGGATGCTTCTTTTCACAACTGTTAATGTGTGGTTTAACGATTTGAAAATGAAAGCAAACCATTAAAAGGGTTCTGCGTTTTGTAAATGTTATAGCTTTTAATAATATTAATAATAATGAATATAATAAATTGTGATATTTATTATAGCGCGGACTGTGCAGTGTCCACTGTCCAACTAAATGTTTTTATTAGGCTATTAATCCCGAACTGAAAAACTAATGTGAAAATGACAGGCAGTTGCGTCTTTGCTAAAAATTAATTTAACGGCAGATATCTTTTGCGTTTTTTTTTCCTTTAGAGCTCAAGAAAATTGTATTTAAAGAGTTAGTTAACCAAAACATGACTTGAACTAGGCTGCTCGCCTTCATGTCACGCACTTGTCTTTTTTTTAGTTTTCTGAGTGATCCACTAGTCCAATGAGTTTAGAGTGCGCCTCCGCCGCCGCGTACGCGTTTTAAAGGCTATTTACAGGCGCACCCTGACAATCCAGTTCATGTTTTGGCACTGAAGCATATAGCGGACTGGTTTTGAACTTGAAGCACTTCACCTCAAATGTTATTCGTTCTTCTATCTTATCTAGTAGATAACTGACCAACAAAAATATTTAAACTAAGAGACAAACTATTCGAAATTCGTTTTAAAGGTATATTTTCCAGGAAAAATATACAAATTATATTTTTGTTTGAGCCCATCTTCTAACTGTGTGGTTGGATGATTTTCGGTCAGTGGAAAGTAAGGATTTAATCATAGGTCATAATTTTAAAGATTGCGTCTTGAGCGTCTGATTTTCCTTGGTGCTGATGTGCTTTTATTAAATTTAGGTTTCAAAGAAATATTAATATTAAAAAGAAAACAAATTATGTCATAACGAATGCACTTAAATAATGTAGCCTTTGGTAATAAACACATCAGTGTTTCTTGAGATGATTGGGGGGAAGGGGGCGGGGCGGTGCTGAATTTGTGCGTACCTTGGAATAAAATCCTGCAGGCGCCCCTGGCTCAAGCTGTAGAATGTCTAAATGACTAAAGAAGCATTATGATGGTGTAAAAACGAATACATTCTAGTCAAAAACAACCTTCTGACAAAAGACGGAAACAAGCACAGTTAGAATAGCAAAAGAGAACAAAAAAGCCACAGTTAAAGCTGAAGTATACTTTTTTGTCGCACACATAGACTTTAAAAAATATGGGCGTAGTATCCTTGAAGTCACGTATAGGTTTCTGAATAGCCATAGCCAACCATCGCTATTTTGTTCGCACGTCATTGCGCCGACCGGGGGTAACCAAAAATGGGCAAAGAGATGGGCTTTTCTTTGGGAGAAATGCTTGTCACTTCATTACCTGCAACTTTTACCACAGTTTGTCACCGGGCATGAATGAAATGTTCATGAGTGAATGTGAAACTACCGAACTGCAGTTAAAGTCACCCAAAATTACAGGAATCTTACATGAAAGCACTTCACGTGAACACCTTAATTCTATTATTGTCTATTAAGGCAAATAACTAGATTACAGATGTTCATATAAACGTATAAATAGTGTCTTCGAAGTTAGTGAAAGATCCAGAAGGACATCCTGCTGATTTGATTCAGAAGGGCACTTTTTTGTCAGACGGCTCACCGGTTTGACTTTCATCCACCGTCATTCATTTTAAAAAGCACCCGGTCTATTTTGTTTGTATATGTTTTACTCGAACACATAAACTTTACAGGTGCCTGATAGTTAGATGTGGAGCTAACATTAATCAGATTCACTCTAGTGAACTGCATCCATGTTAGCACGTCACGCTTGATGTGGTAATTTCACAATAGGAATACACAAAGGTTTGAAGACTTGTTCTCACCACCTACAGTGCAATTCGGTCAGGTATACATCCGCGCTAAAAGTCATCATAGCTTGCGAAGAATAAACCCAGCTCCCAACCCAACTTTAAGAATAACGCAGCACGTTAACGCTGATAACGGCCCACCATTATTAAATATATATATATATATATATATATATATATATATATATATATATATATATATATATATATATATATATATATATATATATATATTTTTTTTTTTTTTTTTTTTTTCTAGAACATTATTGCATCGTTTGTTATGTTGTTTACAGACGTAGCACAGTGATCATTTAGTAAATGAACAGCTGAACAATATGGTAATTGTGGCCGTTAATGTTAAGTAACATCCTGCCAAGTCGTTACAAAAAAATGCATGGGAAATGGCTTAGGCATGTTAGTTGCAGTGGACTATGCAACAAGCTATTGTAAACAAGCTAACATTAACTAGATAAGTAATAATTCAATCACTAATAGCACTAGCACTAGCAGATTCATGGAAAGTTACATTGGTAATCAGCATTTTTGCAGCAACTAATTTATAAATGACTCAACTAAATTAAAGACAATTGCTTTATTTAAAGTGAATAAAATACCCAACTTACTGGAATTCAACATTAATTGAGCCGCAGCCACACACCTGACTAAGTGAGATAAACTGGGAAAGCAGGCAGTGGGCCAAACCACTGTGAGAAAGAGGAGGAACTGTTTGTCTAAATGCATTTTTGCGGAGGGGGTTTCATACTTACACTATTATTTTAGGTGTACATATATTTTTCACAATAGAGAGTGTCATTTTTAATTTTATTATTATAATTTTTTTGTGGGAGGTTCCTCCAGTTTCCCCCGCAGTCCAAAAACATGTGCTATAGGTGAATTGGGTAAACAACATTTCTGTAGTGTAGTGTGACTGGAAGGACATCCACTGTGTAAAACACATGCCAGAATAGTCGGCGGTTCATTCTGCTGTGGCGGTCCCTGATAAATAAGGGACTAAACGGAAAAAAAAACCGAATAAATGAAAGTCATTTGTGTTACAGACATGAAAGATACAACGCTCTAAAAACACATTTGTTTTTTTCAAACCTAGTGCTGTTTCATATATGGACATAGTCAGGACTGAGATTTGTTTAAAAAAGCTGGTGGCGTTAAATGTTTGACCCAACATGCTTAGATTGCTTTATTTAATGTACTTTAAAATAAAGCCAAAAGACTTGGTGGAGATTTGGTGGAGGAGTGTATAGTTTCATTGTGATAAGACTGACTTAGCCACTAACCCGACAGCTGGTCAATGCAAAAACAACAGGATGCAATATAATAATGCAAATTCATAATGCAAATCGCCCAACAGGCTCAATTCAGTGGTTCCTTGGAAATACAGTAACTCATCCTGATCACATTTCACTCTGCTTTTGTTATACTCTCTTTTTTCTGAACGAACGGTACAAGATGTCACATGGAATATACACTCACCGGCCACTTTATTAGGTACACCTGTCCAACTGCTCGTTAACGCAAATTTCTAATCAGCCAATCACATGGCAGCAACTCAATGCATTTAGGCATGTAGATATGGTCAAGACGATCTGCTGCAGTTCAAACCGAGCATCAGAATGGGGAAGAAAGGTGATTTTTAGTGACTTTGAATGTGGCATGGTTGTTCGTGGCAGACGGGCTGGTCTGAGTATTTCAGAAACTGCTGATCTACTGGGATTTTTATGCAAAACCATCTCTAGGGTTTACAGAGAATGGTCTGAAAAAGAGAAAATATCCACAAATGGCTTGTTGCTGCCAGAGGTCAGAGGAGAATGGCCAGACTGAGCTGATAAAAAGGCAAGAGTAACTCAAATAAGCACTCATTACAACAGAGGTATGCAGAAGAGCATCTCTGAACACACAACACGTCCAACCTTGGGGCGGATGGGCTACATCAGCAGAAGACCACACTGGGTGCTACTCCTGTCAGCTAAGAACAGGAAACTGAGGCTACACTTGGCACAGGCTCACCAAAATTGGACAAGAAGATTGAAAAAATGTTGCATGGTTTGATGAGTCTCGATTTCTGCTGCAACATTCGGATGGTAGGGTCAGAATTTGGTGTCAACAAAATGAATGCACGGATCCATCATGCCTTGTATTGATGGTAAAGGCCGGTGGTGGTGTAATGGTGTGGGGATATTTTCTTGGCACACTTTGAGCCCATTAGAACCAACTGAGCATTGTGTCAATGCCACAGCCTACCTGAGTATTGTTGCTGACCATGTCCATCCCTTTATGACCACAGTGTACCCATCTTCTGATGGCTACTTCCAGCAGCATAACCCGCCATGTCATACAGCACAAATCATCTCAGACTGGTTTCTTAAACATGACAATGAGTTCACTGTGCTCAAATGGCCTCCGCAGTCACCAGTGCTCAATCAAATGGAGCACCTTTGGGATGTGGTGGAATGGGAGATTTGCATCAAGGATGTGCAGCTGACAAATCTACAGCAACTGCGTGATGCTATCATGTCAATATGGATCAAAATCGCTGAGGAGTATTTCCAGTACCTTGTTGAATCTATGCCACAAAGGATTGAGGCAGTTCTGAAGTCAAAATGAAGTCTAACCCGGTGCTAGTAATGTGTACCTAATAAAGTGGCCGGTGAGTGTAGGTCTGTAATGTAGCAAATAGCAAATCCATCTGACAGTTTTTGATAGAAGCAATGTCTCTTTTTAAAACAGGCCATATAGAGTCATATATACACATACATTTGCATGTATTAATTTGTCGTTAAGTTCAAATTGTATTGCCATCATATGAATTTACTTAACGTTACTTACTAAAACAAACACGTACTTAATTTTAACGAACCCTTATAAACCAAATCAGAAAAGGCTCTATTTTAAGTACACATACACAAGACATCTCCATTCAGTGACTATATTTGACTTTGTTTGTGTCCAACATCTTTATACAGTTGAAGTCAGAATTATTAGCCCCCCTTTGAGTTTTTGTTTTCTTTTTAAAATATTTCCCAAATGATGTTTAGCAGAGCAAGGAAATTTTCACAGTATGTCTGATAATATTTTTTCTTCTGGAGAAAGTCTTATTTGGTTTATTTCGACTAGAATAAAAGCAGTTTAAAAATTTTTAAACACCATTTTAAGGACAAAATTATTAGCCCCTTTAAGCTATATATTTTGTCGACAGTCCACAGACGAACCATTGTTATACAATAACTTGCCTAATTACCCTAACCTGCCTAGTTAACCTAATTAACCTAGTTAAGCCTTTAAATGTCACTTTAAGCTGTATAGAAGTGTCTTGATAAATATCTAGTAAAATATTATTTACATGGCAAAATATTTACATGGCATCATCATGGCAAAGATAAAATAAATCAGTTATTAGAAATGAGTTATTAAAACTATTATGTTTAGAAATGTGTTTTCAGGGGGACTAATAATTCTGACTTCAACTGTATGTGTACGAGTGAACATTCAGTATCTGAACAAAAAGTTTGAAGCGACCTCTTCCAATGATGATATTGAACTCCTAACCTTTCATATTTAGGACATTTGTGTAGACAGGACAATACACATGGGCGTTTCAAATCCAAGCGAGTGTCTTTCTCATTAAAATCATGCAATTTCCTATTAATTCCATATAATGCCTGAGCATGGTAGGGCTTATAAATATGGTGGTGCAATCCAGTTGTCTATTATAGATCAGTGGCAAAACCCATTCATTTTCATGCCAACAAAAGTGACTCAGAATGCTGCATGAAGCAGTAAAATGTACAGTTATTCCCACAGATTGTCTTCTTACTATGGCACAGAGCCTTCAATAATCATATGGCAGAAGTCTTCTAAAAAAAAACGATCTGCTTTACAGCTTCATGAGACGGTTTCGATGTAAGAGCAGTTCTTCTGATTTAATGACTGTGTTTTAGGAGCGTGATGATGAGATGCGAGCAGAGCTGATGTTGAGGCAGGCGGCTCGTCTGGACTGCAGACAGTTTGTCACTCCCAAGGACGTGGTTGCGGGAAACCATAAGCTCAACATGGCGTTCGTGGCCAATCTTTTCAACATGTACCCGGCCTTGAACAAACCCACAGACAACGGCATTGATTATGCAATCGAGGGTGAGTTCTTTTATGTGTATACGCCTCATACATGCTGCTGTTTATCAGGCCCTTCCACAGCATTATCTGTGCTCTACATCTGAGCTTGCATCCTGTGACAACCACACGTTTCCCATGATCAAAACAAGACATGACTGTTTTCTGAGAGCAAGGGTTAAATCTGAAATGCATTTTAAATAAAGTTGTACATAAATTGTAACATGGGTGGTTTTCTATAAGACACTTTTATGCTTCATTTTCCCCCTCATGTAAATACCAGTAATTAGCAGTGGGTTGTTGCTTAATTTTTTCTTCTTATTATCTTCAATTATAATAATAATATTGATAATAATAATAATGTTATTATTAATATTATTATTATTAATATTATTATTATTATTATTATTATTATTATTATTATATTATATAACAGTACTACTGCGGCTGATACAAGTACTACTAATACTAATATTATTATTATTTTATTATTATTAATAATAATAATAATAATAATAATAACAATACTGCTGCTGCTATAACTAACATAAATAATAATAATCTTATTAATAATAGAATATTATTAATATTATTATCAGCACTACTGCTGCTGCTGCTATAACTAATAATAATAATAATAGTAATAATAATAATTATTATTATAACTATTATTAGTAGTATTATTAACAATGCTGCTGCTATAAGTAATATAAATAATAATAATAATAATAGTAATAATAATAAAAATAATAACAATTATTATTATTAATAACAATACTACTGCTGCTGATACAACTACTACTAATACTAAATACTAAATTTTATTATTATTACTATTAATATTAGTATTAATATTATTAATATGGCTGCTACTATAACTAATATAAATAATAATAATATTAATAATAGTATATTATTATTATTAATAGCAATACTACTGCTGCTGCTATAACTAATATTAATAATGATAATGTTAATAATAATAATAATATATTATTATTATTATTATTATTAATATGGCTGCTACTATAACTAATATAAATAATATTAATATTAATAATAGTATATTATTATTAATAGCAATAATACTGCTGCTGCTATAGCATAATAATAATAATAATAATAATAATAATAATAATAATAATAATAATAATAATAATAATAATAATACTGCTGCTACTATAACTAATATTAATAATGATAATGTTAATAATAATAATAATATATTATTATTATTATTAATATGGCTGCTACTATAACTAATATAAATAATATTAATATTAATAATAGTATATTATTATTAATAGCAATAATACTGCTGCTGCTGCTATAACATAATAATAATAATAATAACAATAATAATAATAATAATAATAATAATAATAATAATAATAATAATAATAATAATACTGCTGCTACTATAACTAATATTAATAATGATAATGTTAATAATAATAATAATAATATATTATTATTATTAATATGGCTGCTACTATAACTAATATAAATATTAATATTAATAATAGTATATTATTATTAATAGCAATAATACTGCTGCTATAACATAATAATAATAATAATAATAATAATAATAATAATAATAATAATAATAATAATAATAATAACAATAATAATAATAATACTGCTGCTACTATAACTAATATTAATAATGATAATGTTAATAAAATATATTATTATTATTAATATAGCTGCTACTATATATAATATAAATAATAATAATAATAATAATAGTAATATATTATTATTATTATTAATAGCAATACTGATGCTGCTGCTATTACTACTACTAATAATAATAATAATAATAATAATAACAACAACAACAATATTACTGCTGCTGCTATAACTAATATAAATAATAACAACAGGAACAACAATAATAATAATACTTCTGCTGATACAACAACTATATTAATATTATATTTTATTATTATTAATAATAATAATAATAATATTAAATAAGAAAAATTATTAGAACTATTATTTAGTTAGTTAGTTAATGAATTAGTTGAACTAAATTTATAGTGCCAGAAAGGTCATTAACAAATTGCAACAATGTTTGCATTGTCACATCTATGAGCAACAGGGGGCGCTGTGGTTTACTGCACATATAATGACTTTTCATGTGTGTCAGAGGGTCACCAATGCATGCGTGTGTGCGCGTTTTAGAGGCTCACATGTGACAGCGGTAAATGTGGGTAATTAAGTTCATCTCTCTGTGTGTATCTCTCTTCTGTCCTGCTAAACCGATTGTCCCATTTTCTCCATTCTGTGTCTGTATTCCATCAAACTGATACAGATAAGCCGATTTGCCTGAACCTACTTACAGTAACTGCCTTTTTTCTCCATTTACATTGCAAAGAGAGATACTGTGAATGATTATTTTACCACAATGCTCTTGGCTTAACACAAACCGCTTTTAATTCAGCGTGAGTCTCTTCTCAATTAAAACCAGTGTCTAAGAGAATATTTTTTAGTTTAGAAGTTTTGCTCATTTTTATGTAATAGGATATCCGTCATGTGATCATTTTCGATATTGATCATTATTAAAACACGTTAATGAGGGAGGATTACACATATGCTAAAATTCACAAACTTACTTTCTTATTTTTACATTTACAGTTGAAGTCAAAATTAGTCCCCGTCCTGTGAATTTGTTCAAATATTTCCCAAATGATGTTTAACAGAGCAGGGAATTTTTCAGAGTAATTCCTATAATATTTTTTCTTCTAGAGAAAGTCTTATTTGTTTTATTTCAGCTAGAACAAAAGCAGTTTTAATTTATTTTTTAATCATTTAAGGTCGATGTTATTAGCCCCCTTTTAAGCGATATGTTTAAATGTCTACAGAACAAACCATCATTATACAATGATTTGTCTAATTACTCTAACTTGCTTAATTAACCTAGTTACGCGTTTAAATTGCACTTTAACCTGTTAGCCAACACTCACTTTTGGGGATTTACACCTACCTAACTTTAAATAGTAACAGTTCTTGACCCTAGTGAGATATAAATGTAAATCATTGGAAAGGTATAATTGGAAAGAAGACACTTTGAGCTTTACTACGGCCCATCTAGAATGCTTAAAAAATATGAAAAGTTATACATTATGAAGTAATGACAAAGGAAAAATTGAATATTTGTTTTTTATATACAAACACAGGATAATATTAATTTAATAAACTGGAAATAATAAACCTTGAAAGCCAAGTGTGTCATGGGTTTATATTTTAAATTTGATGAATATAGACCTTTTTCTTGGCTGCTGCATGGAGGGCGCCATAGCGACCAGTGCTTCTGGTAGAATGTTTAGAACTTCCGTTTACAGCGTTTACAACTGGTAATTTGTGCTTCGAAAAATGGGTTTTAATAGCGTTTTGAGTGGATTACGGGGTGTTTTTGTGACACACAACTTTGAAAGGTGCGTGTTAAAGCCGTTATCTGTCAGATGTGGTTCAAGCGCGAGAGAAAAAAAGTCTAGTTCCAACGCAATTTCACGGCAATTCGTAACTTTTTGATTAGTGGCTAATTCGTATGATCTAATTCGTACAAATTAGTATGATTTGCCCATCACCCAATGACGGTTGGGGTTAGGGGTGGGGTTAGGTGCCACGCCTCCTTTTTAAAATCGTACATTTTCGTACGACTGAACTCGTACAAATTCGTACGAATTAGCCACTAAACTGACAAAACGTAAAATACTTAAGTTTCCTCGTGAGATCAGGCTGTCTAGTTCACGTGTCTGCCGTCAGAAATGCAGTGTGTGTGTGTGCGTGTTTCCCCGGCCTGTCAGCTGTTAGCTCAGCAGCTCTTCAACGCACACACATTATTATAGAGCAAACCTGATTACAGGCATAAAACTTAACAGGTGTGTAAGTCATGCAATTTACAAAAATGACCAAAAAAAGTGCGTTACTGATACTCTGCAGGCTGATTTGCATGTTGATTCTAATCGCGAGCCATTTATGTTTGATTTAGTGTGTTGTATTTACCACGGTTTGTGTTTTTGTCATTTCAAAACGTCACTTTATTTTCACTTTGTTACAGTTATTAAATCAGTGTGTTATTGGGACAGTACAGCAGGCTACGTGTGTGTGTCAAACATTTTGGTGAACTATATTTGTTTGGATTGGTTATATATTTGAAAGAAAGAGAAACTGTTGACTTTAGCGATGACGAGGCTTCATTTAAACGGCACAAGATGCCATCTGACAATGAGGGAAAAATGCCTCGCAGCAGTTGTTTTCCATCCTATGATATCACATTTTTTTTAAATGATCAGTCCAGGAGGTGGCGCTGATCAACAGCAGTATTAGTTCAAAGATGATAAAAGCAGGCAAAATAGATAAGGGCTTACTCACACTATGCTATCCGAACCATGCCAAGGCCCGTTTCCCGGATCGTTTGAGAAGTGTGAATGCTCTGAATCGGGCTCAGGCACGGAACACTTGGCCGGCCCTGGCCCGGTTGGAAGAGGTGGGCCAGAGCGGTTCACTTGGGCTCACGTAGTGTGTTAGTGTTAGTGCTTATAGTGTGAGTGCAAGCGTGCCTAAGCCCGAAACTGAAAGCGAGACGTGACTTTTTAAGGGACTGTATCATATGGATTAATTAATAATTCGTACTGTTCAATGAACGCAAACTGTCGTAGATTATTAAAGACGCAAACCCCTCACTGCACGTCAGCTGCGCCTTCAGCAAACCTCCTAATTCCTGCAGCACGAGGACTTTATGATTGTTTATGAGCATCAAAAGTGGCTGATCTGTTCGGCGAAATATTTGACTGCGTGTCACCGCATATCAAACGACTAAAACGATATAACTAAAGAAATCTCCACTGTGCTGAGCGAGAGCGCTTACTGAACAGCGCATCATCGATGACGTAAGAGCGCCCAGGCCCGAATGTAATGTGAGTGCGGGCCGTCGGGGGAGACGGGATGGGGGACAAGCGTGCTTTGGCCAGGTTAAAGGCAACTGTACATAGTGTGAGTACGGCCTAAAACTATCATTTCAGAGCTGTCCGAATTCGACTGTTTACAAGCTTCAGCTGCCGTCGTAGCATTCTTCTTGTGCATACACGCAAAGCATAATGGGTAATTTTGCGTTCTAAGAAAAAGGTCTGATTTCTGAGATTTCTTTAAAAAGTTTTCAGATGCTATATTGGTGTACTTTCGCACACCGTCAGAGGCATTTTCTCAAAAATGACCTTCCCAAACTAAAACAGTAACAGTTGCTGAAGAATTTGGTCTACATTCACAGTTCATGTATCTTTGCAACGAAGACACTCTGGGCTTTACTGTTCATCATCTAGAGTTTATAATGCTCAAAGCGAGAAAAAAAAAGTTATAGATGCTTAAGTAATGTAAAAAGAAAATACACCGCACTAAACATTTTATTATTTGATAAACAAATATATCAATATATTTATATATATATATATTAGTCCTGTAGCAATACAGAATAGTAATAGGTCAAAAGCCACACATCTCCTGAGTATATGTTTTGAATTTGATGGCAAAAACATGCAAAATAAAATTTCTGGAATTATTTTTCTGAGACGATATCTTGTGATTTTCTCCCTCTCCTTTTTTGTGGAGAAGCAGTTTGATGACAACATGTACTGAAGGTTTCTGTAACACTTTATAATAACTACACACTATGAACCATTTGTTAATGACTAGCATTTATAAATCTTATTATTCAGGCATATATTAATAGTTAATTTGTATGTTAAAAAATGCTTTATTAACTCAACTTCATCCAGTTTTGTGACCTAATCTAAAGTGAGGACTATTTATGCTTTATGAATCCCTTATAAATGACAATTAAAGGCTCAGTTAAATTCTAAACAAAAAAAAAAGAACACAAACGACATTATTCATTTCTATTTGTTTAAAGATACACAAATAAAACTGTATTTCAAAAAAAAAATATTCTTTGCAACCTTATCTAAAATAAAATTACTGTACAGTTTAAACATTGCATCTTATTATATTGTTATATTGTTGTTGCTTTATCCAATTTTATGTCGTATTTTGACACTCCTGTTATTCAGCAATGTTTAAACTTTACAGTAATTTGACTTTTTAGATTGAAGATTGCAATGATTATTGTTCATACTGAGCCTTTAATTGTCATTTATAAGGGATTTATAAAGCATAAACAGTCTTCACTTTAGATTAGGTCACAAAACTGCATGAAGTTGAGTTAATAAAGCATTTAATAACATACAAATTAACTATTAATATGTGCCTGAATAGTAAGATATATAAACGTTGATTTCAATAGTTTATTAATCATTTACTAACTCATTCTGAATGATCTTAAAAACCACCAACCACTCTTAAATACAAATGGTTTGTAAATAATGCAATACTTAATTTAGTAATGAAAAGTAAATCATTAACAAAGTATGAAAGTACAATTATTAAGCACATTATAAATGTGGTTGTAAGTCAAGAATAGATGATTTGTAGCTGCAGTTATAAACTGCTTACTAAGGCTTATTAATGTAGAGTTAATGATTAACAGATAAATAATTCACTAGATGCTAATGCTTAGTAAATGATTGATAGTGTGTAGTTATTATAAAGTGTTACCAAGGTTTCTAACAACTATTTTAGTTATTTCACATACCACTTCTTATTTTCTAATTGTAAAATAATAGACAGAAACGTATAGTATGAGTGATTTTTTTGAGCACAAAGTACATTATGTGAAATGAGTCAAGTGCATACGCAGCAAAAAAAAGTCTCACTAGAGCTGTTTTCTAAATACTAGTACTTTGAAAAATATCTAGTAAAATATTATTTACTGTCAACATGGCAAAACAAAAAAAAAATCAGTTATTAGAAATGAGTTATTAAAACTATTATGTTTAGAAATGTGTTGAAAAAAATTAATTTCTGTTAAACAGAAATTGAGGAAAAAAATATAAAGAGGTGGCTGATAATTCAAGAGGACAAATAATTCTGACTTCAACTGTATATATCAATGTCAGTCTATTCAGCAATGCTAATAGGTTGTATATAAAGTAGAAGCCCTAAAGCTATGGCAGCAAAAAATAACCTGTTTATTTGAGTAAGAGGGTGGACAGTTTTTTGGTGAACTTATAACATAAGGTCAATTTAAACATGGGCATCCAATAAAAATAATTCAGAAAATAAACTGCATTTAAAGTGCATAATGATCCTCAAAATAAATAGCAGGCACAACACGGTGGCGTGTTATTAATAAATGATCTCTGTCTCTCGTGGCAGGGGAAACGAGAGAGGACAGAACATTCAGGAACTGGATGAATTCTCTGGGGGTCTCTCCATACGTCAATCACCTGTACAGGTAATACAGACATTTACTGTAATTGTTCCTCCTTTTTTTATTATGATGACATACTCTAAAATAGCTGGGCCATTTAAACTAAAGTTTGCACAGAATATACACTACCTGACAAAAGTCTTATCCAAGTTTTAGGAACAACAAATAATAACATGACTTCTGATTGATTGTTTGGTATCAGAAGGCCTCTATGTTACTCTTATTTTACCAAAATAAAATATGATCATGCCTTGATTTTTAATTATTTAATTAGGACAGTAAGGTCTGACTTTGCTTAGACAAAAGTCTTGTCACTTAACAGAAATAATGTACAATATAGAATATAAAGTCATGATGCAGTGGAAAAAGAATTAATATTGTGTATGACTCCCATGAGCTTGGAGGACTGCGTCCATACATCTCAGCAATGACTCAAATCACTTATTAATAAAGTAATCTGGGATGGCAAAGAAAGCGTTCTTGCAGGACTTCCAGAGTTCATCAAGACTCTTTGGATTTATCTGCAATGCCTCCTCCTTCATCTTACCCCAGACATGCTCAATAATGTTCATGTTAGGGGACTGGGCAGGCCAATCCTGGAGCACCTTGACCTTCTTTGCTTTCAGGAACTTTGAAATGGAGGCTGAAGTATGAGGAGGAGCACTATCCTGCTGAAGAATCTGCCCTCTCCTGTGGTTTGTAATATAATGGGCAGCACAAATGTCTTGACACCTCAGGCTGTTGATGTTGCCATCTACTCTGCAGATCTCTCGCATTTCCCATACTGAATGTAACCCCAAACCATGATTTTTCCTTCACCAAACTTGACTGATTTCTGTGAGAATCTTGGGTCCATGTGGGTTCCAATAGGTCTTCTGCAGTATTTGTGATGATTAAGATGCAGTTCAACAGATGATTCATCAGAATAATCTACCTTCTGCCACTTTTCCAAACGATCAACTAGAATTTAAGTTATTATTTGTTGCTCTTACAACTGGGATTGACGTCAAGACAAGGTAGTGTACACTATAGCTAAAATAGTTTCTTAACAAAGTATTACTATACCGTCTTTGTTCAGTGCACAATGTGCTGTGTGTGTGTCTGTGAGAGCTGCACATCAGAGCGAAGCTCATTAATATTCTCGACATGATCCAAATATGGTCAATTATGGACCTTCTGATTATAGGGGTATTTTATGGAGTAATAAATGAGCATATAAAACATTTTCTGGAGATTTTTTTAACTTATCTAAGCCATATTCATACTATGTCGATATCAGAGAACAATTGAACATACTTAACATAACGTAAATACCAATAATATACGGCACCTACAACAAAAACAAATGTTACAGCTTATCAAATAAAGGTTGACAAGCTATTATACTTATTTTTGGGGCTATTAAATTATCAGATATACTTTCTTGGCCTGTTAAATGGTCAGACATACAGTTTTTGTAGGATGAATGATACAACGATTTACTACACTTTAAAAAAAATCCGTAATTTTACGTACCCCAGCTGCCGGAAAAAAAAAAACGTAAAATAACGGCCGTAAAATTACAGAAATTTACTGTAAAATAACAAGACATTAATGTACAGAAATTTACTTACATTTAAATTTCTAGTAAATTTCTGTGATTCAACCTCTGTTATTTTACTGTAAATTTCTGTAATTTAAGGGCCGTTATTTTAGTTTTTTTCGGGCACCCCAGCTGCCGGAAATAAACCGTAAAATTACGGATTTTTTTACAGTGTACCAAAGTACCAATTTTAACCATCCACCAAGTGCTTCCAAACATTTATGAGTTTCATTTTTGTTAACATAAGATATTTGAATAATGTTGGAAACGTTGACTTCAATAGTAGTAATAACACTATTACGATGGTATATTACTAATACTATATTCGATGATTGTTTGTTGACTGGTTTCTAATACTTTTCAAAGTATTTAGTTTTAAGTTCAACAAAACAAATAAACTCAAATAAGTTAGAAAATATTAGAGGATGAATAAATGATAACACAATTTTTTTTTTTTTGGGCGAACTGTCTCTATAAATAAATAAAGTTCTCCCAAAACTAAAAAAATTGTCATCGTTTGCTCATCACTTGTCACAAACCTGTTTAAGTTTTATTCTTCTGTTAAACACAAAGAAAGATATTTCAAAGAAAGCTGAAAACCGCTTACCCAGGGTTGCCCAAACTCGGTCCTGGAGGGCCGGTGTCCTGCAAAGTTTAGTTCTAACCCCAATCAGACACACCTGGGCTAGCTAATCAAGCTCTTACTAGGCTTTCTAGAAACATCTGTGCAGATGTGTTGAGGCAAGTTGGGGCTAAAATCTGTAGGACACCGGCCCTCCAGGACCGAGTTTGGACACCCCTGCGCTCACCACTGACTTTCGTGATATTTGTTTTTTCCAATATAGAAGTCAATGGTTACTGGCTTTCTTCAAATATCTTCTTTTACAGGGTTCCCATGCGTTCATGAACAGCAGATTTAAGAACTTTTTAAAGCACCATTAATTTTATGTAGGGCCATGATGGCCAATACTGTACTTAACAGTTCACTTACACTGACTATTTACATTCAAATCGAGTAATTTTTAAAATGTTGACCATTTTAAAAAGTCATGTTTAAAGAACTTTAATAAAATTTGTTGAATTCAATACTGGAGATATTCAAATGCAGTTTCTGAAATATTGATACAATGTGCATTATTTGTCAGTAGCTATGTTTCCGTCCACCTATTTTTAGCGCATTTTGGACATGCGCATAAAAACGGTTGATGGAAATGTCAAGATGTGCACACATTTTGAAAATGCGCATAAAAAACATATGCGCATAATTGAGTAGGATATACTTTTTATTCAATAAGAAAAGATGCGCATAAACTACGATGGAAACACTTTTACCGAACAAATTCCAGTACGCGCATTAAAAAAAGGTCATGTGATTTTGTTATAAGAAATTATGTGATGATAAAAATGTGTGTGAATGGACAAACCAGCAGGCTGAGAACATTGTAAAACATCTGAAATGTTGTTTTGGTCATTCTAAAACACCTTCACCGTTTCAGTATTAGTGTTATTATATTATTAATGACCTCCAAAACCGTCAGGAGCGTCTGTGTTCCGCGTCTCACACCTTCAAACACCACCGTGCATTCACTGCATGTCAGGATTGTCGTCTGAAGCACAAGTCATTTATTAAATAAAGAAAAGATTCTCTTAGCACAGTAAACTCCGATTTCACTGTTGATAATTGGCGCCAGTTAATCAGGAAGTGACGATTTTGTTCTATTTGACTCGTTGGATGGAAACGCTGCTTTATTTGCACGTCTTTTATGCGATAATCCAGTTTTGCGCATAAAGTTAATTCGCATTTTTGGAAGGAAACATAGCTAGTGTAATGGTGTGTTCGGACACAGCATCAAGCGTGAGTGATTTAAATGTTAGGTCAATGCAAAGACACGAAAAGACATCCTGCAAATGATGCGGTGCGAGTTGAGCGTTTTGCGCGTTTGACGTGAGTGATTATGACACCGGACAACAGCTCATCAAACTGGGCTTGGCTCAGTCTGAAGCACCGCTGAAAGCCTCCATCATCCAGTTTCTGGAGGAGTTGATGAACTCACAGAGCTGGGTGCACCTCTGAAAGGATCTAGTGGACTCAGACACGGCGCCGAACGAATTTACACAGTTTTTCAGCCTTCCTAAAACACATAAAGCACAGCTACTCTCTTAATAATATCCATATTAGCCATTTAGCAACAAAGCTAGAGTCACCGGCAGAAAGAAGCCCTCCCATGATGCGAATATTTGTCTATTGTTTAGTGAATTTGACACGCAAATGAATCAAATTTGACGCGCGAATGAAACGAGTTCACGCGTCTATTTATGCGCGAATAGCGTGATTTATTTGCACGTGCCAGGTCTGGTGTGAACACAGCATTTTTGTACAAGATTTCAATTTTAGATTGTTAATTTAAGAATTTCTTTGGGGTTTTTTGACAATTCAGTACAAAATCATAAACAAATTTAATTTCAAATTTAATTCAAGGACCTGCGTTTGTTTTTAAGTAATTTCCAGGCCTCGAATCCACACATCTGAAATGCAAGTACTTTCAAGAAGTGTGGGAACCCTGCTTTTAGTGAGTAAAGTGAGTAAATTCTCATTTTGGGGTGAACTATCCCTTTAAATGCCAGAGCATACGCCTTATTTTGTTTTTGTTGAGTGGCTCTGAAGAAAATAGCTGACAAATCACTGGTGTTATCAACCTTTAAACGCAGTTCATCTTGATTCATTGTCTTAAGCATAAAACATTACAACCAAAAGAGTAAAGTTCATCCTGATCATTCTTTTCTCCAGTGATCTGCACGACGGCCTCATCATTCTTCAGTTATATGAGAGAATCCAGATACCGGTTGACTGGCCCAGAGTCAACAAACCTCCCTATCCTGTACTCGGCTCCAACATGAAGAAGGTTTGCCTTTCGACAAGCTAAAAGTATAAAAAAGCTAATAGCTGAGATCACCTTCAAGTCGCTTCAGAACTTTAGCCAGTGAAAAATGTGTTTCTGACAGAAGATTAAAATAAAAATATGCCCAGATATGATAATATCTGCTAAATTGATTAGCGCAGCTCCCTCAGGCTAGCGGCTAACTCTGTTTAAAATTCCAATGCAGACTTTATTCATCAAAAATGCTAGTTGTGTATGAAACGCTGCTGTAGATGGAGTTGAATTATACATGTCATGTTAATTCGCCTGACATATGTTTGTTTTGTAGCTTGAGAATTGCAATTATGCGGTCGCGCTGGGCAAAAAGGAAGCAAAGTTTTCCTTGGTAGGAATCGGCGGTGAGAATATCAATGAGGGAAGCCCCATGCACACGCTGGCACTGGTCTGGCAACTAATGAGAAGGTACTACATCTATATATGATATTGCTTTCAGTACACGAGCACGCCAGTTCGTGACTGTTTTACATTTTGGCAAATTTGAGGGGAAACATTTATGTATATTGATTTCTACAATCTAATTTAGAAGTTGGTTTACTGGAAGTGGACCTAAAAATAAGTTTGCTGCTTGTTCAAACTACTCGTTTAAAATGAGTTGAAACAACACAATTCCTAAGTTTTTTTTTAGGACAACTTAACTGTTTTATGTTCAATCCACTTAAATTTGTAAAAACGATTAAAGCCCTGGTCAGATCACACAATTTTGTCATGATTTCGGCACAATTTCCTTGGTTTACAATGTAGTGGGGAGTTGTAAACGACAAATGGGCGTCGTGACACACACTGTAAACCCTAATGCAATTAAGTAAAGTTGACTGAACATTACTTAAAATTTTGCACTTTGGTCCTATCATTTAAAAATATGAGTTCATTTAACTTGTGTACCATAAAAATGCCTAAACTTAAGATTTCAAGTGTAGTGAGCTCAAAATTATAATCCTTTGAAAAAAATAGGTCATTTTCACAAATGTAGTCTTGACTGTAAAATTCTAATATGTGCAACCTTTTAAGTGCAAGGTCTTTTTTTAAATCAGAAAACAAATGTCTTCAGGTATAATTATTCATCATAATGTGAATAAATGGCTACTTACAGTATTTTTTGTTTAAAATTTATTTAAACATTTTTTCATAGTATATTATTACACACACGCATACACACTCATGCATATATACAGTACTTGTTGGGAAACCTTGCGTTTTAAGCTCAGCCTAAGGACTTCCTTATTGTCCAGATAAATAATTGTTTGGAAAATGTATTGGTATGCTATCTGAATAAGATTAACATATTTCAACGCACTCAATGGTTTTTTACTCCGAATCAGTGACCAGTTTTTTTTTTATATATATATATATATATATATATATATATATATATATATATATATATATATATATATATATATATATATATATATATATATATATATAATTATTATTATTTCTTAGATGGAAAATATGTTGAATTAAAGAATAATGTACCCAAAATAAAGTAAAGAAACCCCCAATATCTTTGAAACTTCTCTCAAAACAAAACAAAACAAACAAAAGTGTTAGCTGTTGGATGATGGTCTTTTCCTTAAGTTAAGCATCAAAACAAAAAAAAAAAAAATACTGGTCACTGATTCGGAGTAAAAAAACCATTGAGTGCGTTGAAATATGTTAATCTTATTCAGATAGCATACCAATACATTTTCCAAACATTCATTTATCTGGACAATAAGGAAGTCTTTAGGCTGAGCTTAAAATGCAAGGTTTCCCAACTAGGACTGTATATATGCATGTATATATGCATGAGTTCATTATTCTGGCATTTAGCAAATGTAAATGATTTAGGTGATCCTAACGGACCTAAAATAGTAAACGTTTAGTATGATTTACCATCAGACATTTTAAAAAAAAATTGTTATGTTCCTTTTTTAGAGTTCTGGTTTAAACTGTATATATATATATATATATATATATATATATATATATAATTTTTATTTTATTGTCTCATTAATTTCTTTCTTTCTTATAAACAAAAACTCTTACAGGTACACACTGAAGGTTCTGTCTGATCTTGGTGATGGGGAAAAAGTCAGTGACCAAATAATAATCAACTGGGTGAACAGCACCCTGAAACAAGGCAATAAAAACTCCTCCATTAGCAGCTTCAAGGTGAATACCAGCAGACATTTTTCAGTCAGAATTGCTTTCCTAATGTGCCATATGAATTCATACTGGGATTCACATAATATCATATTAAACAACACTGTGTGTATATATATATATATATAAAATGCATTATTACAGGACAAATCGATCAGCACAAGCCTGCCAGTGATTGATCTGATCGACACAATTGTGCCCAAAGCCATTAAATACGAGATGGTGAAGAGCGGTGACATGACGGCAGAGGACAAGCTAAACAATGCAAAGTAAGTTCCCTCACATAAATTACCCAGATACGCATCTGACGCCAAATTGCCTGCTGTCTCGCCACCAGCAACTGTCTCCCTATCTCTGTTTCCCACTCGCAGATATGCAATCTCTGTGGCGCGAAAAATAGGAGTCAAGGTGTACGCCCTGCCCGATGACCTTGTGGAGGTCAAACCCAAGATGGTGATGACAGTGTTCGCGTGCCTTATGGGAAGAGGCTTGAAGAAAGTCGACGGCTGACCTTTATGAAGGACTCTTGTCAGAAACACACAAAAATCACGTTGCACTTTTCCTTCTCCTGACTTCCATTTATTGCTTTAAAGTGAATATGTTGTTTTCAGATCAACGTTGAGTGGAGATTCAATTTAGAGAACCATTAGATTTATTAGTTTTGGTTGAGTCATGCTTTTAATAATCATTTGCATTCACTCAAATACATATATACAGTTGAAGTCAGAACTATTAGACCCCCTAAATTATAAGCCCCCCTGTTTATTTTCCCCCCAATTTCTGTTTAATGAAGATATTTTTTTCAACACATTTCTAAACATAATAGTTTTAATAACTCATTTCTAATAACTGATTTATTTTATCTTTGCCATGATGACAGTAAATAATATTCTACTAGATATTTTTCAAGACACTTCTATACAGCTTAAAGTGACATTTAAAGGCTTAACTAGGTTAATTAGGTTAACTAGGCAGGTTAGGGTAATTAGGCAAGTTATTGTATAATGATGGTTTGTTCTGTAGACTATCGAAAAAAAAAAAATAGCTTAAGGGGGCTAATAATTTTGACCTTAAAATGTTTTTAAAAAAATTTAAAACAGATTTTATTCTAGCCGAAAACAAAACAAATAAGACTTTCTCCAGAAGAAAAAATATTATCAGACATACTGTGAAAATTTCCTTGCTCTGTTAAACATCATTTGAGAAATATTTCAAACAGAAAAAAAATGGGCTAATAAATCTGACTTCAACTGTATATACAAATCATTGTATAACAGTGGTTTGTTCTGTAGACCAGTGATCCCCAACCTTTTTATCACCGTGGACTGATCAACACTTGACAGTTTTATCATGGACCGGGGGAGGGGGATGTGTGTAGGCGTACGTAGATTGCTAGGGGACCATCAACCATTTTCTCAGGGGATGACAAGCTGACAAATCATTGCTGCAGCTCTGATACAAGTTTTATTTATGGAGAAAATTAAAAAGCACTGCTGTGTGGGGGTGTTCTGTGTTTGCCTGATATAATCAGTCTACTGAAATGTGTATATTCCATACAAAGTGTGAAGCTGATCGGTCAGTTCTTGTTATGTGACTCGCGTTCTGAAAAATTAAGACATTTTCAACTGCGGCCACCTGGAAGGCATGAGCGCATCGCTCCCATATCTCATATGCGTGCCTTCATTGGAAATAACGTACTTGCACGTGGAAAAGATGCAATATGTGAACGGCCGCCATCATTTGCGATCTCTATCAATTGATCTTCTTCCTGCACAGACATTCTGGATTCACCTGATCTGTTGACAAAAGGGTTGCGGATCCATTCCTTAGCAGTTCATAGGTCCTTCTCTAGGCCTTTTCCCCTTCGCAAAGAAACTTTCCAAAGATGTCTGTTTCTTACTAATTTTGCTGCCTGTAGGTTACATTTTGGCGCTTAAGTGACCGAGAATAAAAGATTTTTCAAAATAAAAGATTGTTCAGACTAAAAAAAATGGAAATAGTAATGAATTCTTTTGTAGCCTGGTATCAATTGATCCACGGACCGGTTCCACAGCCTTGGGGTTGGGGACCACTGCTGTAGACAATCAAAAATAAAACTGCTTAAGGGGGCTAACAATTTTGACCTTAAAATGGTTTTAAAATAAAACTGCTTTTATTCTAGCTGAAATAAAACAACGACTTTCTCCAGAAGAAAAAATATTATAGGAAATACTGTGGATTCCTTGCTCTGATAAACATAATTTGGGAAATATTTGATAAAGATTTTAAAAAATTCACAATAAGGCTAATAATTTTGACTTTGACTTTATCTTTCGGCACTGCAATCGAAAGTTCAACTTTGGTGAACTCTGACCTAACATTGTCACGATACTGGAATTTCGGTACCAATCGGTACTGAAATTTTAAAAATGTCCATTTCCCGCTAACATTTACAGGATGTTGATTGTGTTCCTAAATGCCACTGGTTTGCCATTGTGTTCACATGCTCAACAGAAATGGCTATGATTGGTCGGGACGATCAGTTCACCGCACCTCACTGCTGTTATATAAAGCTACACTTCTCCTGTTAGTATAACTTCAAATAGGACTAAGTAGTGACCTTAAAATTTAGGAAATTTGGTTCTCCAATTTTGATCTCCACTGTAGATATAGCCTCACTCACAAACACTTTAAGGTAATGTTTCTCAACCATGTTCCTGGAGGACCACCAACACCGCATGTTTCCTTCGTCTTTCACATCCATTACAGGTCTTTAAGTCTCTGCTAACGAGCTGATGATCTGAATTAGGTGTGTCTGGTTAAGGAGACATGGTAAATGTGCAGAGTTGGTCGTTCTCCAGGAACGTGGTTGAGAAACAATGCTTTAAGGCAACATTTAGACATTTATCTTTCATGACAAGCTTTTATTTAGGGGTTAGTTCATACAAAAATTCTACCCACATGTCATTCCAAACCTTGAAGATGAACCAGAACACAAACTAAGATATTTTAGATGAAATCTTAGAGCTCTCTAAGCCTCCATAAACAACCACTACATGTGTTTTGTGCACAAAATTGTTCTTGGAGCTTCGTATAATTACAGTTGAACCGGTGAAGTCACATGGAAAGTTCTGACGATGTTTTTGGTTCCTGTTTCTGGACTTAGAACATCTAGGGACCCTTTCAGTGTCTATGGAGGATAAGGGAGCTCTCAAATTTCATCTAAAATATCTTAATTTGTGTTCTGAAGATGCACCAAGGTCTCAGAGGATTGAAATGACATCAGTGTGTGTAATTAATAACAGAGCTTTCATTTTTGGCTGAACTAACTCTTTAAGCGCATCACAAAGTGTCTTGCAGAAACTGCTTGCAGATGTAAGATTATTAAGGCAGTGCCTGTTTTCTTGAAAACTGTGACTCAAAACTGAGACTCTTTTTTTTTTCCATTTCTCATTAAAATGATTCTTTTGAGCCAGATTGTAAATAGTTGGATATTTTTTAATGATACATAAATAAAGATGCCCACCAGAACTATTCGAGCCATGCAGATCTGTGCATTCATTCAGTTTGATGAGCTTAGATTCATCTGGCAACCTGTTCTGGTTTACAATCAAACCAGTTGTATGTCAGTCTAAACCAGTGTTTCCCAACCCTGTACCTGAAGGCACACCAACAGTACACATTTTTAACCTCTCCCTAATCAAACACAACTGAATCAACTCATCAGAACATTAGAAGAGACTCCAAAACCTGGAGGTATTGGGTCAGATAAGGGAGACATTAAAATATGTACTGTTGGCGTGCCTCTGGGAACAGGGTTGGGAACAATATTTGCTCATCCTGAGGAGGTTATCACTAAACTAGTCACAAGTTTCAGTTTTTTAAAATTTAGATCATACTGTACATCATCTGAAAATTTAATAAATAGGCTTTCCATTGATGTTTGGTTTGTTAGGATGGACAATACTTGACCTTACTTTATATTATGTAGCCTTAACTACTGTGTACTGTGCACCAAAACATAAATACAAAGTACTTATGAACTGTGTTCATAATGTACAGTGCATCGGGAAAGTATCTGTAGCGCTTCACGTTTTCCACATTTTTTATGTTACAGCCTTATTCCAAAATTGATTAAAATCATTTATTTCCACAAAAACTATACACACAATACCCCATAATGACAATGTGAAAAAAGATCATTTTAAATTGTTGCAAATTTACTAAAAATAAAAACCTGAAAAATCACATGTACAGAAGTATTCACAGCCTTTGCTCAATACTTGCTCAATCACAGCCTCAAGTCTTTTAGAATATGATGCAACAAGCTTGGCACACCTGTCTTTGGGAATTTTTGCCCATTCCTCTTTGCAGTACCTCTCAAGCTCTATCAGGTTGGATGGGAAGCGACGGTGTACAGCCATTTTCAGATCTCTCCAGAGATGTTCAATAGGATTTAGGTCTGGGCTCTGGCTGGGCCACTCAAGGACATTCACAGAGTTGTTGTGAAGCCACTCCATTGATATTTTGGCAGTGTGCTTTGGGTCATTGTCCTGCTGGAAGATGAACCCTCACCCCAGTCAAGAGGTCAAGAGCACTCTGATGCAGGTTTTCATTCAGGATGTCTCTGTACATTGCTGCATTCATCTTTCCCTCTATCCTGACTAGTCTTCCAGTTCCTGCTGCTGATAAACATCCCCAACAGCATGATACTGCCACCACCATGCTTCACTGTAGGGATGGTATTAGCCTGGTGATGAGCGGTGATGAACATAACGCCTGGCATTCACTCCAAAGAGTTCAATTTTAGTCTCATCAGACCAGAGAATTTTGTTTCTTATGGTCTGAGAGTCCTTCAGATGCCTTTTGGCAAATTCCAGGTGAGGAGTGGCTTCCATCTGGCCCCTGTACCATACAGGCCTGATTGGTGGATTGCTGCACAGATGGTTGTCCTTCTGTAAGGTTCTCCTCTCTCCACAGAAGAACGCTGGAGCTCAGACAGAGTGACCATCAGGTAATTGATCACCTCCCTGACTAAAGCCCTTCTCCCTTGATCACTCAGCTTAGATGGCCGGCCAGCTCTAGGAAGAGTACTGGTGGTTCCATCCACTTACGGATGATGTAGGCCACTGTGCTCATTGAAACTTTCAGAGCAGCAGAAATTTTTCTGTAACCTTCCCCAGCCTTGTGCCTCGAGATAATCCTGTCTCGGAGGTCTACAGACAATTCCTTTGTCTTCATGCTTGGTTTGTGCTTTGACATGCATTGTCAACCCTGGGACCTTATATAGACAGGTGTATGCCTTTTCAAATCATGTCCAATCAACTGAATTTACCACAGGTGAACTCCAATTAAGCTGCTGAAACATCTCAAGAATGATCAGTGGAAACAGAATGTACCTGAGCTCAATTTAGAGCTTCACGGCAAAGGCTGTGAATACTTATGCGCATGTGATTTTTCAGGTTTTATATTTTTAATAAATTTGCAACAATTTCTAAAAAATTTTTTTCACATTGTCATTATGGGGTATTGTGTGTAGAATTTTGAGGAAAACAATGAATTTAATCCATTTTGGAATAAGGCTGTAACATAAAAAATGTGGAAAAAGTGAAGCGCTATGAATACTTTCCGGATGCACTGTATTGCAGAACACTTTTGGTGCTCTTGAGGTGGGATACAGGTAGGGTTAGGGATAGGTTTAATGGTATGGGTAGGTTTAAGTGTGGGTTAAGGTGTAAGGGATGCACAACAGTGTAATTACAGAAACTAAAACAGACATAATTCCACGCAGGTATTTAATCAATCGTAAGTACATAAGTTACACAATGAGTACATCACAAACTGAGTTTTGATGTACTTGCAGTAGTAAATTTTCAAAACGCATTCATGGAACATGATTTTCTTAATATTCTACTTAGTTTTGGCATAAAAGTCAATTATTTTGACCCATGCAGTGTATTTTTGGCTAACATGACTGATTTTTGTAGTCCAAATTATGAGTAAAAAAAGTCATTTTAGCTTTCAGAATAGATCAAATCTACAATTAAAGGTCTACATGATATAACAGTGGCTAAAATTGTATTTATCAAAGCCTTTGCCTCATCTTTACTCTCATCTCTGCCAATGTCGAGTGAGAGCAGCTCTTCTCTAGAGGCATTTTCTTTCATTGCCAGTGTAAAAATCCAGATGCGTGGAAGTAATGTATGTGGGATCATTTCAGCTGAGCTGAGCATTTCCTTTGACAATTGTACCATCACGTAAAAGCTATGCTCGGTTTCACCCGTGAGAATAAATGAAGCCTACTCCAGGCACAGTGAATTCACTTAACAATGTGCCTCATTCTCTGTACTGCATTATATTACCGCTCTGAAACTCTAGCAGATCTCAGGATTTGAATGAGCTCTGGAAAAAAAATGATATTTGCAATTGCTGCCCAGTTCCAACACTGATAATCTAGTATAACCCTTGTGAAATAGAAGTGCACACTTACTGATTATATAATATTAAAAGGGCACTCGTATGTACTTTTTATGACCACTTTATAACACTCTGTAAGAACATGTTTCAAACTACCTTTGTTACAATGTTGAATTAAAATGATATTTTAGACCACATATTTAAAACCATTTTGGTTATAAATGAATGAAACATTTTAAGGTCAATATTATTAGTCCCCATTAGCAATTTTTTTTTTCTGATTGTCTACAGAATTATTATTATGTTTAGAAATGTGTTAAAAACATCTTTATTTTTGAGTTTATTTTACAGGGGGGGGCTAATAATTCGGGAGGACTAATAATTCTGTCTTCAACTGTACATGTTTTAATGAAATGACATTAATGTGTACTTTAGATTACCATAAATGAAACCCTGGACCACAAACTTATGTTAAACAAGTATATTTTTGGGTCAAAATGATAGATTTTTTAATGCCAAAATATCATTAGACTAAAGATCTTGTTCTGTGAAGCTATTTTGTAAAGTTCCCACCATAATTATATCAAAACTACATTTTTGATTTGGAATGCACATAATTTAGACAACTTTGATGTTGATTTTCTCAGTATTTAATTTTTTTTTTATCCCTCAGATTCTAGATTTTCAAATAGTTTTCAAATGCCTACCCCAACTAGAGCCATGCACGGACCTTAAATCTAAGCCCTAGCCCGGCCCTTGCCCGCCAGCTCATCAAAACTTTTGGCCCAAGTCTGACCCGAAGCCCGTTTTTTTTCCCCCGCCAAACAGCTTATACTGTTACAGCCATTAAAATAGACCAGATTTGTATTTAATAAAGTTGATGATTTTAATTTCGTTTTTTTATCAGAATAATTTAGAGAAACGTTTGGAGTTTTTTGTTTGCTTTTTTTTAATGTAAGATTTAGTTTAAGTGACATCGATATTCAAGCGATATGTTGTCCACAGTGAGTTTACTCGATTTAACCCAGTGGCACCTGGGGTGTATGCACTGCGCATACTTACCATGAGAGGGCGCGAATTAACGCAGATTTTTTATTTGTTTATTTATTACATAATTGAAATTGATTATTAAACAGTATACACTACAATATATTGATGAAGCAAAAAAGAATGAGAATAAATAAAGTTGTGCGTTTGTGTGTTTTAAAGTGTGTATGTACTTGCACGGTGGGAGATGGGTAAAAAAAATCTATTGGCTTTAGTTTTGCTGGTGCTTTTTCTGCACACTAAAACTTACGCCCCATTCACACGGGGCTTCAGCGTCAACGCTTGACAGAGGGCGTGGCTGAAGTTGGGGCTGACGCGATCGTCATAGCAGCGTCAGCCAATGAAATTAGTCAGCAATAGGCCACTGTTGGAGCTGGTGTATTTGCATACAGCGATCTGATTGGCTGACGCTTCCGTCGGCGCTTGAAAAGTTGAGCATGTCCCAACTTCTGCAGCGAGCAACGCCTCTGAAGCGGCGCCGACGGATCCACAATGCAGTTCGGCAACGCCTGACGTCACCCATTCAAAGTGAATGGGAAGCGTTGAAGCTGACGCCCCGTGTGAATGGGGCGTTACAATTCAGATAGCTATTGTTTAAAACAAGGTTCAAAATGAGTTAACACTCTTTAAAACACCTAAACTTAATTGAGACATTTGCCAAAAGGCCTAAAACTAATAAGACAAATATTGATCCCCGCACAGGGTGGAGACTGCAGTCACATCAGCACCTCAGCCAGTGCCTCTTTTTTATCGCACAAATCAGATATTGCGCAGCCTCCACGCATGGAATCGCTACCATTCAAGGTGTTTTAAACAATTTTAATTTTAATTTTATTTAGGCTAGATTATTATTTTATTTGACAATCCAATTGGTGTTTTGGCGCTGAAGCATATAGCGGACTGGTTTTGAAGCACTTCACCTCAAATGTTATTCGTTCTTCTATTTTATCTAGTAGATAAGTGACCAAAAACAATATAATATATGAAAACTAAAAGACAAACTATACGAAATTCATTTTAAAAAGATATTTTTTCCAAGACAAGTAAACAAATTATTTTTTTGTTTGAGCCTATCCATTACTCAACTGTGCGGGTGGATGATTTGTTGTGGTTAGTGGAAATTAAAGGTTTAATTAATACTTCACCACTACAATCCTCTGTCATATATTTGCAAATTTTTTAATAAGTCATCATTTTAAAGCGTCTTGAGCGTCTGATTTTTCCTTGCTGCTGATGTGCTTTTATTACGTTTAGATTTCAAAGAAACTATATTAATATTAAAAAAAGAAACAAATGATGTCGTAACGAATGCCCTTAAATAATGTAGCCTTTGACAGCAAGCATCAGTGTTTCTTGATTGAAATAAGAATAAGGGATGATGAGGCGGGGCGGTGCTGGATTTGTGTATAATTGGAATAAAATCCTGCTGGCGCCCCTGGACTTACAAGTTGTGCATTGTGCATAACCAATTGTGTCATCATTTAAAGTTGTCACTATTTAAGAAGTTGAACAGAAGTTTGTCCTTCCTCTAGCGTTTTTCATAGTTTTAAGTTCGCCATTGGCAATTTTTCTCTTTATGTTCTCTATTGTACGTGGCTGGAAGTCTCGGCGCTTCTGGACCACACACAATCAAAGTTTTTTCAAATGCAGGCCCAAAGCTCGATATGCGTGCTAGCTATGGCGTAAAATTTGCTCAAATGCAGGACTCTAACCCCAACCCTAAACCCAACCATGTAAAAATATTCATTATTGTTGACTGTCACAAAAAAAACGCTATATTGATTTGAGTATCCGCAGATGTATCCCATCTAGAATTTACCACAATTCTGCGATTGCTGAATTTAATGCAAAATTAAGCAAACTGAACTTTAAAAAAGGAAAGCTTGACATTATTGACGCAGATATCCTTTGGCCACCATGGACACCGTTCAAATTCCTTCTGCGCCATCTGCATTGTTTTATATTTAGCCATGTCACCCTGCAGCCCAAAACCAGTTACTCACTGAAGCTAAGCAGGGCTGAGCCTGGACAGTATCTGGATGGGAGACCACATGGGAAAACTAAGTTGCTGTTAGAAGTGGTGTTAGTGAGGCCAGCAGGGGGCGCTCAACCTGCAGCCTGTGCGAGACCTAAAGCCCCAGTAAAGTGAAGGGGACACTATACTGTCAGTGGGCGCCATCTTTCGAATGAGATGTTAAACCGAGGTCTTGACTCTCTGTGGTCATTAAAAATCTCATGGCACTTCTCGTAAAAGAGTAGGGGTGTAACCCCGGTGTCCTGCCCAAATTCCCTCCATCTACCCTTACAATCATGGCCTCCCAATCATCCCCATCCATCGAATTGGCTGTATCACTATCTCTCCACTCCACCTACAGCTGGTGTGTGGTGAGCGCACTGGCGCTGTTGTCCTGTGGCTGCCATCGCATCATCCAAGTGGATGCTGCACACTGGTGGTGGTGTGGAGAGACCCCCCTCATGACTGTGAAGCATTTTGGGTGTATGGCCTAGAGCTGCAATCGGGCCATAAAAATTAGGCCCGATAGGGCCCGAGCCAGACAGAATTCGGCCCGAGCCCGACAGGTACATTTTGATTGACAGCTTTATAAAGCCCGAACCCGTTTATAACCGGACATTATTCAGCTGTGCACATGCACACAGCTCTTTTGCCTTTTTTCATGAATGAGTCATTTATATGTTTTAACATAATTTATTCGTAACAAACATAGGCTATAGGCCACTTGGAAGTTGGAACAAAGAAATAAAATAAGTCCTCTGTAACATTGTAACATCTCAGCACTCTAAATAGGCCTAGGTACATAGACTTAGCCTTTAAATTGGCCAACACACCAATAAAAATAAGTCTTTCTTAACAAAATATATTAAAGTATATTCTAAATGATGACAGGTATTTGGCACTAACGAAATTAAGATAAAGGCTCTGCAGGATTTGTTTCGCCACTTCTCTTCACAATCTGGCCTTAAAGGGCACCTATTTTACCCTTTTTTTAAGATGTAATATTATTATTATGGTTTTTCTGAGTGTGCCAGTTTAGGTTCAGTTCAAAACACAATTCAGATTTTTTATTTTGATGTGTTAAAAAGTGCCATTTTGGGGGCGTGTACACAGTTGGTCATTTTAGGGGTGTGTTGCTTCACATGAAAATTAGTTTCGACTTTCCGCCCAACTTAACAAGGGGGCGGAGCCAAGAGCTCCCCCGCTTTGTGTATGGCTACAGACAGGCAGACAGAGACAAGCAACATGAGTGAGAGAACCAGCGTTCAGCTGTACATGTACGACTCAAACACAGACCAAGCAGAGTGTACAAAATCATTTGTGTCTTTGTATAGTTTTACAGCCAACTGTGTGCTAGTTTAAAGCTCCGAGCTTGTAGCCTACACCGAGACTAATAACCAAGCACACTGAATTAACTTTGACTGAAGGGCATCACACACCAGATCCACCGTGATGCGGCGCGCACATGACCGTTGAAAGTATCACACACTTGCGGCGCTGGTGTGTGTCCCCTGATAGAAACTTATGTTTAAATTTCAGAAATGCATGCCGCTGTGTGGCGCGACGCTGCTTGTCGCCGAGCTGCGCTTCTGGTGTACGACCTGCTTGAGGCTATAACTGAAGGGCGTCATACACTGGATGCGTCGCTCAGAGTCACGACACGGCATACCAGACGCGCACATTCGCATGTTATTTAAAATGAAACTATTCAGATAATGCTCTGTAGCGCGGCAGAAATATGGAGTGTCCTGAGCAGGGCCAGCGCGTCCATAGAGGCGACCTAGGCGGCAGAATAGTGAGCGAACCCCCCGGTCCTCACTTTATCCGCGACACCCTCCTGGTCCTCACTTTCATCCGCGACACTGCGAAATGCATGGCGCTGCGCATCGTTAGTTCGTCATTTCCAATGGAGGGACGCGCACGTGAGGCAGCGTGCTCGCACTTTCCAGCTGCACCTAGTTAAGATGACAGGGAGCTTCTGTGACCGCGGGAAATGCAAACCGCTGACGTTTAAGGAAGACGCAAGGAAAAGTACACATGTATGCAAACCCACCAAAACTCACAAACACTGGCGGCGAGGAGAGCGATAACTTGGTAAATGTTGAGCCCAATGAGCCTTACATCTAAAAATAGAGCAAGGGTGTTTCTTTGGTGACGTCGCTTTGACTCACACGCTGAAAATGGCGGACATGAAACAACATACTGAGGATATGGTAATGTGCACCTGTCAATCAATATTGGTGGGCGGGGGGACCGCACTTCTACGTCAAGTTGCGGTCGATCTCAAAACCGCTCCAATTGGTCCACCGTTTTTATGTTGTTAAATTGAAAAAAAAAAGGACTGAGTGTGTTTATATAACCCCAATATGACGGTCTATACACTATACCAACACATATGTCTGTCCAAACAGATTAAAAAGTAGAATTTTTACCATAGGTGCCCTTTAAGGCGATGGTGAAGCTGAATATTAAAAGAATAAGTTAGCCTAATGCCAACATTAGCCTATATACTCTGTCTACATTATGATTTTATGGTTTAATTAATATTTATTTATAATTAAAAAACCCTTTACTCACCAAGATTAGGCTACGTGTTTTTGTGGAGGAACATTATTGAATCCACTGTAAATGGCTTTAGCGCAGTTCTGCGCTCAGGATGGTGCGTCCAGCAGCACCGAACACCCTTTCACTGCTGCTGCTACAGGCCGAGATGCATAGTTCTGATCTGGCTAATTTTGCAAGTTTTGGGTAGGATTGTTTGTTCATCTTTTACCAGCCAAGAACATCCATTTAATTTTCCATGACAGCGGTTTCAGTGTAGCGAGTGACCTCTTCATCTTCCCAGCTTGCTGCACATTGCTGTTTAGTGCTCTACCGTAATATGTCGTGTATGAGTGACCGCTGAAATACCTTAGTGGCTAGAATGACAGTTCTTTTTGAGCTGGCGGCTGGCCTCACCGCAGTCAAAATTCGCTCTTTTTAACTTCTCCATCATCCTTTGTTTTTGCAGGAATGGATTTTAATGTTGTAACAAAACGATTTGATTACTTTCTCGCACTAATTGAAATGCATCACATGACTGTTCATTTACTGCGCAAGCCAAGCCCGGCCCGACCTCGTCTAAAATGATACAAATGAAACCCGAACCTACCCGAACCCGTCGGGTCCTGCCGGGTCCCGTCGGGTTCGGGCAAATATCTTCAGCTCTAGTATGGCCATACACAATAAATGCGCTATATAAATACACATTACTTAATATTATATTCACTTATAGAATGATACCTCGAGTTGTCACAGCATGGCAGTGTGTGACTCGCTTTAGACACATCATGTCACATTATCACAACGCACATTCAGCCAAAGCCTACTTTGGTTATTGTGTTGATGACTAAAATATAATGATTTATTCAAACGCTATTGTTGAAGAGATTTTAACATTATCATTTGGAGTCATGTATCAAATATGATGTACTGCCATAGGCTTTATATGATTAGGAGGTAAACACGTTTTCTCTTTATTTCTCCCAATTTTATATACATTACAGGGACTAATGGGCAACCCAGTGGCGCAGTAGGTAGTGCTGTTGCCTCACAGCAAGAACGTCGCTGGGTCGCAGGTTCGAACCTCGGCTGGGCTGGGTCAGTTGGCGTTTCTGTGTGGAGTTTGCATGTTCTCCCTGCGTTTGCGTGGGTTTCCTCCGGGTGCTCCGGTTTCCCCCACAGTCCAAAGACATGCAGTACAGGTGAATTGGGTAAGTTAAATTGTCCATAGTGTATGAGTGTGAATGTGTGTGTGGAAGTTCCCAGAGATGGGTTGCGGCTGGAAGGGCATCCGCTGCGTAAAATCGTGCTGGATAAGTTGGCGGTTCATTCCGCTGTGGCGACCCCGCAAGGGACAAAGCCGACAAGAAAATGAATGAATGAATGAACAGGGACTAATGGTTCTTGAGGTTATAAAAGCAGAGATGTATAAAGTACTAGAGACCCAGACTTAAGTAAAAGTACAAGTGCTCTATCAAAAAAGTGACTTGGTAGAAGTTGAAGCGCACTTTAAGCACCATACTTAAGTGGAAGTACTAAAGTATTCAACATTTTTTCTTAAGTATTGTAAGTAGTTTATTCTAAAATTTACTACTCAAATACTGAAAGTAGGGGCGACGCAGTGGCGCAGTAGGTAGTGCTGTCGCCTCACAGCAAGAAGGTCACTGGTTTGAGCCTTGGCTGGGTCAGTTGGCGTTTCTGAGTGGAGTTTGCATGTTCTCCCTGCGTTCGTGTGGGTTTCCTCTGGGTGCTCCGGTTTCCCCCACAGTCCAAAGGTGAATTGGGTAAGCTAAATTCTCCGTAGTGTACGAGTGTGAATAAGTGTGTATGGATGTTTCCCAGAGATGGGTTGGAAGGGCATCCGCTGCGTAAAACATGTGCTGGATAAGTTGGCGGTTCATTCCGCTGTGGCGACCCTGAATTAATAAAGGGACTAAGCCAAAAAGAAAATTAATAAATGAATACTGAAAGTAAAAGTACAAGTGTTGTGTTATGTAGTTATTAAAGAAAGCAGTCAAAAGACATCATATTGTTTTGTTTATTTTAAGTGTGGTTTATTTATAAACAAATTTCGAGAGGATCACGGGCTTATGATCAACACGGCTGGCACCTTATCAGCTCCGTAATCTGCCCTATTAGATGATTACGGACACACTATAAATAACCAGAGATTTCACTCCAGCTATCTTCATCTCGAAGTTCCCCCTCCTTCCACCCCTCCTTCCACCCTTTCTTATAGGGCGTCACGGCAGCCCAGTGAATAGCACTGTTGCCTCACAGCAAGAACGCCACCAGTTCAACCTCCCATTGAGCCGGTTGGCGTTTCTGTGCAGAGTTTTCATGTTCTCCCCGTGTTCGCGTGGGTTTCCCCCGGGTTCCCCGGTTTCCTCCCACCGTCGAAAAACATACACCGTAGTCAATCGACTAAACCAAATGATTGCCTAAGACAACTTTAGTTTACACTTTTCACACGGCGATAAGCGGGGGAGTTCTCGAGACCTTCCTGAGCTCGAACTTCCCTCTCGCCCTTCTAACGGGAGGGAGCCCCGGGCTCGAGGATATACGAGCTCAGAGCTCTCTCCCGGGACAGCATGCCAATTACGCTTTATTGATCATCAGCTAAGTGTGAACTCTTGAAATATCTCTTTTGGGGCACATGATTAAGCAGAACGAAAAGAACCATGGTTTACGATTTATAATATATATATATACACATTTGATGGGTAAAAAACACCATTCAGCCTTTATGATAACATCGCAGCATGTTATGAACCGTGGGTAGTTTACGTTAGTTAACTTACCTAGCGCTTATGGATGGCTCAAACTGCTGTGTTTTGTGTATTATATTATTTTTAACTTAACTTGATATGTTTCTTCAAATTCGAATTTATCAATATTACTTGAATATATTATATTATTCTAATTTATCCAATTTATCTTCAATATTATCACAGCAAAACAATCTGTCCAGAACCAAATCAGTCATTTTTAGTCACAATCATCAGACATTTTGATAAATGGGATGGTAAATGGCAAACAAAAATCCCTGTTATTCCATGACTTGGACAAAAATAATACAAAAATCCCTGATTTTCAATGCCTGGAATACACCTTTTTTAAGTTACATGATATTCCAACGCTACCTCATGGCAATTCGTAATTTTCGTATGACTTTAATTTGTAAAAATCATATGAATTCATATGAACTAGCCATTAAATGAACGGAACTTAAAATAGTTATGTTTCTTCATAAAATCAAGCTGGATATTCCAGAAATTCCATGATCTATTGGGAGCAGCCATTTGTAGTGGTGTCTAAAACCATAGTGGATGTTCTGAAGTGCACTTCAGCTAGTGAATACACAAGACGTGTCACTCGTATAGTTTTGAATGGGGAAAAGTGTAACGGTCAATATGGCGAATGAAGCCCCGCCTTCTAGTAAAGGAGCCAATCAGTGATCGCTATAGACTGAGGATTCTCCGGGGGAGAGGCTCGGACCAGACGTGAGTTTCTGCAGATTTTGTGTCGTTCGAACGTTTAGAAATGAGACTAAAGAGACAGTTGTTGTTTAATTTTATTTTATAACATTTTCCTGATATGAAATTTAATCGTAAGCTTGGCAATCAATTTTGGAGAATTTAACGTTTCCCAATTCAAACAGAATGCCTGCGCATACTGCCCGAGAGGTGTTTCAAAGATGGCCACCTAGTAAAATGACTTGCCTTAAAGGGACTTTGACTTAATCCCACAATGCTCGCCGGCAGCTAGCTCTCTGCAACTCTCACATGATCGCCCACTGAAGCTAAGCAGGGCTGCGCCCAGTCAGTTCCTAAATGGGAGACCACATGGGAAAGCTAGGATGCTGCCGGAAGTGGTGTTTCTGAGACCAGCATGTCGTCTGTGTGGTCTTAACCAGGGCTTAATTTGTGCCGAAACACGCCGGATCCGGCACCTCTGAAATTTGATCCGGCACCTCATTTTACCGATCCCCTCCTCAACCGCCCTCCTCCCCCGTCCGCTGTTCACCGCACCAACCCCCTTAACAAACTACAGGAGAGGGCAGATTCTTCAGCAGAATAGCACTCCTTCTCAAACTTTAGCACCCACATCAAAGTTCCTGAAAGCAAAGAAGGTCAAGGTGCTCCAGGATTGGCCAGCCCAGTCACCAGATATGAACATTATTGAGCATGTCTGGGGTAAGATGAAGGAGAAGGCATTGAAGATGAATCCAAAGAATCTTGATGAACTCTGGGAGTCCTGCAAGAACGCTTTCTTTGCCATTCCAGATGACTTTATAAGTTACTTGAGTCATTGCAGAGATGTATGGATGCAGTCCTTCAAGCTCATGGGAGTCATACACAATATTAATTCTTTTTCCACTGCAGCATGACTTTATATTCTATACTCTACATTATTTCCTGTCCTTCCTGTCCTAATTAAAAATCAAGGCATGATCATATTTTATTTTGGTAAAATAAGCGTAACCTAGAGGCCTTTCATATGAGCCACTTCTGATACCAAATGATCAACTGGAAGTCAAGTTATTATTTGTTGTTCCTAAAACATGGATAGGCGACAAGACTTTTGTCAGGTAGTGTATAAGAGGACTAATGCAGGGAATAGTGAATTAAGGTATAGGGTGTGATTTCTGACACAGCCAAGGATTCAGGATGGTCTGTAGTATCACAACTGACATACTACCAATTTTTCCAGTGCACTTCATTTCATTTTGTCATCTTCAATCCTTGTTCACTCTTTACAACACTAGATAGATTAGATAAATGTCAGACCTAAAGGCCAACATGTTCACATCTCCTGGGACGTAAATGTCACCACCATCCAGCTACAACAAATCACAGTGCTTGTGTCATAATTCACTAGACAATATATGAAGGACAAGTGTTCAGTATATAGATTAGAGGATGTCATTGATTCATCTGGTTAAATATATTTTTAATGTACTATTGGGGGTACATGTGGTTCAGAAAAGGTTACCCTTCTAACACTGGGTCCTTACTACATGCAATACAAGTGTCATGGTTGTAGGTTTGTGCGCACTTCTGATTGTCTGTTTTATCACGTGGGTTTGTTTTGTTTTGGTCTCCCACATGTACAGTATTTGTTTTGGTGGGTCTGTGTATGTCATATGTTATGACGGAGCTCAGCTGTTCTGATTAGCTGGCCAGCTGCGGTTTATTATCTCGTCTATATCTGGACAACGCTTCTTTGTCTCCTGGGGCCTGTTTCAGAAAGGAGGCTAAGTGAAAACTCAGAGTATTTTAACCCTGAAATGAGAGAAACTCTGGGTTTTCCGTTTCAAAATGGCAGGTTTGTCAAACTCGAGAAAGCAGGGTAAGTCAAGCCTGTTTCTGAAAGAGAGGTAACTTTAACTTATAGTCAGTCATAGATATATACACTAGATATCGCATAGGGACCCTGAGCATGCGTCAATAGCGCCGCCACATTGGTACAGTGCTTCTAGGACAAACGTCATTCAACCGCACTAGTCAAGACAGTGTGCCAATGTAAAGATGCTGGACTTTAGCGCTGTGTTTGCGTTGTAGTAACGAGCAAACAAAGAAAACAAAGCACAAAGTCAGAACATTTCATAGGTAAGATTTTGTTTTTAATGTTTTTGTATGTTATGAACTTTTGTGCTTAAGTAATGTTATTGATGATAATACAGTCTCTTACTGCAGTGACCATAAGGCAAAGTAGCACCAACTCGCACTAAATTCTAGGCTTATGCTAGTTTTGTTGAATAAAATAAGCAAACAATGTTATAAAATATGACAAGAAGATGCTGCCGTGCTAGAAACTTGTATTATTGTCAGCTAAGTGAACGAGTCGTTCATAACGGAGATTCATTCACAAACGAATCGCTCCCTCCGTCAGAATGAGAAGTGAAAGCAGGAGAGGGGGTGTGTTTCAGGACATTTCCATGCACACAAACACTTGCTTTTGTCAGGAATGCCTGTGCGGTCACATCCATCAATGTAGAAAAGTGATGTAAAATTATAATATTTCGTAATTTAAAAAAATATCTGCATACGGACCTCCGGGGTATACTCCCGATCATAGATATATGTGTATGTGTATTTCTCTGGCTTTGGATGGCCACAGTCCTCCACTTCACCTTGGTCCCGCATTCATTTCAAAGGAGCGCTACCCTGTACTAAAATGGCGGCTCTATTGACGCATTCGTTCTAATAGACAATAGCAGGGTAGGCGACATCTAGTGTATATATCTATGATAGTCAGTTACCGTGGTAACTTACTCTGTGGACCTAACCTGGCCAGGAGCAGGTTTTATTCTCTAAACTCAGAGTTTCTGTCTGTCTCCTCTACTTTTTTAAAGATGAAGTGGTATTTCTCGCCTTAGCCTTACGTTTCCTTCCACCTATTTTAATGCTCATTTTGGATATGCGCATAAAAACGATTGATGGAAACGTCATGATGCACATAACTTTTTGAAAATATGCATAAAAAAAAAACATGCGCATAACTGAGTAGAATAAACTTTTACTCGATAAGAAGAAAAGATGCGCATAAACTGCGATTGAAAACCCTTTTACTGAACAAATTCCAGTATGTGCATTAAAAAAAATGTTTGTTATAAGAGATGATGATGAATATGTGTGTGAATAGACAAACCAGATAGCTGAGCACATTGTTAAACATAGCGATTGCCTAGATTTCAGTCACACAAAGAACAAAGTCATGTACGAGAATGGCTTGTCCTTTTTTAATGAATAATTAGCTTAAATTCACTGACCTTCGACATGTACTCTAACTAGATTAATGGGATTATTACTCGTTCTTAAAACCTTTTTAGTTCTGCTTACATTCTAAATGTCATATCATTCTCTACCACTCGATCAATAAAAAAGGCAGACACACAAGTGCACATTTAAATCTATTAAAACTGATCAACGTGTGTAAGAACCTTAAATTAAACTTTCCACTGAACATTAAGCTAAGGTTATATGCACTCTTGTTTTGTCAAATTTGTTGTAGAAACTATGCAGTAGCCTATTTAATTTAATGCAATTACATCTGAAATAACTTCAAAATTACGGCCAATTCCCCATTTTTTTCAAGTGAAAATTTTATAAACATCACACATTACATTACTTTTTAAAATATACTTAAATATTTAAATACTTTAAATGTAAACTTGCGCATTAACTTGAGCAGCTATGTTTTCCCATGCTAACTGTCTCTGTTTAGCTGATGCAGTGGTGTTGCTTTTTTAAATATATGCTCATATTTGCTATAACTTTGCATGAGCACATCAAGTTCAGCTGGAGAACTCGTAACATCTGAGCTTTATTGATAATGCTTTTTTATAGTCGTGATGTGCTTAACTCTGAGTTGGTCTACTCAAAGTTAATTGACCCAACCCAGATTCTGAAACCAAAAACTCTGAGTTTTTAATCTCTCTGTAAGTCAACTCAGAGTTCAAGTTTAAACTCCGAGTTGGTTGAACCTCCTTACTGAAACAGGCCCAAGGAGTGCGCACAAACCTACAACCGTGACAACAAGGTATATTTTCCGTGTGAATAGGAGTTTTTTTTTCTCCCCAATCATCTGCAACAGCGACATGCAAAATTTCTAATTCTGTGATGCCAAGGCTGGACAACAGCATAAACTACAATGACAATGATCACGTCAGGCACTGATTATGTGCTTTATTCTGTGTTAAATGCTACCAATGTGAGTTTAAACATGTGACATTTATTGGCGTGTTGTCAGTTCACCTCAGATCTTGAAAACAGGGCCACCCCTGGTTTGCACATGTACTTGCTGAATTATTTGCAATATTTTAAGAGTAATTTATTAAATGAATTAAAACCAAATTATTACGTTTACCAGAAAAAAATATCACATTACACTGAATTCATGTTTTTTTTTTTGTGTGCCACCCCAAGATTTGGTGTGGCCTCATCTGGCCACCCCTAAGAAGATATTCTGGGGGCACCACTGCTCGAAAATAAAATAACTAGCAAACGGTTTGAAAATAAAAGTTTGAAATGAAACCAACAACACCAGCCACTCGGTAGCAAGATAAATAATGAAGAATGCAATGTTAACGAATGCAGTGGCTGGTATTAAAATGTTTCTGTCATGTCGAAACGGAATGTTGCTGGAATCTTTTCATGTTGCTTGTAGTAAAGACACTGTGTTACTGTTAATACTGAAAGAGTTCTTCAAGTATGAATGTTATCAGGTGTGTGTACATCAAGTGAATCGTATGTCATAGAAATCCAGGCATGGCTTTGGTCACCTGTGCACATCAGCAGCGTATATTTTTCAGCACGACCAAATCCTGTTGCTTCTTGGTTTTGAAGAGCATCACAAAGTTATAAGGGGAAATAACGCCTTGTCCGTGTTCATCGGTCTGTCCCATGACTATGTAGTTAAGCCCTGAAGACCCAAAACAAACACAACATTACATTACACATGGCCCCATATACACCTTTTGACATGTGGCATTAAGAGTTAAGACATTTAATCAACAGATTCCTTCAAAATGGTTTAGCCTTTTTGGAATAAAACAAAATCCCTCATGAAGTAAAGTGCAGTCAGGGTTGCCAGGTTTTACCAAAATTTTAAATATGCCACTTTCACACCTCCGGTTTCCCCCACAGTCCAAATACATGTGCTATAAGTGGATCGGATAAGCTAAATTGGCCGTAGTGTATGAGTGCGTGAATGCGACAGTGTATGGTTGTTTCCCTGTACTGGGTTGCAGCTGGAAGGGTATTCACTGAGTAAAATATATGCCAAAATAGTTAGTGGTTGATTCCGCGGTGGCGACCCCTGATAAATAAGGGACTAAGCCGAATAAAAATGAATATTAAATAATATTTTAATATTATTAAAATATCCATATATTTTAATAATAGTTAAACATAGGATCCAGGAGGAACGATGCGGTTTTCGTCCAGGCCGTGGTACACTGGACCAGCTCTAAACCCTCACCAGGGTGCTCGAGGGTTTATAGGAGTATGCCCAACCAGTCCACATGTGTTTTGTAGACTTGAAAAAGGCATTCGACAGTGTCCCTTGTGGCATTTTGTGGAGGGTGCTCTGGGAGTATGGGGTCTGTGGCAGTCTGTTAAGGGCCGTCTTGGGCTGGAGGGGGTCCGGTTCGAGGACCACAGGATTTCATCTCTGTTATTCGCAGACGATGTTGTTCTGTTGGCTTCATCGAACATGGACCTTCAGCATGCACTGGGGCGGTTTGCTGCCGAGTGTGATGCGGCTGGGATGAGAATCAGCACCTCCAAGTCCGAGGACATGTTCTTGCATCATTCATCATGCAATGTTTCTGAATTGCACTGTTTGTCATTTTAAAATTAATTACATTAATTTTAAGTAATGTAAAAGCTGCACACTTTGTGGATAAAAAAATATATATAAAAATAAATGTTAGTTTTAAGCTTGTACAATTGTACAGTTCAAATAATTGTTCAGTTATTTACTGCTGTCATTAAAAGAAACAAATTAACACCCTGACACCTTGTGCTCGTGTCGGTCAGAACAGCCCCCCCCCCCCCCTCCTCCAAAACTGTAAACCTAGGGGGAATACTGCATTGATTCATTTGAATTATTCAGCCTGACCTGTTTATTGTTCAAAATATTATAAATGTTTCTAAAATAAAATATTTTGTGTTTAAAGGGGGAAAGTTTTTTTACCCAGGCATTTATAAAGATTATATTTTAGAGCAGTAATCACAATACCATCATACCGTGATATTTTTATCCAAGGTTATACTGTCAGAATCTTATACCAGCCCATGCCTACACACAAACAATCAATGCTAAGCAATTCATTCAAAGGCAGAGAGTTCAAAAGCAGAAGCAGCATTAAAGGTTTAGTTAACCCTAAAATGAAAATTCTGTGAGTAATTACTCACTCTGAGACAGTCACACAAGGCATTTTTGTCTGGGTCATTTTAAGCCTTCAGTTTGAGTGGGCTAGTGCCACCCAGACAAACATGTTTTTATAATGGAAAATCCTGAATAGAAAGCATGCAATTAATGTAGGGAGAATTATGAATGAAATGTAACATTGATGATTATACAACGGTTGTCTGGTTCTCGAATCTGATTGGCTGATAGCTGTGAGATATTCTGCAATATTAGAACCCATACAGCCTCCTCACCATTCTGTATTACTCTGCCCACAAAGAGTGACAGCTGATCAATAAACGCACTATAGTTTGACAAATATTGCAGCTGTTGGACAACATAATGTACTTTTGAGGCTTTTTAGTTGAGAATGTAGTTGTTTAGATTGCAACTATGCATTTTATTTATAAGGATAGTGCCTATTTTTAATATTTATCATTTCTGAAATACAGCGCATCGGCGGCCATAAGCCTGTCATACTGAGCAAAGACGGTTGACGTCAAGATGGCAACAGAGAACGCATAATAAGCCCTCAGAGAAGAAGAGATTGCAGTATTTTCAAACTACAGCTGATCCAAACAGGTAAGTGACATTCTAAATCAATCTCTCTCTTTTGTATGTTAAAGTGCTGTATTTATACCATAATGATTGTAATGTATTGAGTGTGAAATGAGACTCGCATATCAGGAATGTATGCATTTTGTGTTGGCCACTCTTTGTATAACCCTGAGTTACTTTTTGGTTGGCTATCTGTTTGTTTCTAATGCGTCTCCTGTTTTCGTTACTGCAGACTAGTTCGGTAAAAAGAAAGAAAGAAGAAATGCCCGCATGTGTTTAGCCTTTTTCCTTATCGCAAACACAACAGTACTCTGCTAGTGTTAACGTTGCTTTAGCTTTTTTTGGGGTTAATTATTGTGATCTCCTGATTGCAACAGAGAAATACTGGCAGATGTCTCTAGACTGATGGCATTTCATGCAGTTCAGCCTTATAATCTTAAAATGTGAGCAAAAACACCTGTTTTGTCATCATTTTAGCTATTACGCTAGAGAATCATTCAAACGCTAGCTCTGAAGTGACGTTGGGGAATTAGTAACGGCTATATAAGGTGGGGCAAGACCATTTAGAGCATTAAAAACAAATAAAAGAATCTTCCAAAATAAACTGGCAACCAATGTAGTGAAGCTAACACGGGGAAATGTGGTCATATTTGCGAGTACCAGTTAACAGCATTTGCAAACGGGCAATAGTTGACCTGCTACTCCCCACATACAGTGCATTTCAGTAATCTAACTGAGTGGTCACCAAAGCACAGATCACTGTCTCAAGCTGTTGTTTTGATATATATTGCTTTATTTTTGCTAATTGTCTTAGCTAATTGTCTAAACTAAATTTAATTACTGCTCTAATCTGATTGTAAAATTTAAAATCTGAGTCAAATTTACCCCTAAATGTGTGACTGTAGGCTTAATATGCTATTAGGCTAAATGAGCTTATTAACCCAATTATTAAACATCAAAACTTTATGAAAACTGGCTGAATTCAATATACTTCTGCATGCTTCCATGGGATAAAAAATTTAGAAGGAAAATCTGTATTTTTGCTTTAACATATTTAATAATAAGATCTGCGTTCTATGACAAAGTGGATTTATACTGTACAGTATGTAGGCACCAATGTCCACCCTATTTCCCCCAATTTAAAATTTCTGGCCTCACCCCTGCTCTGAGACCTTTGTTCAACTGCTGAAATAAAATTAAGATATTTTAGATGAAATCCGAGAGCTCTCTCATCCCTCATTGACAGCCAGAGATGTTTAAAATCCAGAAAAGGAACCAAAAACATCATCAGAACATTTGATGTAACTGCAGTGGTTCAACTATAATCACACTAAACACTTTTGTGTGGCAAACAAAATGTAAAAATGACTATATGTTTTCCATCATTTCCGTGACAGGTGAAGGTTTGTATTTACTATGGGCAGTATGCCATATTTGCCACTAGCCAAGTCAGCAGCACAACACACAATGTTTTTGGCACACAAAAGTGTTCTTGGAGCTTCATATGATTACAGTTGAACTACTGAAGTCAAAATAAATTTTTTTTGTTTCTTTACTGTTCTTTGAATATCTCTAGACTCTGGATGAGAGAGCTTATCTAAAATATCTTAATTTGTGTTCTAAAGACGAACAAAGGCCTTAGGGGATTAGAATGACATGAGAGGGAGTAATTAATAACAGAAGTTTCATTTTTGGTTGAACAAATCCTATAAAATTGCATCAAAATATATGAAACTTTGCCTTGGCCAAAACTTTTTGCTTTGAAGCAAATAATGTTTTAGTAACAATTACCCATTATATACAAAACAGCCAGCTGTAGATTTCAGAAGAGCTGGCTGAGGGAAGGATGCTTCCGGAGAAGTTTCTAAAATTGATGAGCAGCTGCTGTTACCCTGGGGCTAACATCTTTAAAATTGTTGTTTAACACATTTTTTAAAACAGGCCCTATAATTATCCCATATATTTAAAGTCTAAACAACTACATTCTTGCTTTAAAAAAAGTCTTAAAGGGTCACAAAACACCAAAAACACATTTTTTGAGATGTTCACAGTCATATATGTGTCCCAGGTTGCTAAAAACACTATTAGGACACATATAATTCACAAAAAAGTGAAAATTGGTTGTTTTAGCGTTGTTTAGAGCAAATTCAAACTGAAATATTGAAGCTGCCTCACAGCAATTAGATCCTTTTGTGAATTCCAGCAGGGAGATTGGATGTCTGTACCGGCCGGTACACTGTGATGTCTTTGAGTTTTCAGCATTAATTCATGAGAAAGACTTGGTTCGAACCAATCAGTGTGCTCTATTGTGAATGAGAACTTTATTAATATGTATAATAGCTTCGAAGACTCTTTTTACCTGTTACAGTGTTCAGACGGCAGAGAGACACCACATTATGTTGCCAACCGTAATTATGACAAGTGGAAGTGGAATTGTTTGGAGACATTGGTAGTCAGTGTTGCCTTTATAAATGTGCTGCAACGAAGGTTTTGTTCCCATTTTCCTGTTATGAGAGCATCGATACGTTGATCAAAAATACATTTGTAAGGAACATATTTTACTCTAGAGCTTTTCGCATCTGGAAATGGTGAAATCAGGATTTGCTGCTCATCTCATTTTAAAAAAGACGCGGCTCCAGTTCGTGTTGATTGTTCTGTCTACAGATTTGGTAAGTGTGTGATCAATGTTCTTTGTTTATGTTTATTCAGATGGCAAAGTCAGTATCGCCAGCAGTACTCTTTCAGTTTTTAAAGACATGCCTTAGTGAAAATGATTTAGTTATTAAGTTTACAGTACGTTAATATAATTATGGGCTGATAGATCCGCTGTAAATGCTGCTCTCCGAATGTAAACACCTTAATCAAACTATTACTGTCATGTAGGATTTTCGCAGCATTTTGTGATAGTCTATACACACAGCGCTATTTTCTGCATTTACCGAGAAATGCGTAGGTTTTTTTTTCTCCCATACAGCGTGCGGTATCAAAAATTCCTTTAAAACTACACTCTTCTAGCAGTTCCTCACATCCAATATCTCGTCACGGGGGGCATGCATGAAATGTTCCTGAATGAAAGTGAAAGTGCCAAACTGCAGTTAAAGTCAACAAATTATGAATGAAACACCCAAAATTACATGAAACTGAAAAAAGTGGATAGCGCGGTGTCAAGTTATGTGCAATAACATGTAAAACGGGACCAGGACCATGAAAGGAACAATCAAAACGCAACTTGTGTAAACTTGTGTAAACAAACGACTAAAATGATACAACTAAAGAAATCTCCACTCTCTTCTGTTAAACTGACCAGCGCATCATAGATGACTTAAGTGTGCTCCGGCTCGGGTGCAATGTGAGTGCAGGCCGTCGGGGCAGAGGGGAGGGGGGGGACAAGTGTGCTTCGGCACGGTTCAAGGCAAATGTACATAGTGTGAGTACGCTCTAAGTTTGTTACACAAACTGTGTTGCAAGTTATTCTGGTAGAATATCACATTTAAAGTTCTCTTAGTCAATCAAATTTGGGAAGCAGAACAAACTTTTGTACAAATAACAAGTATATGTAACCAATGATTGCTTTCTGTCATTCAAGTTGTGTCTGGTATTATTTGTTCTACTTGGCTGATAACCTATGTATCTGCATACTTCTGCATGTTAATGGGAGTGCGAGCAAGAATAAAAGGCAAAACAGTATCTACTGAACCAAAAACATCTGATTCCATTCTCCCATTCCATAAATGCATCAAATTTTATAATAAAAACATGTATAAAACAACGACTAGCTTACAAAACTTTTTTTTAACAATAAGTAGATGTGATCTGCTTTCAAAAAGTTTGCTATTGCTAGTCTGTCTGAAATTGCCTGCCCTAACTATGAATTATTCAATATGAACTTGCATGCTTGTTATTCCAATAACATTTTACAACACTCTTGTGAAAAAGATGATTACTTAAAAAAGGGAGTACTTTTATTGGCCATAATATAATCTAAAGTAGTCACTAGAACGGTACCTTTTCAAAAGGTGCCAAAAATTAAGTTGCAACAGAGTACTCTACACATTTGCCTTAATATAATATTACTCCAAAATAATAACATTTGTTAATTCCCTTGCTTTTCACTTCAAAAAAATCACACCGCAAATGATTAATGTCAAACAGCTCCTCTGAAATGCCAAAAACTATCCTGCATACTTAGACGCAAATTCCTCCATGGCACATTTCTAGAAACTTTCCTCAAAACAAAACAGTTGCTTTTCAGAGTTTCCGAGCAGTGGCTTAATATTTCGCTACTAAGTGAGCTGAGGTAAAGCATGGCACAATAAAGTCACATACCATCCATGTGGTTGAAGAAAGTTATTATTCTAGCTGTCTGTGACTCAAGGAAACCAACCGAGAGCCTCTCCTGAGCGAGCTTAAGTTTCACACCCGTGACGCTGAAATGGCATATCCTGCCTGAAATATCTCAGCACCATAAGTGGAGCCAAAACTGCACTCTTTTTTGGGGGGGATGAAATTTGCAAACTATCACCTTCCAACATCTACCTCAATCAACTTTTAACATCTGCTGCACTCGCCAGCTGAGATGGTTTTAATTAACCCTCAAGCATATGACAAATCGCAGCTTAATTCACGCCAAGTGGACAAATTTGGGCAGGAAGGTCTCAGGTGTGATTTTATTTTATTTTTAATACCAAATATCATATAACTATTTATCTTTGAACAAATAAAAACTATTAATTCATGTATTTTTTAAATGTTTTATTTATTTATTTACCTCCAAATGTACAAATAAAACTGCTTTTAAATTCAGTACTGACCATTCATTGTGTGTTGGATGTATTGATTTTTTTTGAGCAAATGATAAAAAATACTTACAACTTTATTATTTCCTATTTATTTCCTATGGGCAAAAGATTAAATGAAGAAGTTTTTTTTCCCCCAACCACTCAACGTTGAATTGTCAATATCCTCTTTTCTGAATCGAAAAGTCCTCAATTTTGTTTGTGTGTTTGCTTCAAAAGTAGCCAAGTTTTAACCCACTCAAATAAAAGAAACAAACAAACATATATGTCCAGTTAGATCTTTATTTAAAAATATGATTATTTTGTATGTTATATGGAATATTTCTTTAACTTTAGCAAAAATATCACCGCAGTCAGTTCAGACCAGCCAAAACCTAAAAATGTGGGGGATTTGAGGACATCTCGTGGTATATAAAATATCAAAATATCCAACATCTCAATGCCACTATTTGACTAATACTCATTGGCTTTTTTTGTTTGATGTGTGTGTGCATGAGTGTTTGACATACTGAGCATGTTGTATAAGCTCAGACCTTCATTTAACTGTATGTCTTAACTGCATTGTGTTGGATTTATTGGTTTTTATTGAACAAATGATGAAAAATACTTTGAACTTTGAATATTTCCCATTCATTTCCTATAGGCTCAAGTATAAATGTACGAGTTTTTCCCCCACACCATTACACCACCACCACCAACCATTGATACAAAGCAGGATGGATCCATGTTTTCATGTTGTTGATACCAAATTCTGACCCTACCATCTGAATGTCACAGCAGAAATCAGACTCATCAGACCAGGCAACGTTTTTCAATCTTCTATTGTCCAATTTTGGTGAGTCTGTGCAAATTGTAGCCTCAGTTTCCTGTTCTTGGCTGACAGGAGTGGCACCCGGTGTGGTCTTCTGCTGCTGTAGTCCATCTGCCTCAAGGTTGGATGTGTCGTGCATTCAGAGATGCTCTTCTACATACCTCAGTTGTAAAGAGTGGTTATTTGAGTTACTGTTGCCTTTCTATCAGCTCGAACCAGTCTGGCCATTCTCCTCTGACCTCTGGCAGCAACAAGGCATTTGCGCCCACAGCACTGCCGCTCACTGGATATTTTCTCTTTTTCAGACCATTCTCTTTAAATCCTAGAAATGATAGTGCGTGAATATCCCAGCAGATCAGCAGTTTCTGAATTACTCAGACCAGCCCATCTGGCACTAACAACCATGCCACGTTCAGTCACTTAAATCACCTTTCTTCCCCATTCTGATGCTCGGTTTGAACTGCAGCATATCGTCTTGACCATGTCTACATGCCTAAATGCATTGAGTTGCTGCCATGTGATTGGCTGATTAGAAATTTGCGTTAATGAGCAGTTGGTCAGGTGTACCTAATAAAGTGGCCGGTGAGTGAATAAGAACAATGTTACTTTATAATTACTTTTATTTAAGCATTGCCTTATCAGCTAAATTAAATTTTGCTTTTGTGTGCATTTCATTTTATATGTTTTTTTAATTTAATTTAATTTTAAAAAGTACATGTATATGTATTATTATTGTATTGTATTGGTTTTCTTTTCTATATTTTGTTGAAGCTTTGTAAAATACAAAAAGCACATAAATAAATGCTTATATTGCCCAAAAATATGCTCTGGCATGCTTTAGGATTAAAATGATTAATCTTGGTATTTTTATAGATGAATCAGTGTAAAGATACTCACCTCTTCTGACTAGCGGGCATTGTTTGCAGAGGACCGTGACTTTGGTGCTCATGGCTTTCCCAGCTTGTTGGATAGCTAAATTACCTTCTTTATAAAGGTGCATGATGGAAAAAGTGGCAAGAACGCTTTGCTCCCTCATGGCTGCTGAGATCAGAGTGGCGGTAATCACTGAAGGAGGAGAAAGAAAGAAAAAAATATGGTATATTCACAGAATCATGGTTTCTTTTTGGCATAAAACTGCATGTTCATGGTTATGTATGAAGTATGTATAGTCCTGCTATGAGTGCTTCTGCTGTTTTTACTGTGCTCAGCAGCTTTACTGCCACTGCAATTAAAATAAAGTAGCTGAGTCTCAGTATCGGCCTGAACACATTTTCCATCTATAAGCATTATTAAAACAGAAACAGTGACTGAGAGGTTTATTTAACTTTTAAAGGAGACCTATTGTGCCCCTTTTTACATTTTCTCTGATGTCTCTAGTGTGTATGTAAAGTTTCAGCTCAAAATATCCCTCAAATAATGTTTTATAACTCTTTGAAACTGCCCCTTTTAGGCTTTGATCCTAATTGTAATGCAAATGAGATTGTGCTTCCAGGCCTCTTTTCAAAAAAGGGTGGATCTACAAATGTCTATGTGTCAGCATAGTGGCAGATTCAAAAACAAGACTAACGTCCTATGCTAATGAGGAAGAGATCATCACTAATGGGGCTTTCTCGCTCTTATGAAACGTACAAAGGGAGAATGTCAATCAGTTTTTTTGCAGACTGTTTTTATGAAGTGTGATTATAAAAAATAAAATGAATACATTCTTACCATTATAAGCTGGTTATACACTCACCGACCACTTTATTAGGTAAACCTTACTAGTACGGGGTTGGACCCCCTTTTGCCTTCAGAACTGCCTTAATCCTTCATGGCATAGATTCAACAAGGTACTGGAAATACTCCTCAGAGATTTTGGTCCATATTGACATGATAGCATCACATACTTGCTGCAGATTTGTCGGCTGCACATCCATGATGCAAATCTCCCGTTTCACCACATCCCAAAGGTGCTCTATTGGGTTGAGATCTGGTGACTGTGGAGGCCATTTAAGTACAGTGAACTCATTGTCATGTTCAAGAAACCAGTCTGAGATGATTAGCACTTTACAACATGGTGCGCTATCCTGCTGGAAGTAGCCATCAGAAGATGTGTATACTGTGGTCATAAAAAGATGGACATGGTCAGCAACAATACTCAGGTTGTACTTTAAGGTTGGACGTGTTGTGCGTTCAGACATGCTCTTCTACATACCACGGTTGTAACGAGTGGTTATTGGAGTTACAGTTGCCTTTCTATCAGCTTAAACCAGGCTGGCCATTCTCCACTGACCTCTGGCATCAACAAGGCATTTGTGCCCACAGAACCGCCGCTCACTGGATATTTTCTCTTTCTCAGACCATTCTCTGCAAACCCTAGAGATGGTTGTGCATGAAAATCCCAGTAGATCAGCAGTTTATGAAATACTCAGAACAGCCCGTCTGGCACCAACAACCATGCCATGTTCAAAGTCACTTAAATCACCTTTACTCCCCATTCTGATGCTCGGTTTGAACTGCAGCAGATCATCTTGACCATGTCTACATGCCTGAATGCATTGAGTTGCTGCCATGTGATTGGCTGATTAGAAATTTGCATTAACGAGCAGATGGACCGGTGTACCTAATAACGTGGCCGGTGAGTGTATTAACAGACTATTGCCACACAACTGTGTTTAAACCCCTCATAAAAGTGACATTAGGAAGCAGTGCGATATTTGCAAGAATTTATTTAGGATTCCATCATTTTTAGACGTTATGTTTCTTAAAAGTTTAATTAAAATATTCGATTTTTCTAGAATGAAAGCAACTGCTAAATTAATAATGTGAAACTGGTGCACAAAACCACTAAGGGCTCATTCATATCAAACGTGTCCTTGCATCTAAACACCATGATAAAATGGTAAAAAAAAATTGTTATGCCAACTCTGATTGGTCCACTGTTTTTGGACTTGACAATGTTGATCTGCGCTGCTTGTAAAAGTTAAAGATCTTTCAACTTTCATCACATTTTCATGAAAAAATAATAGAAAAGTAGTACGCTGGAGAGGAAAAACGTTTTCTTTGTGAACGGCCAAATAGCTAAAAATACATTGTACAGGTCAAAATGAACCTTCTTATGTCAAAAATTGCTAAAGATCATCTTCCACAAAGATATTTTGTAATTTTCCTACTGTTACTATATCAAAACGCTTTGTCTATTAGATGAAGGCATTGATAAGAACTTAATTTGTTTAATTTTAAAGGTGATTTTTCACATAATTACTGTAAAACCAAAATTATCGTGAAATTCATTTTAATGTATTAAATATAATACATACTGTATATTAAAACAACATTTATTCCAGGCACATGATCATTTAAAAAATCTTTCTGATATGCTAATTTAGTGCTTAACTATTGGTGCCTGATTATCAAAATTTGTATGTAATTATTATAAGTATAAGTTTTCTTCTGTGTGATAATTCTGATGAATTTCTAAATATTAGAAATATGTTCTGTTATTTCCTATTATATTACAATAATTTTATTACAGATAAACATTTTAGAATATCATGGTCTTCACATCAATCAATAAACCAATTAATCAATCACTGATAATAAGAAATGTTATATTACTGAAACGTCACACTGACAAAAATCAATATTTTAGAATATATTTAAAGATGCAGTATGTAAGGTTTGACACCTAGTAGTTGAACTAGGTATTGCACTCCTGGATCAATACACATTGTCACTCGGCTCCTCCTTTGACGAGTCCACGCAAGCGAAGGTTGCCAGATTGACATGAGTGTGCCTGACTATTGAGCCTAAAGACTTAAAGATGTAACTAACGTGCTAGAAGGAATATTTTCCATATTAAAAGGAGTTTTTGTCCGAACCAACACCTGAAATTTACATTTTAGAAACGGATTCTGTTTCTCACAGGTGAACAACAGAAAACTGATATTAGAACAATGATCATCTCAGCTACACCTCATGTGCTTTATTCAAAGTTAACTGCTAATAATGTGAGTTTTAATGCCATTTTACATGACATTTATTGCCATATTACTGAAAGCAGCAGCAGATAGTTCACCTCAGATCTTGAAAATAAAATAAACCAATTGAAATTGAACTTTTGAACTGTGAATCAGTGCAAATCAACATATATCAGTGATTCAGCATCTACATTTAATAATGTTAAAGAGGTCTAATATGTATTACTAAGATTACAAACCTTACCATTTCATTGGAGTGCAGTGAGTGCACTATTCTGTGCTTCTAAATGGCTGTATTAAAATTTCTCTCGTGTTTCGTCTTGTGCAAACAGCCCAACTGCTTATCATTTTAAATCTCATCATGTAGCATGATGTTAAGGACACGAGGTTACAATATAACCTGGTCACCTAATGTTTACATTCATAATATTTATATTGTTTGCTAATTAATAATCACCTCATGTGGAACTCTTAATCTGCGTCTCATTTCGGAGGCTGTTACTTTACACCAGAGGTCACATTTCGGTCAAGGATGCATGCTTTAAGAACCTTCATGACTGAATGAATAAAATGCGCTGTTTTCCATAAAGGCAACCCCGAGTTCTTAAATACAATTGGCTAAATGGGCAGTGGGTGGGTGAAGCTGGATTTATACTTTCGCCTGGCGCCGCATCGCGCACCTCCGCTGACTGCGCGCGCACCTCGCGAAACGGACGAGGCTTTTATACTTGCCGCGTTCGCCGTTGTGATATTTTTTAAAACGACAGGGGGCGGTCAAAAGTAACTGACCGTAAAGTCAGACAGATAAACAGAGAGGTAGAAAGTTTCCGGAACTACGTCATATCATTAATATCATTCACGATTTTTTTACATTATTATTATTGTTTTTATAAATTATTTTAATGATTATAAGGATCTTTATAACAATTCAAGATTTTTTTTAATCAAATTTGATGCATCACTTGCTTTTGTTCATATCTCAGACAGTTTTACCTATTAAAGTTTATTAAAATATTAATGACAAGAGAACTTGGGCTGCACTACAAATATATTCTTTATTATGGCAAGAATAAAAGCAAAAAAAAAGCACACTTACTAAAAAATAGAATTAGATTTTTAGATTTAGCCGCTCCACAATTCACATATTAACTGTCTGGCTAGTTTCTGTCCTCTACTTATGCTAAAAGGGTAATAATGGTCCAACATTCCTGACCATTATCACCAATAAAGCCTAGAAAAACAGGCATCAGTGTAAACCGAAAGGTTCAAATATTCATTTCCAGTTTTCAAAGCAATAATTTCTTAATTCATTTTAGTTTTGTAGTTATTAAATTGTTTTAAATTCAAAATTGTAACATATACATCAGTGTAAAACCTATGACTGGTGGATAAACATGTTTCTTTAATTGTGTGCTAGGTCTCCACTTTGCCATGGCCTCTTTTGGCTTTAACAAACTCATCCCTCAGGTTTTTCCAAACCTTTTAACATAAACTTTCCTCCTTTCCCACTGCTGTTGCAATTTCTAGCCAAGAATTATTGTTCATCAGGTTATCTGTATGATCACGGATCATAAAGATATGAGTACAGTCGTACTGTTTCAGTCAAAATCTCTTCAAAGTGGTTCATATTCAACTCAAATCAAATGCGGCGCCGCGCGCACTGTTCGCTTGGGTCTCAAAAAATGCCGTGCGCACCGCCAGCCGAAATCATGTCGCGCGCACTCAAAGCGAACTTCCGCTAACACCGCGATGACGTCACATTCGCCGCGCGCACTCAAGCGAACTAGCGGACGCGTCGAGTATAAACCTTACAGTCTATGGCAGGGGTCACCAATCTCGGTCCTGGAGGGCCGGTGTCCCTGCTGAGTTTAGCTCCAACTTGCCTCAACACACCTGCCTGGGTGTTTCAAGTATACCTAGTAAGACCTTGATTAGCTTGTTCAGGTGTGCTTGATTAGGGTTGGAGCTAAAATCTTCAGGACACCGCCCCTCCAGGAACAAGTTTGGTGACCCTTGGTCTATGGTATAAACCAGGCTTTAGAAGAACCAAAACAAAGACAGATGTTTCGGCACATAACACACAGTTGGAAAGCAGATTATCTGACTTTAGCATTGTTTTTCAGATAAACAAGAATGCTCACTTAGCATGTTTCTGCAATATCTGCAAACATATTATGGTATTTTGTAATGGTTGTTTTACTGTATATTTTATTTTTTAAAAATCTTATGAAATTTCTGAAGAAAATTTCACTTTTTTTCAGAATTATATAAAAAAAACATCTAATTATTTAAAACTAGATTTTTTTAAAGCACTTAAGTTATATTATTAGGTTATATCATTGCTGTATATTATTGTCATTATATTACAGATACAATAAATAAACAAGTATTAAGTGATACCAATATTCATCTTCAAAAGTCATTTTGATAAAGAGTGAATTAACTTTTTTTTAAGAAAGGGTATTTCTTTGCTATTTTATTGCTTTTATTTCTTTCATGTCTTAAAAAAAGCACTAAACGTGTGAAAAATGCAGGAATGCTGACGCCTAGAGCTGCAAAATCAAAGAAATTCCAAGAAATCCTGCAGTTAATCGAGTCTGTGGAAAGCAAAAAACACATTTAAAATCAAACAACGGCCACTTACCAAAGGTACTAGAGCAGTAATGACTTTCAATTGTTCCAGTCCTTTTACATTTCTGCTTGCAAAGTTCTTCTGAATATGTAAGAGCTTTTGTTGGAAAAAAGGTA